>JAJKFI010000022.1:9844359-9941377 GCA_029204185.1 Lerista edwardsae
AGCAGGAAAGAGGCTTTCCCGTTTCAGCAGGAAAGAGGCTTTCCCGTTTCAGCAGGAAAGAGGCTGGCTCTCATTTTTGGCAGCCAGGCAAAGCTGAAAGGGCATGTTTTGGAAGGATGCTGTGGCTGAATCGAGGTCATAACCTACTGGTGGGAGGGATGAATGTGAAGCAGAAACATTGCTTGAGGGTTTTTAAAAACAACGCAGCCTTACTCAAATTTTTGTACATATCAAAGAAATGGGGGGGGGGGGTTTGTCTCATTTTAAGAATGTAAAAAAGAAAAAAAAACCACACCAATAAAGGGTTTTGAACTTTAACAAGCTTCCTTTTTAAAACAAATGTTTTGTGTGCCAAGTGAAAGCTGGATTCTTCAAACATTAAGCGCAAGGGTGTTGTAGGCTGATTGTGGTGGTGCTTGAGTGTGCCAAAAACTGCCTGGGGCAACCTCCCCTTCTTGGCTTCCTGGATTGAAAAAGGAAATGGAATGGAACAGAAGAGGAAGTGTGGATGAGCGCTCTATCCTGTGATTCTACTCATGCTTCCTCTTCCAGCCGATTGGTCCCCCTCTCGTCCAAACCAGGGAGTGGGCGGGCAGATGCTTGCTCGGGCAGACGCTGTGCGTGCAAGTGGTGTTGGCGCTCAGAACCACTGAACAGGTTGGTTCTCCATCCGTGGCTTCTCAGCATTCAGGGATTTGTCTGCACATTCACAAGCGCATCTTTAGCTCAAAGGGTCTTGGCAGGTGAGCATGAGGAGGGATTGTATTTGCGGCCACATCCTTTGCTCCTGCAGAACCCAGAGGCAAATCTACGGCGTTTCAGGGTCCTTGCTTGCTCCCTGGCCCAGATTCTCGTTCTCTTCCCCAGCCCCCTTTTAAGATCAGCCAGAGAACTACCTCTCAACCTACATATTGGGCATGCTCTAGGGAGCTGCGTGCCTCTTCCGCATTGCAAGTGGAAACCTGTGGAAGAATGCTCCCCTCCCATGTGTGTGTCCTGCCCTTGGTGCAAGGGACTTGGGGCAGTTCACAAAGTCATTCCCTTCTTATTCTTGCAACAGGTGGAATTAAATTCATGCTGCTTTGGTCCAATCTGCTAGCCAGTGGGCCCTGGGCTTTTGTGGGCCCTGACCCCTATGAATAAGTGAAGTATGGGCTGGGGACCCACTGCCAGCCCCCACCCTGGACCTGATCTGCTCCCATCCCTGCCCCATTTCCCCCTCCTGCTTGTGTCTTCACAATCCCTGTGAGGTGGCAGCCTGGGCACGGCTGGCCTTGGGAGCCACAGGGCAAGGCAGCGAGTAGCGGCTGGGCAGGATTAGACCAGGAGCTCGGTTTGGATAAGGCAGTGCCACCATTGGGCTGGATCTAAGCCCTCTTGCACAGGCTTTGGAAGCTTGCCGCGACCCCCAAAATGAGGCTTCGTTGACCCCATTGGGGTCCCGACCCACAGGTTGAAGGACACTGCGCTAGCCCTGTGCTGTGTGTGTGTAAACACAAATGCACTGCATATATGCGTGTAGATATTGCAGTCGTGGCCAAGCCATGGGTCACAAGCCACTGAATGGGTGGCTCACACACAAATACGTTGGCTGAGCTTCTTGCATCACAATATAAAGGGTAAACTTCATCATTATTTATCGGATATAATGGGCAAGTCCCCTGGGCCGAACCATTAGTTTAATGTTCAGGGTGAATAAATATGTTCAAGATTGCAAGGGCTGCTTGAACATGGAGGCGCTCGAACGTCTCTCTTGTGGCTCTCAATAAGTTTATCGTATGTGGTTCTTGCATTTGGCCACCCTTGATATAGGGTCCGATGCCCCAAGTCGGTGCATGTTCAGTTCTTGTCCTCTCTTCAAATCCTGATGATGCTACTGGCTGTAGGATGTCCTGCAGAAGGTACAGGATGCAGACACACAACTCTGTCTCGGAGTCTGTGGGTTGTTGGCCAGCCCAGCCGTGTGACTTTGGATCAACCGAGAACACTTCCCTGTGGCTTCTGGGGGTTGCAGTGGGAGACGGTCATGGTTAAAAAAAGTTCCTGACCAATCTTTTTAATTGAGGAACCTCGGGGTTTCCCAGGACACAGCGCTCAAGCCACAATGGGGGTGCCCCTGAGATGCGTCACTGGTTTCCTTCGCTCTCAGGGCTGCCTTCTGCTTGTTCCAGTGTCCCAGTTCAAAAGCCGCCCAGCTCCTCTTTTCACCCTACGGATGGGGACTGTGGGCTTCCATTGAAGGTTCTTTTAAAACCGTGGGGATTAGCCTCAAAACGGCTTGCGAGACTTCAGCTTGTCTCTGCGTTTTCATGGCAGAACTTGCTTTCCATGCTGCCGAAAATTCCTGGTCTTGGGTGGGTAGAAAAATGCCTGCTGCCGACGGTCGTTCCTGGCTAGCTGAGGCTTGTTCCAGCTTACCTGTTGCTTTCGGTCGTCTTTTTCCCAGCTGGAGCCTCTTGGCTGCTCTTTGTTGGAACGAAGAGTAAAGCTGTCGAGCGGGTGGCCCGGTTTGCGTTTTAGGAATGCGTGAAGTTGGCGTCATTGATTTTCTTTGACTGCTTTCTTGACGGCCGGTGTTGGCAGTGGCAGGAGCCGAAGGGAAAATGGGCACAGTAAAGGTCAAACCAATTCTCTGATCACGGTCGAGTGTTTCCTTCCAAAACCTCAGGTTGGAAGATGGCCTGCCTGGGTAAAACAATTCACCAGCCCACGATCTCCCAGCAGCTGGAGTGGCTGCCTTCTCCTTTGCGGTGCCTCCACCTGGCCCCTAGATTGGAGAAGGAAGGGGCTGCTGGAGTGAAGGAAGTAGTGTAGAGGAGAGAAGAGTGGTAGCCTAGAGTGTCTCCGGACATCATTCTCAGCATTTTTGCTACACCCCGGTCTCCCTTTTCCCAGCCCACAGAAGGGAAGAGGCCAGGTGGACCACAATTCTGCAACTGTGCAATGTGCTGCAGAATTCTGCTTTTCTTTTAAGTGGGGGTTTCTAGTCCTCATGGCGGTAGCAATGGAACTGGGGTGGAAGCACATTGGTACAAGCCTTTGCCTTCTGCTCCGACTAACCCACAACAGAATAACTGGTGCCGAATCAGTAAATTTGCATCATTTCTGCAGGTTGTAAAATTTTAGATTTCCTGTGTGTGTGTGTGTGTGTGTGTGTGTGTGTGTGTGTGTGTGTGTGTTCAAAGCAAGGTACACCTGCCCTCCCTTTAGCTTAGCTCTGAAGGTTGTCGTGCATGGCTTGTACGTGGTTGTCGCTTGTGGTGGTGGTCTTGAAGCTGCAGGGAAGTGCGGCGGGAATTACATGGAACTCTTTGTTGTCTTTCTTAGAACTCCAAACTCAAGCATTGCACTCCCTCACCTCTTGGGCCTTCGCAGATACAGTATAGTGACCCCATCGTTGCCTCCTCCTGCCAGAAATACTGGTTTGTTGTCTTTATGTCATGCTAGTTCAGAAGAAACTGGCTTCCTGTCCTGGATTAAGAGATCTTTGGTGGGGCTATTCCAAGCTGCCTACATTATAAAGGTAAAGGTTCCCCCACGACCGAATGGTCTAGTCGTGACCGACTGTAGGGGGCGGAGCTCATCTCCATTTCAAAGCCTGTAGAGCCGGTGTTTTGTCCAAGGACAAGCTTCCGAGGTCATGTGGCCAGCATGACTCTACACCGTAGCGCACGGAATGCCGTTCCCTTCCCACTGAAGTGGTCCCTATCTATCTACTTGCATTTAGGTGCTTTGAAACTGCTAGGTTGTCAGGAGCTGGGACAAGCAACGGGAGCTCACTCCGTCATGTGGTCTTGAACTCCCAACCTTCCGGTCGGAAAGCCCAGCAGCAGCGGTTTAACCCGCTGCGCCACCACGTCCCTGCCTACATTATACCCAGGGCTATACTTGTTGATGGCTATACTTATTCAAGAAAAAAACAGTCTTGGGTTACAAAACTGATTACAGCACTTCTTAGCTTGTAGACTTGGAATTAGGTTCCACTGAATTCAGTGGCATTTACTCCCAAGCAAGTGTGCCTAGGATTGAAAGCTTGGGGGACTGAAACCTTTCGAGTCTAGGGCTGTTGCTAGAATTGAGGAGCTGGTCTGAATTTTACCCAGTGCTGATCCTGGTGTGAACAAGTACTTTGAAAGCCCCTCGGGACTTTTCCTGTCAGTCGGTGATGGAAGGAAACGTGGGTCCAATGTGGGTTCCAGAATATCTCGTCCTTCCTGTTCTTCTCGCCGTACCCGATGGAGAAGAGGCATGGCTCATCGGCGGGGAAACTCGCCAACCCAGATGAAATCAAAACTCCCTCGTTCTAGGAACAGCAGACTTCCTCAGTGCGTATTGGAAACTGCAGGGGTTGGTGAGTAACTGGTTGTCTGGTTCAGACAACCAGAAGCCTACCATTTTGGCCCTGGAACACTGAGCTGTTTGTCACGTTTCCAAACAGGCTGGAACCCTGGAGGTTCAGACAAAAAAAGGGGGGATTCTTTCATGTAGTTTTTATGCCTCTGATGGCACAGCAAGGATGTGTTGTCATACACACATTGGAAGAGGCATGCTTGTGTGGTAGATTATATGCCCTGTGTGTGGAAGGGTCCAGACTCAATCCTTGCCATTTCTAGTTTTATTTTTATTTTTAAAGAGATGAGCAGAGGAGGGGAATAACCTTCATCTGATTCCCTACAGAGCGTGTTGCCTGTCACAGTTGAAAAATCCTGGGCTAGGTTTCACCCGATGTAAGGCAACTTCAGTGTTTGTACATGCTGCTTTTCCCTGCCTTATCTGTGTCCTCTGCAACAGCAGGGCCCACACAGATTTAAAAATCAAGAAGATCCCCCCCCCTTAAGTTAAAAACAAAAGAACAAATTAAGCCTAGAACAGCCGAATTGCCCAAGTACCTGCCTGGCCGCCACATTGTCTATCCCCCCCAACCCACCTTATTTTACTTAATATCTCACCTGCAGAAGAGATTTGGAGAGTTTGAGAGTTTGCCGACTGCTTTGTATTTTCACGGATCCTGGCCAAGTAATTGCCTTATCGTAGATGCTGAGTTTTTGTTCCGTAATATGTAGGAAGGGGTCCGAAATTATCCTGCTCTGGTCCAGCTCGTAAAAGGTTAGCAATTCAGACTTTGTGTGTGTGTGTGTGTGTGTGTGTGTGTGTGGAGGGGAGAATGGGCTAGTATCTTGGCGATTCCACACCCTTTTAAAAACAATTCATTCGTATCTCCCAAGGGTAGGATAGATAATCAGGATTGCACCACTGATCTGGGCAACGTTTCTCTTTCCCTGCAGTTGGTTGGTTTTCAATGCTGACCATCCTCCAAGACAAAGTGTGCATCCTCTCAGCAACCCTGCGAGGTGGGACGACTGGCTTGAGATCACCCAGCAACCGTGCTCTCCAATTGGACGGTCCAGCAGCAATGCGACTTTGGCACACATGGTGGCGGGTGTGCTTCCTGGTGCAAACCTGGGCACCAACAGAAACGCATGCTTTGAGTTTATCCAGGTAGATCCTGGTCTCCTCTAGGTCCCTGCAATGCCCACACTGGGCAGGGAAAGAGGCAGCACCGACCCAGAGAAAAGTGCTCCATGCAGTAGGGAGAGAGGGGCGCAGTGATGTCATGCAGGGGGAACGTGGGGGAACTCAGTTCCACTAGTTAAAATTAGGGCTGACTCCACCCACTTCACTCTCCTTCCTCCCCCCCCCCGCCCGATTCCTCTGCAAAGAGCTTTTCTTCTTGGTTGGCTGGCACTCAGAGGGTTAAAGGGAGCGACTCCGGATTCCTAGGGGGGCGAAGGGGGAAGGGCTGCAGTGGGGAAGTCCCACTGACACGTGCCAATCAAAAGTGAGTTCCTGTTCTTAAATCATTTAGATGACACCACTGGAGGGGCGGCCATCGACGTGCCAGCCCCTTCCAGGGAGGCAGAAGATGGATGCAGGAGGGTGGGGTGGCTCTCGCCTGCCTCTGCTATTTTGGGAAGCGGGGCTTGAGCCAAGAGGCAGCGTCTCTTAGCAACAGCGAAGCCTCCCTTCGGCGCAATGGCAGGGCGAGAGGGGGGCCTGGCGGGCGAGCGAGCGAGCAAGCGTGGGGGCTGGCGGATACTTTGGTGCAGATCTGCTGGTGCCCACACGAGCCGGGGGCCCCACCCCTACACGGTCCTGCCTTTGCCACCCTCGGCCCCTGGCATGTGGCTTTCTCGACGGGGGCCTGCAGGTGTGCGCTCTGTCCGCATGCGCTGGTGCACTTGCAGGGCCAGCATCACCTCTTTCAGTGAATCTCGCCTGCCCCCAGCGGGGGCTCTTTGCTTCTGGCCCTCGACTCCTCCCTCATTCATGGACATCCTCTCCAGCTCCCTCCCACCCCGCACTGTGGCACCTGCTTGCCCACAGCCTTTGGGGTGTGTGCATTCCTGCACTTTCTCATTGCACTGTAATTTATGTTTTTTTTTTGGGGGGGTGTCATCCACTGAAACTGATTGGCAGGCCAGTCAGGGCCAAGGAACCAAGGAATGTCCAGCATTGCCTGCACAACGCACAATTGGCTTAGAGAACTCACCGCCACAAGAAGTGGCGATGGCTACTAGCTCAGATGGATTTAAAAGGGCTGGAGGAGGAGGTTGAGCAACTGCGTCCTAATTGTTGGGGAGCAATGGGGAGAGAGAGAGAGGGGTCACCTTCGCTGCACAGAGCCTCTGTGGGATGCTGAATGACATAGCCTTTCTCTAAGCCAGCAGGGCTCTCCGTCTGTGACACCCCTGGGAAACTTGCATGGGGTCATTCCCTGGGACTTGCCCCAAGCCACCAGCTAATCCCAAGGAGGCTTCTAAAAAAGGATGCTCCGTTTTCTCACTGGGGGCTAATAACCATGGATCAATATGTTCTCTAGGTAGTTGTATTGGCTTTTATTTTAACAACCACAGCGCCTCTGGGATCCCCTAGCTTCAGTGGCAGAAGTATTGCACTAGTACCGGGCAACTATGTTGGAAAGGCATCCAGCCCACACGCTGTCACCACCTCCTGTGGCAAGGAGTTCCACATACTCGCTGGTTAAAAAAAGTATTTTCTTCTAACTCTCCCGTTATCCTCTGGTTCTGGTGTTGGGAGAGAGGGAAAAGAACATCCCTCTATCCACCCCCTGCATAATTTTGTGCACCTCATTCATGTCCGTCCGTCCCCCCACCGCCACTTGAGTTGGTATGCTCAAAGCTGCCTTCTTAACCACTGGTGTGCTGCTGTCCTCTCTTCTGCCCCCTGAACTAGAGCAGGAAGAGGAGAATGAAACGGAAGCGTGGTGGAGAGCAAAGTGGTGACCGCTCTCCACCGCTACCACACTTCCTCATCTGCAGCAGAGGGCAAAATGTGTGTCCATTGTTTCTTGTTGCAATTGAACAAGCCCCTGAAACACCTTGTGTAGTCGTATTCTGACCTTCCATCTTCTTGGCCTGCTGCTGGGGGATCCTGCCCAGAGAGGACCCTGCATGTCCTGCAGGATGAATTTTGCAAAGCACCTTTGTTCTCTTCTACCCTGCATGTCTTCGCTGGATTTAGCTCTCCTGCTCTGCATTTCTCTATAGCATGACATCCAAGCCCTGTTCCCGGGGTCCTCCAAGGCCGATCTCCCTTCTCGCGGCCTCCTTGGGGCTACCCGTTTGCAGAGGAAGCTTTGCTATTTTAAAAACACAGATGCATGTACTCGGACATGGGTTTCCCAGCTCCCTTTAGGCCAAGATTCCTAAGGAAGTATGGCTGGAGTGGAAGTGATGCTGGAATGAAGTACTTCTAGCGCCCTCTAGTGGCGACCTGGTTCAACGTTTCCTGCTGCCAGCATTTCCTTGCTTGGCTCCTACAGAGGAGGGCTATTGATCCACCGCTGGTCTTACCAGAGCATTTGTGAGCTGCTAGGAAGCTTTAGGAAACTGCCTTATGCATCAGAGCATCGGGCCAGATGGGACTAGCCAGAAGTGCCATCACTGTGACACTAGAGTTTGCTGCTTTCCTCAGAATGCAGCAAAAAGTTGGGCTGTTTCTCAGCCATTTTTCAATAGCAAAGTGAATCAGAAAGGGAAAAAAAGCCTATTTACAACCTTGACGCAAGCAAAACAACCACACCGTCCTCCCCATTTCCAATATCCCATAATTTCAAGGTTGCTGTAGGTGCTTCGCAACCCACCTGAAATTGGTTCGCGACCCACAATTTGGGAACCACTGCTCTAAGGGACATAGAAATCCACTTTTATACTAGGTCAAGTTGTGGTTCCAGCTAATTCAGGCCGGTCAATACTGACCAGCAGCAGCTTTATCCGATTTCAGACCTGAATTGTTTTCCTGCCTGGTGGCGACTCCAGCCACAAAGCACATTATCACAAAGTTGTGGCCCATCACAACTGTCCTCGTTCTCTCTGCACCTCTCATTCATTCCTGGCACGGTCCGCCTGAATTAGCTGCCAGGCATTTTTGTATGCTGTATGGGTAGCGTGGGAACATCAAGCCAGTTTCAGAGTAAGAGCTATCCTGGAATAAGAGATGCCTCTGTGAATACTCCCAGGAGCAACTTCCTCTGTAGTTTCCTGCCTAAAGCCCTAAGGGTGAAAAGGAGCAGGGATGTGTTGCTGACATGTCCTGGCAGTCACACTCTTATCCACCTAGGATCAATTGGTTTGCACAAGAATAGAAGCCTCCAGGGCATGGAATAAAAATCATCTTCATCTCTCAAGTTGTCTGAAAGGGCAGGCACAATCTGGTGTTTTCCTGCTCCCCCTTTTTAGGGTCATATCTTACTTTACAGCAAGAGTGGCCTGCCAAGACTCTACTTTGGGATCCTTCTGTAATTATTGGCATTTGTGCTGCAAATCATGTCAAGTTCTCCTGCATAGAGATCATTCTTGCCGAGGAAAAACATATTATGCAGGCATGTCCCAGTATCCACTGATTCGGTATCCATGATTTTAGTTACCCACAGATACCATGGATACTGGGACTCCTATTAAAAAGAGAGGGGAACATTAAACAAATGTTTGGTTTTTTTCTTACCTTCTTGCAGCAAAACCACCAATGTTCCCCTGTCTTTAAAACATCCCCAGTATCCACAGTTTCAGGCATCCACAGGGGTGTCTGGAACAGACCTCCACTGGATATCAAAGCATGACTGTATTCCCAAAGTAGTAGACAACTTTAAGATTTGGATGAAAGTCCATTTAAGCCATGTTGGGAGCATTACCTAGTGGTGCTATGAGACTAAAGGGGGTGGTGGAAGACACATATGCCACCACAAACTCCTTGTTGAAGGCTGGAATACAAGTTTTTATTATTATTATTATTATTATTATTATTATTATTAGACCATCCACCTGTACCTTTAACTCATAATGAAAAGCCGGGTCCCTGCTCTGAAGTGTTTATAATGTAATATTGACATAAGAAAGACAACTAATGAAACGTTGGGAGGATAAACAGATACAAGAAGCTGGACTAGATGGGCCTTTGGCCTGATCCAGCAGGGCTCTTCTTATGTTCTTATGTTCTTAAACAGGAGAATAAATGCAATAAGTATGCAAAATGAAGCAAGAATTCATTTTGGAATTCAGAAACCTGACTTTTATTCAGAATAGTGGACTACATTTCCCACAAGTCCTCCTCCTGCAGAGCAGCGTGTTGCACGATGGGAATTTTATGGCAGGCGCTCTTTCGGGGCGCATTGCATGCCGGGAACCGTAGTTCTGTTACTGAGAACCAGCTCACTCTAGAGCACCTTCCGACGTGGCCTCCAACCGCGTTGCCAAAGGCTTCTTTTTAGGACGAGAGGGTCTCACAGATCCTTCGAGGCCACAGCAACTTCCGTCCACTCGCGGCCTTTCTTCTAGCGATGCATGATGGAAGTTGTAGTCCCGTCGCTGCAGTCCGCGACACCCCCTCGAATCACGAGGTCTGCGCAGGGCAGCCTGGGAAGGCAGACTCGACCAGAGCGACTCTCACCCACCATGCACCGCGGCGCAGCCTGACTAGGCCTCAGTCCGGACCTATTGAATTGAGGGCCGATTATGGATCGCGGAGCCAGATGGGCGCAAGGTTAAGAACAATCTTGATTTTTCAAACGGTCGAGCGTTCGTGGCATTGCGGTGTCGCGACTCCTTTTCTCTCGCCGTCACGGGGCAAACCGGCTTCGGAGGCTTTCCACTTCTATCTCTTTCTCTCTCCTTCTCGCTCCCTCCCCGCCTCCTATGATGGCGGTTTCAGCGGCCTTGCGATAGGCTAGCCGTCCTGGCGCAGAGGACCCTGGGAAACGCAGTCCCTCTCCACATGTGCAGTGAACGGCAATGCGCTATAGGGGACTCAATTTCCCATGCGGCCTAGCTGGCAGTCGGGAGAGGAGCGCTCAGCATGCCGGGATTTGTAGTCCGCGGGCCCGATGAAAGCAAAGCGGTTCGGTGCGGCGGGACTCCATGTCCCGTGACGCCTCGCGGCAGGAGCCGTGGAGCCCGTCCCTGCGCCTCGGCTGCCTTTGGGAGATTGAGTCCGCGGCTCGGGATGGATAACGAGGCGGAGGGCGGCCGGAACTCCACCCCCCAGCGCCACTTGCAGCAGGGCCGGGCTGGGCCGGCTCCCGAGCCGCCTCAGACGGAGCCAGGCAGCCAGCTCGCCCCCCCTTCCCTCTCCCCCGGTCCCGGCCTCGCCATGAGCAGCGGCAGCGCCGGCTCCTCCCGGCCCCGGACCAGCTCCTTCGCAGACCCCCCCGGGGGGGCGCCCGCCACGGCCCCCGCCGCGCCCGGCCCCACCTCGGGGGCAGCGCCGGGGGGGAAGCCCGGGGGGGCTGCCGGGCCCGGGCCGGGGGGAGGCGGGACCAGCACGGCGGTCGGCGCCTTCCCGGGGCTCAAGCTCGGCCGTGAGTAGGGGGCTGGGGCGGGGGGGGGCTGAATGGGACCGAAGGGGGGGGGGGGGGGGGGCGAGGGGGGGGGGCAGGGGGGGAGAGGGGGGGAGGGGCGCCGCTGGGGGGAAAGGGGTCCTCGGGAGGCGGAGGACCAGTGGCTGGGCAAGAGCGGGGCGGTGGTGGGGAGGAGTCGCCCCGAGCCCCACCTGCCTGCGGAGGAGGAGCAGAAGGAGGGGGACCCCTGGATCTGGGGCTCTGCAGGTTGGGAGGAAGGCAGGGCGAATTAGTTAATCACCCGTCATTAGCATACCGGTAGGGCGGCGGGAGGGCCTCTGGGGCGCACTGGTGGGTGGGGTGGGCGATGGCTGGTGCCCGGCAGGCAGGGCAGGAGAGCGGGGCTTGCTGGACGTCTGTGGGGATGGGGATGGGGAGGAGTTGGGGTCAGTTGATGCGGGAGGATTTGCTGGAGGGGAGGGGCGAGGCTTGGAGTATAGGAAGCTATTTGAGGTCAGCGGCGTGACCGGGGTCCAGAATTATACTGCTGACGTCGGGGTGAAATCATTGAAGCGGGGAGGGCAGCCAGGGTGCTCGTTTCCATGGGGCTGGAGGAGGCTGCCCCAGCTACCTGCTGCTACAGTGCTGTAACCTTTATTTAGTGACAGTCGGCGGCTGAGGCAAGTAAAGTGTATAGGCGTGATAACGGCGCCTTTCCAGGAGGCTTGGGGGTCTTGCAGATGGGATGGACAAAGGGGAGACATGGTTGGTCCGAGAGCAGAGAGAATGGGAGTAGGGACTGGTTGCCTGGTAACAGACAGTGCAGAATGGGCGTGGCTACGGTAACCCAGAAAAGAGTTGGCAGAGATGTGGGGTTGAATGGTGGCGTGGGGTAAAGGTGGACAGGGGCAACCTGAACATCAATGGGGAACAGAAAAAGGAACCAATTGCAGTAAGTTTCCCAAAAAACAAAACTTGGGGAATTGTGACAGTTCATAGCAATGCCCTGATCCACCACTAGTGTTTACAGAAGGCCACTCAGAGAAGAATGGGTGTGACCCAAGGCCCTTGGACCACCTGCCCTCCAAATGACAACTCCTCTTGTTGCTGTTTGCCCTCCCACAGAATCCCTTGGGGTTAGTGGGGTGGGGTGGAGGAGGAGCAAGCATCCCATCTGAAGTCAAATTTGGTCCCACAGCCTCCCTATTGTGATCCCTGCTGTAAAGTGGAGAGTCACAGTGTGAGATTTGTGGCCACCAATCTCATTTTGAGTGTGTGTGGCGGGGGGTGGGGTGGGGGTTAGGAGTTCTGCGTGTAGGGTTTCAAATGTCGAGTATGTATCTGTAGGCCACTAGATCCAAAAATCCCTTCCCTGCCACAAACCGTTTTGCCAGGGAGCCTCCCATCGTTCCTTCTGATCATCCCCAAACAGCGTGCTGACCTGGAAATCCAGCTACAAAGCTTGCTGGAGTGACAGAGCTTGGAAGAGGCTGGGCGATATGCTGTTTGGGGGTGATTAGGAGTGGAGGCTCCCTGGTAGAACAGTAAGCTCTGTTCACCTAGGGCATGACAGATTGGGATGGGTGCCGGATCTGGCCAGTGGGCCATAGTCTGACCTGGTCTAAATGATCCTGCAGTTCGTTGGTTAATGAGGGTTGGGTGGGGGCCAGTCAGTTGCCTGAAATTTGGAGCAGGATTTTTGTGATTGGAGAGGGCCCCTGTTTGGGGAAAGAATGCCAAATATTGCTTGAGACTGCTGGGAGCAAACCGGGGGTGATGCCCGGCCTCTCGTTGCTAACATTTCACCTCTTCTCAGGAGATAATACCAAGGTGACTACTGTGGTGGCCACGCCGGGCCAAGGCCCTGACCGCCCCCAAGAAGTCTCGTACTCTGACATCAAGGTCATCGGCAATGGGTCATTCGGGGTTGTTTACCAGGCCCGATTGGCGGACTCCGGGGAGCTGGTAGCGATCAAGAAAGTATTGCAGGACAAACGCTTCAAGGTTAGTTGAAAAGGAGGTCTGCCTGCCTGCCTGCCTGCCTGTGTATGGCCGATTTGCCATCAGAATTCTGCAGTTAATCTTACTCTTTCTCGCCTTGACCCCAGAACCGGGAGCTGCAGATCATGCGGAAGTTGGATCACTGCAACATTGTTCGCCTGCGGTATTTCTTCTACTCAAGCGGCGAGAAGGTGAGGGGAGCCTAGGAGGAGAAAAAGGAGAGTGGCTGGCTGAGGTGCCAGGCAAGAGGAGAGTAGGATGTGTTTGTATTGCGCCACATGAAGGGGGCACACGCGAGATTAATTTTAGACCAGGGGTAGGCAACCATCAGATACACATGAGCTACTTAACAAAATGATTAACTAGCCAGAGCAAAGCAGCACAGCAGGGGATCCTTCCAAGAGGCAACACACACGCAGCAGCAGATCATTAATAAATACAACCCTCACAGTCCTGGTTTCTCCCCCCCCCCCAATATTTAAACATAGGAAAAAAAATTGCAAGGGAGCAGGCCTTGAGCTACTGGTAACCACCCTGAGAGCTACCAGTAGCTCACAAGCCCCACGTTGCCTTACTCCTGTTTTAGACTATTGAAGCCCTTTAACCCTTCTCAGGTCCACTGTAAAGATACGGAATCCCTTCCTTCCTCTTTTCAGTTCCTATATTTGGGTGAAGTGGGCAGGCTAGCCTGCGCTGGTGATTGTGAATGCAAAACAGGGCAAGAGGGAGCCCAAGGATTCGGTTGTGTGTGCTGAGGCTGGGAGGAAACGACAGCGAGCAGCTTCTTATTAATTACATTCATGTCCCCAAAGAATTCATGGCAGCTTGCATGGTGCTTCCTCCCCAGTTCCTTGTCCTCAACTGACCCTGTGAGGCAAGTTGGATGGAGCGATTGCAGTTGGGGATCTTCATCCCCAAATGGGAATTTGATCCCCCTTCTAGCCCCTTCCGCCGTACCATTCTGGTTTTTCTGAATGTTCTTGGGGTGGGGTGAGTGAAGCTCGTGATGGATTTGCACGATTTACTTGTCTGCTTCCCGTAGCGTGTATGGCAAAAGCCGCGCTGGAATGTTGGGCGCTTCGTCCTTGTTCTAAAATGTTTCCATCTCACTTGAGAGGCCTTGAGAAATTGCCTAGCTCAGTGGCATAAAGTAATGAGACAAGTGTAGCGGATCCTTGTGGCGACTTTGCGCCACTTCCTAAACCTGGGCTCTCGGGAAGCTGGCGGAACTAGTCACAGCTGCAGACTGAGATTTCTTTTAATTTGACCGCCTTGTTCCCAGCCCCTTTGGTGTTTTTGCCAGGGCCTAATTTGAGGCCTGGCTTGTCTGCAGGATGTGTTTTCATTGCTGGAGCTCAACCCAGAAATGCTTGGAAGTAGTAATAGCTGTATGCCTTCGAGCCTGAATATTTGAATGCTTAGCACTGAGTAAGTGCAGCCCGTCTCTACACACCTGGGATTACAGCTGTCTTTTCTAGATCGGGTGGAGCGCGGGGATGGATTTGGTGTTAGAAACTCTGCATTCCTTTTTACCACCACATTTTTTTATATGCCATTGCTGCGACCCATAAAGACTAAATACCTTTATTTCCTATTTAAATGGCAGCTGGGATTTAAACAAAAGCCTAGAGGTGCACAACTGAACTAGAACACCAGAACCAGAACCAGGGGGCATCCGCTAAAACTGAGGGTTGGGAGAGTTAAAACAGATAAAAGGAAGTACTTTTTTACCCAGCGGGTAGTTAATCTGTGGAACTCTTTGCCACAGGAGGTGGTGATGGCATTTGGTCTTGATGCCTTTAAGAGGGGATTGGACAGATTTCTGGAAGAAAAGTCCATTGTGGGCAATAGGCAATGATGGGTTGTAGCCTCCTTACATTAGTAGTAGGCTACTTCAGAGTACTGGGTGCAAGGATGCAAGCATCTTGTTGTCTCATGCCTCCCTGGGGCACCTGGTGGGCCACTGTGAGATACAGGAAGCTGGACTAGATGGGCTTTTGGCCTGATCCAGCAGGGCTCTTCTTATGTTCTTATGTTAACTGGTTCCTTCTGGCTCTGTGTTAGAAGACCGCATTAGCCAGGAAGTTCTGTCTCACCCACCTGTTCTCCATAATCTGTTGCAGAAGGATGAGGTGTATCTTAATTTAGTCCTGGACTATGTGCCCGAGACAGTCTACCGCGTGGCCCGCCACTTCACCAAAGCCAAACAGACCATCCCTGTCATCTATGTGAAGGTAAGCACCAACCCTATCTTGAGACGGTCGGCATCCAGTAAAATAGCAGGTGCTGTACTTTTAGGTTGAGATTTGGAGGAGGTTGATGGGAGTGACTCCTGATGCTGTTCAGGGTTTGGCAGAACAACAGCCTCTACCCCAGCTGGCAATCTGCAAATCTTGAGATGGTCCTAGCTTGTCTTTGTCTTGTCCTGCCACCTGGGCTCTCTCCCTCTACTCCCAGCGCCTTTGGTTGATGCGTCAGGATGATGCGTAATCCATGCTACCCAAAAAAAGTTCTGTGATAAAGAAACCTCAATTTTGCAATCGGTATAAATTATGCAAATTGAACACGTTGGCCTAGTTTCCCTTGTATGCCTAATACGGGACATTTCTGTTTAGTACCTTCGCCTAATTTCATTCCCACTTCACCGCTTATAGGAAAGAGCTGTGTTAAGGCACCCCAAGCCTGTGACCAGTGGACATCTTAGTTCAGTCACCTTTCTGGATTTCAACCAGCAGTGCCTCATGCATTGAACCAAATCTTCAGGACTAGAGATTCGCTTTTAACAAGTGATAGTATTCAAGGACCAATGTTGCATTCATCACTGTAGAATTGCAGTCCTAGGCTTGATGCTGCAGAGGTTTTGATTGTATTGCGCATGGAGAACTCTGCATTTTTCTGCCACACCACAGAAAGTTGTCCTGACAAAGACTTATGTCTTAGCCCCAAGGCCCCTCCTGCCTCCTTAAGTCTTCTGAAAGGGCAAGAACCACCTGTATAAGTCCATTGTTTAATACGCTTGTATCTGTTGAGGCTCTTTTTTTACCTGATGGATATTTCATTACAAATGTTGAGTTTTGCAGAACCAATTGGGATTCCTGTTTTGATTGGGCACCTCCCGTGTCTTGACCTCAGGGCATCAAACATCAATTACTTAAAACAAAAGATCGCTAAAGGGATGGCTTGCGGGCAGAAGGAAGGGTGGACCCTACACACCCCAAATTTAAACATATAGGCAAGGAAATATCCATAGTCAAAAAGCCGATTGCATATCATCCCCTGAGGTGTTCTCCTTCCTGTTTGTCCCTCCCAAACATTTCCCCTCCCCTGTGTTGCCTGCCTTTTTTGAGTTAATGAGATGGATTTCTTTTAGACTGCCATCCCATGCACACTTACCTGGGGCCCTGCCCTGCTATGGAGCTTACTTCTGAGTAAATTTGCCTAAGATTGTGCTGCAAGGCTTGGGCCACAATCCTGTGCGTGTTTAAATCCCATTTAGCTCAGCGGAGTTCATTTCCAAGTAAGCGTGCCTAGCCTTGGGTCAGTTTTTAGACTTCTAAACATCAGTTATTTTCTCCGGTAGTGTAGCTAGAGGGGGCCAACGTGGTAAATCTTGCAGGTGCACCATGTAAGTGGCCTCTCCCACTCGCTGCCAGAGCCTTTGGGGCAGTGACAGTAATGCTCCTGCATGTTGCCATCGCTGCCCCAGTGGCTCTGACAGCGAGTGGGCGGGGCTGCTTACACTGCATTGTAGTGCCTGGAGTACATACTGTAGTGCCCCCCTCTGGCTATGCTCTCAAAAATTTGAACCTGTCCTGAATCTGCCATTTTGGCAAGGAATTAGTCGGCTTGGTATCGCCTCGCCTTCGAGCTCTCTCTCGCAACACCTACACCGGATCCTTTTTATTGGCTGTTCCAGGGCTTGAACTTACTGCAAGACTTACTGCATGTGCAGCCATGTACTCTGTTAACCTCCCCGACCGGTGATCCCCAGTAGCTGGTAATCTGAGAGATGGTACAGGTGGAGGGGATAACTTTAATAGCTAGTATGGATGGAAACTGCTAAGATAGACTTAACACAGGAGAGAGGGTAACATAAAGCCACATTAAGGGCTCACAAAAGGAAGTGCTCTCTTGGCATGACCTATAATTAACATGAAGAATTCCTATCTAGAAGGTGTTGGTGACTTAAGTCCTGTAGCCACTGGCTGGACTGATGACTGTATAGAATGTGTGAGTGTCAACTTTCATGAGTAGAACATGCATATTATTCTGTTTGAGTTTTCCTTCCCCGTTAACTCCTCCCTTCTGGCCTTGTTCTCTGCCTTGTTCTCTGCCAGTGAACCATTCCCTGTTTTATCCCCCTTCCATGTCTCTTTCAAGCTATTGGCTTTCACCTTTACTAGATTTCTGGGGTTTTTTACCCCCTTGTTCCTTAGGGGACTCTTGGACTGGGCCTCTCTGGCATATCTGTAGAATTGGAGCCCGCCCCCTCAAGTGGCAGGAGGAGAGCTTACCTTCTGCCCCACCTCTCTCTGAATGAGGGACGCCCAGCCAATCATTGGGCTGCATTCCCACCGCCAACCCCTTAGCACACTGCACTAATAGAAGGCTTCAAGAAGGGATTTAGAGACTTTCCTGGCTCATGGGTACAAGTATCTGGTTGTCTTGTCTGCTCCCTGAGGGATCTGGTGGGCCACTGTAAGATATTGGAAGCTGGACTTGATGGGCCCTTGGCCTGATCCAACAAGGTTTTTCTGATGTTCTTAGGGGTCTGCCAAAGATTCTCAAATGGAACCTCCATTTTCAGACAGCATGTTTCTGAATGCCAGATGTTGGCAATTAAGGGGCATTCCTGATGTTTGTGATGTGTATGTGTAACATTCCCAGAGGCATCTGGCTGGATATTGTGAGATAGGCCTTGGTCTGACACGACGCAGCAATTTGTGTTTACTGTAAAAAGAAAAAAAGATACTTTTAGTGCACTTGAAATGTGAGTCATTTGGTCATTGTTTATGGATAAGTATGCATTAGCATTCCACTATCAAATTGCCAATTTTCTGAAAAAGGATATTGACATCACCTTCCTTTGCATGGTCCATAAGCGATGAATTAATTTAGCATAGTCATGAATCTTTGTTTCCCGCTTGTCTGTAGGTGGTTGACTTTCTAGCCTCCAGTGTTATTATATAAAATCATTGCTATGTTCAAATTTTCTCATATTTGTATGTGTGGTGTATAAAAATGATTGCTTTCTCCTTCTTCCAGCACAAAGCAACTTCAGTAGCTAAACGGAAAATGTAGTGTATTCTGTATTGTGTGAATGTATCACATTAATCCCAGTACTGTCTTATAGGAACCACATGATGAATACAGTAAAAACAACAACGTCGCCTTTATAATTCCTTAGTACCACAATGTTTGGTTAAGGCCCCAGAGATTTCTGTCTATCATGATCTATATAAATTCTTTCACCTTAATACAAATTCACCAAATTGTCCTTTAGGATTGTAGATAATCACTGAAATGAAAAGCCTAGCAGGACTTAATCTATCCCAGATTTTAGCAAGTGTTTAATAGTGGGATATTGATAATATCTTGGAGCTCCTGTTTTTCCATAGCAGAGCTTGCCGGACTAAACAGACAGACTGTTCTGAGTAACCATTTTACTCAAGTTATCTATTTGGATAACCACTGTGAATAGTTTTGCCTCAATAGTTTAGGAGATTTAAAAACCAGTATATATTGTATATGAAAGTCGGGAGAAAGACTAGAAAGAATATTGCAATAAGAAAAGCAGTTCTTGAAGACCGTAAAAACTACTATATTTGCCAGTTGACCTTTCTATCCCAAATGGTGACAAAATAGGTCAATAATTACACAATTATACATTGTGTAAAAGTTGCTGCATTGGATTCAGTGGGGCTGGCTTTCGTCCCAGAATGTGTTTGTATGCTGCTATATCAGGATTGCACCAACAGTGCATCCCTAGGCATGTCTGCTCAGAAATAAGTCCCATTGAGTCCAGCAAGACTTATTCTCATGTGAGCGCATATAGGATTGCAATCTAGGTTGCCTTGCTTACTAAAAAAAATCCTCCCTCTTACAAGGTGTACATGTACCAGCTGTTCCGCAGTCTCGCTTACATCCATTCCCAAGGCGTGTGTCATCGGGACATCAAACCCCAGAACCTCCTGGTGGACCCTGACACAGCGGTGTTGAAGCTTTGCGACTTTGGCAGGTGAGAGGGGCACATCTGGTTGCTGGTCCTTCCCATCAGCTACTACTTTTTAATCTTCGCCTATATACTAAAAACTAGTTTTACCGGTTCTCAAACTGGGGATCCGTGGCCCACCAGTGGGTTGCGAAACAGCCTTGCACATCAAGGGTTAAACAACCTGCTACTTTGGGGGGAGTATCACTATTATAGCCACAGAGGCTTCAGCGACTGGTGAAGTGAAACTTGTTTTAAGCTGTGCCTTGATGCTAAAAAGCTCAAGAGCCACTCCTCATGCCAGCCCTTAGAATTGGAATAGGCCAGTGGTTCCCAGACTTTTTCAACTGGTGGCTCCCATTGGCTATGGATCTCCAATAATTTGATATCCATTGTGTAGGGCAGTGGGTTTTTCATGAGGATTCCACAGCTCCTGTGGCTGGTTTCCGTGGCTCCCTGGGAAGCCGCAGTTCACCGTTTCGGAACCTCTGGGTTAGCCTGAAAAAATTGGTGATGGGCCCAAGTTCGGCTCTGGTGAGCTCTATGAACGAGTGAGAATCTCAAAGAAGGCCTTAATCCAGCACTCCTACCAGTCTGCCTCACTGGTCTTCAAGCACCCATCTGTTCTGTGTTTTTTTCCCTTTCAGTGCAAAGCAGCTGGTACGGGGAGAACCCAACGTCTCCTACATCTGTTCGCGCTACTACCGTGCCCCCGAACTCATCTTTGGAGCCACCGACTACACCTCGAACATAGGTGAGAACATGACTCCCTGCTCTCCCTGTTCAGGCCTCTCCCATCTTTTGGCCCCCTGTGCAAAAAGCGTAAAGGATATTGTCCTGCTGTAATGAACCTGAGAGGCCCTGCTTGCTAACAGAAGAAAATGCTGTGCATAAGGGCTTCTGTTAAACCTGAGCAGCTGATTGCTTACGCCCGAGGTCTTTCAAGGGCAGAAGTGCTGAGATCAAATACTGCTCTGGTCAGAGCATCGAGCCCAGCATTCTGTGTTCCACCCCTGTCAACCAGACAGCTCTGTGAATCTGTTCATGGATGGACTGGAGAGGTGGCTGTTCTGTGTGGAAGCTCAAGGTCCTGACTACTTGAACAACTGGATCCAGATGCAGGATGTTGCTGCTTTCCCAGGAGACCAGCTAGCCTTGAAGTATCTTTCTGCTTCTTTCCTAGATATCTGGTCTGCTGGCTGTGTGCTGGCTGAACTGCTACTGGGCCAGCCCATTTTTCCCGGAGACAGTGGTGTGGACCAGCTGGTGGAGATAATCAAGGTAAGAAGTTTAACACCCTCCCTGGTCTCCAGCCCAGGAATCCAGGCACGTAGCCTTGTCTGGTGCGGCCTAGCTCAGTGGCTTTCAGCTGTTCTGCTTTCAGGGATCTGAAACCTGCTTGTCTAGGAACTCTTAAGTCTTGGGCTTGGGTTCTGGGGGAAGATTCTGGTGCACGTCCTCAGTAAACCCAGGCTGCAGTGCTATGCATCTGTTCATTAGGTCTGTTAGTTACATGTTCTTTTTAAAATTAAAACATTCGAACGACAGAGACAATTAACAACGATAAAGGAATATTGTTGCATGCAAGCATAAAAAGCAGATATTATACCAGCATAAAACAAGACTGCTTGTATTCTTAGAGAACTTAAGAAAAGGAGACGAGCTACTGAATAACTGGGCACCAAGTGCCCAGAGTGGTTTATGGCTTTACGTGTCAAAACGGACATGTTGGATTGTGCATGGAAACGCACTGGGAGCCGGCAGAGCTCTTTAAATGTGGGCTGAGACTGGTGCAACCTATTTGCTAATTGGGCTGCCGTATTCTGAATTAGTTCCTACCCCCTTCCCTTAAGTTGCTGGTAGGGCATTTGGGTGGCTGGGTTTGGAGGCTCCTTCTGTGTGATCAAGCTCTCTCAGGCCACCGCGAGCCTTGAGTGTGATGCTGTCCCTCCCGCTCTAGGTGCTGGGGACACCAACGCGAGAACAGATCCGAGAGATGAACCCCAACTACACAGAATTCAAGTTTCCCCAGATTAAAGCACACCCATGGATAAAGGTAAGGGGGCCGAGGGGCTGGTGTCCGTGGAGAGTGAGTGGGAGGGTGTGTGGCCTGCATTCAGCAGCAGGAACCTCTGCTGTGCAGATTTTTGGAGCCCCAGTCTGTTGGCCGCTCCCTGGCTAAGAGGATCACCGCGGTGTGGTAGGGTTGGGGGTGACGCCGTGCGCTTCCTGCCGCTGTCGCCCCACGCAGGTGTTCAAGCCCCGCACCCCACTGGAGGCCATCTCGCTGTGCAGCCGGCTGCTGGAGTACACCCCCGCCACGCGCCTCTCTCCGCTCGAGGCCTGCGCCAACAGCTTCTTCGACGAGCTGCGCGAGCCAAACACCCGGCTGCCCAACGGCCGTGACCTGCCCCCGCTCTTCAACTTCAGCCCTGTGGGTAAGGGACAGTCGTCCTGAATACAAAGCGTCGCGTTGACTTGGAGCCATTGTCAAATGTGGCCATTTTTTTTTATGTTGACCCCCACCTTTGGAAGAGCTCAAGTGCCCGTTGGAGAGGGTTAAAGCGGATCCATCCCTCGTTCTCTGATTTTGAAGAGCTCAGTGTTAAGTTGCAAGCTGACCTTTGTGTGAAGGCCGCTAGTCTTGACCCAATCTCCCCCCGCCCGCCTCTCTTCCCTTACAGAACTATCCATCCAGCCAGGCCTCAACCCCAACCTCATTCCACCACACATTCGGTCCCAGGCTGGCTCAGGGGGAACCGTGCCTGGCCCCACAACTGCGCACAGTAAGTGCTTATGGACTTGGGATGTGGCATGGTGTGTTGGGAATGGGGAGCCTGACTCTCGCTTTGGTTGTTCTTGATGCGTTCTAGGCATGTGCGCACCTTCCCTGAGCATCTCCCGTTTTGTCTCTCTCTCTCTCGTAGATGAGGGGAGGATGGGAAGTGACAGGAGCCAGGTGACGCCAGGAGACAGCGCAGGACCCATCGCCAACGCATCCTGAGGGGCCGCTGGGCAGGTCTCCTCCACCACCCCTTACCCACCCCAGGCCACCCACATGAACTTCTCTGAACTGTGAACGGTGGGGGAAAGCAACTGTGGCCTGGGGGACCCCGTGGAGCCTGCCTCTTGTTGGCCGAGGGGGAGGCCAATTGGAGATGAGACGGCCGCTTGGATGGGAGGTGGGGGGGAAGCCCCCTCTCCCCACATCTCTTGCGATTCCCTCCGGCGTTGTCCCACGATGCCTCGGCACAGGGAGAGGGCAGAGGAAAACCCCTGGCTTAAGGGCTCCCTTCTTCTCAAAAACGATTTGGGTTGGTGCCTCCTGGGAGTGGGGCGATCCGAGTGGCCACCGCCCTTCTCTTCTCCTCCCCCCCACCCCGCCTCCCAGTTTGTCCCAACTTGATTTTAACTTCCTCTCGTTTTTAACATCCCGTGGAGAAAAAAAAAAGGTTTTATTTCCAGTCTCATGTCACATATGCGGTCTTAATTCCAGCCCTGCGGCCCCTCACACCACACTCTCCCCTCGCTGGGTGCCCTTCCTCCTTCCCGGACTTGTCTGCCTCTGAAACGCGGATGCTGTATTTTTAAGCGGGTCAGTTTTTTCCTTTTTTTTTTTTTTTAAAGAAAATCCCAAGCAACGCAATGTGTCCCAGTTAGGTGGGGAATTAGGATCATTCCTCTTCCCAGACCCTCTCCCTCGACAGCCTCGTCGCTGGCTGGCTGTGCTTCTGCCGCAATCTCCTTTCTTTGGGAACAAGAACCTCCTCTCCCCCCACGCCTGGAGTTGTGGGGAGGGCACGGCCGACCTTTCCTTGCTCCTCCAACCACCCATCCTCGAAGGCACCTTGGACGTCCCCCTTTTTCCTCCCACCCAGGCTGCTCTTAGCCAGTGAATAAAACCGAAGAAGCCCACCCTTTTCTCTTGCATCTGTTCCTCCAGAGCAGATCTCTCCCCAACGCTGTAAGTCAACCGTGTGACTGAAGAGCAGGGGCTCTCAAAGGGAGTGTGGAGAAGGCTAGTTTTAATTCCCTGACCATCTTTCCCTGCCCCTCTGCTGTAAATACATCTCTTCCTCCCTCTCCTTTAAAAATGGTTTCCTTTTACCGGTTTCCCTGTAAATAGATTATAATTTTTTTTCTTAATGCAACGTTGCAACAATTGCCCCGATGCCTATTTCCCCTTCCACCTTCAAATCGCTCTAGGATTGAGGGTTCCCCCTGGGGAGCCAGGGTTCAGCCTGTGGATAAATTCCCCCACCTCCCATTCCCAACCTCATCACTGCCCTCCTCTCCCTTCCAACATTGTGTGTTAGTTTCTTTCTTAGGTTTTTTGGCTGTGTACAGACATCCGGTTCAATAAATTATTGGCATGAACGGAAAGAACAGCACAGGGTTTCTGATTATCTGTTTACAACTGGCGGGGAGGCAGGTAGGACCTTGAGACTACGGGTGTTTTAGGGTCAATGATAGTTGACCCTAATGTCATTGGGATGGTTTAAAAAGGCACGGTGAACCCAGCAACAAGACAATCAGAAGATGGTGGAAGTTTCTCCTTCCTTGGCCTTGAGCCACTTCATTGCATTTTTGGCTGCCTTTCTTATGGCCATGGCTTCACTGGGCAGGCTTTGCTAGTTTTTACAGCCTGTGAACCCTTCGAACTGGGTCCCCCAAAGAATTGGCTCCCTCATTAGTTTAATTCTAAGACATTGCTAAGCCTACTTCGCCTTCTAATAAAGAAGGCTGTTGGTGTTGCGAATTTCCTACATCAAAAGCAAGTCCATGTTACAAATGGCTTGTAGAGGGTCAAACAACAATGCATCCATTTTGTTCAGTGTACGTGGTCCAGAAAACTACAAAAAGGCTGCACTTTGTGATCACAGTACTCAGAAGTGGGATCTCCCTGTGCTTTGAGCCATTAACCCAAGGTTAGCTTCTCCCATCAGTGCCCAAGGCCTGTTCTAATCTTTTTCCAAGGGCAGGGGTTGGGAAGAGGGCCGAACTATTGTGTTTATGTGGTTGCTACAATAAGTACATGACAACTTTAGTCAGTCATCACATGATGTCCCATCCTCAGATATCGCCAGATAACAGCACCCAAAACTATCAGTAGGAAGAATACTATTCGTTGCTTTCAGAATGAGTTTTTAGCGGTTGATTTGATGTAGTATGCCCTGATACAGCACACAAGCATGACTCTGACTGAAAGGGGGTTGTGTGTTTTCAGCTACTGCAGTGGACCACTTGCTTCGCCAGGTCTGTTCTAGTCAGTTGCAACAGCCCCCTGAATATGAAACTCAAAACTGCCGGCCATAGTTTGGAGGCCCCTGATCTAGTCGTTCCAGCCTGCACAAGGGGTAACTAATTTTGTGGTGTTTAGCTGGTTTTTAATTGGCAAACGTTCACGTTCTGCCACCTGCACATTCCATGGCTAATTGAAAGCTTATCTTGGATAAGCCGCCTACATGAATCCTGAAAATTGGAGCTTTCTAAAAAAATATGCCCCTAGGACTCATGACCGCAAAGTTGTAAAAATGTGACTCACAGGGACTTGTGTCCCCCCCCCCCATGGCAATGTCATATCCTTCTACATGCCCTGTTCAGTACCCTAATGACTAAATGATAGTACTTAAAATCAGCATCCCCCCAGAATAAGGAGGGTATCACCCCCAGCATCAACTATCTTACATGGAATTGAAAATACGCGCATGTTCTTCAGATTCCTATATTTGGGCAACTGAAATGATCTTCGGATATGCATACAGAGGCTGCAAGTAGTTAAAGGCTACTAGGATTAGGTCTGTGGTATACAATTCACACTTTTCCCCTCAGATCTGTTGGTGCATTAATCGAAATAGTCATTCTCTCAGCGCTATGCTAGTTCCAGAAGGTCAGTCTCCCATGCGTACACCCAATGCCCTGCAATTGTACTTATTTTTTGGCTGTGCTGAACAGAGGAAGCTTTGCTATCTTCACTCCTCACCATTCACCTACACCGGTACACCAAAACCAAGACTACCTCCTACAGGAATCTTAAAAGATACAGTCGCTAGCCACTGCACTAGAATGGGAATAGAAAATGCATGTTAAGGTTATATGCATGTTAAGGGAATATGTTAAGGGAATAGAAAATGCATGCCCCAGCTGCCTATGTCACAGCAGACCCAAAAATGACTGTTCACAGGGACACAAATGTATAGCTACTCAAAAGACAAACATTTCCTGGCAAAGGTTTATAGTATAACAGGTTCCTTCCCCCACTGTACTACTCTCTTCTGCCACCGAAGACGTGATCTTGGGAGTCCTGTATTCTCTCTTCAGAATCACTTGAAGGAAAAAGACAAATATAAGCTGAACAAAGTACGGAATTGCCCCAGGCCAATGTGCCAGTCTCTTTCTTCTAAGCCCATTCTCCCATTTGCTTCAGAGCTGTCCCTCAGTTAGGGTTGCCTGTTAAGCCACCATATTCCTGTTCTGCCTTGGTTTGCTAAAGTGCATGTTCTAAGGATTAAGTGACTTTCTAGAGCTTCACAAGCAAAGATACAACTGAAAGAAGAACTTTACGGAATAGAACAGAACTTTTTTATTTACAGTAGATGGGTGGTTGCAGCAGGGGTGGGTGGTGTAAACCCCCTCCATAGCACTACCCCCCCTTGCACAAAAAAGGCTTTGGCCCAAGAAATCCTCTAAGTGAGGCACATGAACTGGAGCTGGGCCCCGATACAAATCAAACAGGATGCACTTGGGCACTGTGCTCTTGGTGTGAAGGCTCTGCTGCTGGAAGAAACATGCTTGATGAGGCATGGAATAAAAGGAAGCCGTGTCTTGGCTCTTGTCGACACACGCTGAGCAAGGAGGCACTAAGAGCTGCTTAGCCCCTATACAAACGCATTCACTTGGATGTTGCCTTCAAGTGTTGCCTGGTAAATCTCTATGGTTTCCACCAAAGGGAGGGGCTCAGTACTCTCAATGATCGCAATGGTCTCTCCAAACTCAGTGCACATGATGGTTTGGGTGGGCTGACCAGCAGCTGCAAGAGACCCAGCAGACTGGAGCACATCCTGGCCAGAAGCCAGTTCTGTGTGGGTTTTGCGGTGGCTCCGCAGGTTGGAGAGAGTCTTGAATGTCTTGGGGCAGAGAGGACAGGGGTGAGGGCGCTCGCCGGTGTGGATGCGCCGGTGCTCAGCGAGGTGCATTGATTGTACAAAGGCCTTGTCGCAGTCCGGACAGTGGTAGGGGCGCTCGCCAGTGTGCAAGCGCCTATGTTCTCGCAGGTGGGTGGCCTGCCGGAAAGCCTTGCCACATTCTGGACAGGGAAACGGGCGTTCGCCGGTGTGGATGCGCTGGTGCAGCTGGAGTCCGGAGGCTGCCACAAAGGTCTTGGCGCAAATGGGGCACTTGTGCGGGCGCAGGCCAGAGTGGCGCTGTTGGTGCCGGCTCAGCCCACTGGGGGTGGTGAAGGCTTTCCCACAGAGCGGACACGGGTACGGACGCTGGCCTGAATGCACCAGCTGGTGGAGTGCAAGCTTGGCCAGGGAGCCCAAGTACTTGCCACAAGACATGCAGAGGAAAGACTGCGAGGTGGCATGCTCATGGCGCCTGGCGCAACGGTGCTCCTGCAACTTGGACGCCATCACAAAGAGTGCACCGCAGTCCGGGCAGCGGTGGGGCTCGTGCCCAGAATGGCTAAGCCGGTGCAGCTCCAGAAGGTGGCGGCGGGGGAAGGACTTGTCGCAGTCCGGGCAAGGGAAGGGCAAGCAACCCGTGTGCACAGTCCGATGCAAGGCTAGCTGATGAGCCCGAGGAAATGCCGCCCCGCAGTCTTCGCAGGAGTGGGGGCCCTCGCCGTTGGGGGCCATGTGCAAGAGGCGGTGCTGGCGGAGGTTGGAGGACTGGGTGAAGCGCTTGTTGCAAACCTGGCACTGATAGGGCCGCTCGCCAGTGTGCGTCACGTGGTGCCGTGCCAGGTTAGCCTGGGAGACAAAGGTCTTGCCACACTCCGAGCACTGGAAGGGCCTCTCGCCGGTGTGCGTCCGCAGGTGGTTGCGCACATGCACCAGCTTCTTAAACTTTTTGCCGCACGTGGGGCACTTGTGCTTGCGCTCCAGAACGTGCACCACCCGCTTGTGCCGCACCATTCGGATGTGAGTGGAAAACGACTTCCCGCACTGAGGGCACAGGAACCCAGCACTGGGCGCTTCTGCTGACGTTCCGGGCAGAGTGGAGGAGCCGTTGACGGTCGATTCCCCATCTGCAGGCACTGGCTCGGGAGGCTGGCTGGGCGTGGGGTCCCCTGGGCCCCGGGCGGGTGGAACCCCACTCTTGCCAGCATGCGTGCGCCGGTGGTAGAGGAACTTGGTCATATTGCTAAAGGTCTTGCCACAGTG
The DNA here is from genome assembly GCA_029204185.1 of Lerista edwardsae. Classification (NCBI taxonomy): domain Eukaryota; kingdom Metazoa; phylum Chordata; class Lepidosauria; order Squamata; family Scincidae; genus Lerista; species Lerista edwardsae. Next base: position 9,871,811 of record JAJKFI010000022.1, read on the forward strand.
GCAGCGGTGCAGGGGGTTGGCAGTATGGCTCTTGCGATGCATGATCAAGGTCATCTCTGTGGAGAAGCCCAGCCCACAGTCCACGCAGAGGTAGAGGGCCTCCCCTTTGTGGATGCGCATGTGCTGCTCCAGAGAAGCCGCCTTTTTGAAGATCTTGTTGCAATTGGGGCACTCGTACGTGCCGTCCACGTGCACCCGCTGGTGAGCCAACAACCGCTTGGCTGTCATGAAACCCCGCTGGCACTCACTGCACAGAAACTCCTCGCTGCTTGCCGTGTGCTCCTGCTGGTGCCACCGCAGGGCCTCCACTGTGCCAAAGGTCTGCTTGCACTCACTGCAGCACAGCGCTTCGGCAAGGGGGGGCGCCACTAGGGGTTCCTCAGGGCAGGGCGGTGGGGAGACGTGTGGGCTGCAAAAGTCTTGCACCGCCACCTCAGGAGGCTCCCCGCTCTCTTTCTCAATCTCTGTGAAGTGTTCACCCTGGTGCTCCAACAGTTCCTCTGGTGTTAGGAAAAGACAGGCACACTCTGAACACTCATAGGGATACATGGGTTGAACCGGCTGCGAAGGCAATGGAAGCGATGCCTCGGCAGACACCGAGGAAGGTGGCTGGGGGGTTTGTAGAAGAGCCGGCTGGGAGGGTGGCTGGGAGTCACCTGAGGCCTCTTGCTTCTGGTGCGTCTGTCGATGTGCCAGCCACAGACTAGTGGAAGGAAAGAGTTCATTACACTCATTGCACTGGTAGCGGATCTGTCCTGTGGTCGCTGGAGAAGGCTGAGGCCGGGCTGGCACTTCTCTGGGGTGCACTTCCTGGTGGGCCAGCAGTTCATCAGGTGACCACAGGACACACCCACATTCCAGACACTGGTAGCGGTTGTCCTGCTGGGGTCCTGTGTCCACAACAGTAGCAGCGGCTGGGGCCTCACAGGGTTCCCCTAAGTGGCTCTGCTGATGTATCAGCACCTCCTCCAAAGTGTTGTAAAGAAGCCCACACTCTGAGCACATGTACTGATGCTGGAAAAATACAGACGACGCCAGCTCTTCTGCCATGATGCCTCCAAGCTCACACCTGCAAAGAGGGGGAGAGAGTGTACAAGTGAGAGACTAGCAGAGGTGGAGAGAGGAAGCAGACAGCAATTCAACAGAGTCCCTTGCTAGGCTGCAGCATGCTGCTGCAACATTCCCAGAATGAGGGCCACAAGAGAAGAAGCCTCCTTTTCATTGCTAGAGACCAGCATCGTTTGGGAAGAAAAACTGCACCAAGCTCCAGCTCAAACTCTGCCCTTTTCGGTGCTCCAAGAACCTCTGCTTTTAACGACCCCCCCCCAGGCCATTTTGCCCACATCAGACATGATGCTGCAGGTGGGCATGTACCTGGTGGTCATATACCTCAAGCTGCCTGTAGTGTAGCATGCCTCTGGCTGGACCGTGTTTCTGAGGGGCCTGTCGGGTGACAACTTGCAATGATCCCTCCACTGTGGCTGAGGGTGGCTGTGGCTTGCAGGGGGCTTCCAGCTCTCCCACTACCCCCACACTCCTTCAACCTCCCTGCCACATGGCTCTTCAGCTGCTGGCCCAGATAGGGTGACCCTGTTGCTGAGACGCCTCCGCTGCAGAGCACGTCGGGGCCGGAAGGGGTGGGGCCGGACGGGGAAGGCAGGCTCGGGCTGCTGGGACCAAGGACTCCTTGGCTGGGACCTGTTATTTTGCCGCCATGGAGGAAGGACCTGCAGGCAAGCGAGGCGGGCAGCCCCCGATACTGAGCCGCCTTCCAGTTCATTAGAGGGGGGGAGACGCCCCCCCGTGGTGTGGGGGGCTCGGAGTCCCCTCCCCCAACCTGAGGTGACAGCTGGCGGAGCGAGCGGGAGGGGCAGCCGCACTCACCCGGCCCGTGGGCCTGACGCGCCGCCTCCGCTCTCCCCTCACAGGCCCGGCTTGGCCCAGGCGGCACCGCGCCTTCCCTTGGCCTTCCCCCCACCACCGCCGCCCACGGGAGCCAATCAGCTGCCTCGATACTAAGGGGGCGGTTCGGCTCGAGGGGCGTCACGGCGGCTCCAACGTCAACGCCAGCGGGGAGGCGGGGCTAGAGGCGGCTGCGCAGGGCGGGGACTTCTAACGGGCCCGCCCATGCACGGGGCGGGGCCGCCGCCTCCGCCTCTTGGTACGCTTCTTGCGTAGCGCTCGCCACCCACAGCGCCTCGATGCTTCCCCTCCCCCCCGCGTAGACCGTTGGTGCCGTCATCTTGACGTCGCGTGTGGGCCGTCTACGTAGTGAACGTTCTTTGTGGCCCTGAAAGGGCGGGGCGGGACGGGGCGGGGCGCTGCGCGCATGGCTGCGCGTAACACGTCAGCGCCAAGCCCAAGAAGGTTAGCCTTTCCTCACGCCATTTGCGTTAGCTGAGCAACCGCCGCTCTGTGGAAACAAAGCCCCGCCCACCTCTTCCTGTTTTCCCCATGGTTTTCCCCACTCTCTCCCTTGTGCGTCTTCCAAAAGAAGGCCGGCCTCCGTGAAGCTCCTCCTACACACGTGGATCACGCGGGCAGGAGGGAGCCTTCCGCGTGACGGCAGGGATGCGCATGCGCCCTTCGGCCGCCCAGTCAGCCGACGGGCGGGGGCATATAAGAGGGCTGCCTGAGGCAGTGCGTAAGAGACGGGCAGCACAGCAAACGGTCGTCGGCGCATGCGTTGTGGGAGGGGACGAAGGCGGCGCCAGACGCGCGCAGGCGTAGATGCTTCGAAGCTACCAGAAAAATCGGAACGACGGTCGGGAGAGCTGTGCGGCGACTGACGAGCCGGTAGCGGGGGGAAGAAGGCGAAACCGACAAACACGGAACGGGGGGGAGGCGAAGGGTAAAAGTAATCTGGGGAAGGACAAAATAATAGAGCAGATTCTGTGGAGATTTTTTTTGGGAGGGAAGGGAAGAATTTTATGTGAGGGGGAGGGGAACGAAGGGGGCTCGTTAACCGTTAAAGGCGGCGTGGGGGAGGGGGACTTCGCGGGTGGGTGGGCTCAGAACGTCGAACGTAGAGCAGTCTGTGAGGTAGAGAGAAAAACAACTGAGTGGGAGGAGCCCCGAGGGAGGGGTGGGGCTTGTCTGTGGGAGGAACAGCTGCTCTGTGGGCTGGAGCGGGGGGTGGGTGGGAGCGAGCGGGCTGGAGTCCCCTGTGTTCTGCAGGCGGGCGGAGTCCCGACTCTTCGCGCCCAGAAGGGAAGCTCTGAGCCATTTCTGGGGGTTCTGGTCCACGTCCCCCCGCCTGCGCTGCCCCTGGTGACAGGTGTGCGTGGGGACACGCGATACCTCCCCCTCCTCCTTCTGGTGGCCGCTCTGCTGCCACCTTGTGGCGCATTGGCGCCTTGCGGCGTTTCGAAAGAGGCTGCGGCTGGGCGGCTCTCAGTCCAAAGTGCAGCTTCGCAGGCCGCGGGTCTCTTTCCCTGTGGCTGCACCCTGGAAATGGCTCCAAGGATCAGATTTGCCGTCTTGTCAGGTTCTGGCCATAGCTAGCAACGTGAGGAGGGACTGGTGCTCTTTAGTTAGCCGTTTCCTTTTCTCCTTTACAGATCTGTATGCTGCTGGGTTGTCAGCTGACTCCAAAACAAAAACGCCACTTCCTCAAGATTTCTAGCAGGGTTTGTTGAGACAAGTATCTTACTCAGTGGTCTAAAGTGTGACATAATCGTCCCTTACGTGCATAACACTGCAGTCTTTGGTGAAGTTCACGACTCCATATGGCTTGCACAAGGAGGCCACTATTTGCCCACATCTGGGAGGAGGAAGAATGCCTAGAGTACTATGGGATGATTTCCCTGCACCGCATGTTTGAAGTGATTGGCTCACAGCTCACAGAAAATGATATGGAAGTGCTTTCTTTCCTTCTGGATGAAACACAGCCATGGACCCACCCATTGGATCCTGCCCTTTGGGCTGTGGCATCGGTAGAAGAGGGTGGTGCTGAGGCGATCTCACCTGTGCTAGAAAGCTGGAAGAGGAAACATCAGTGCCAGTGTAACAAGGCCAAGACTGATGGTAGTCTGGAAGTTACGGCAGCTAGGCAACGGCCCAAGAATGGTGTTGAATTGCTCCTGGAGTTAGAAAGGAGGGGCAGGTGTGATGAAACCAACTTCTTGCAGCTTCTTCAGCTCTTGAGAGTGCTGACAAGGCATGATCTTCTCCCATACGTCACTTTGAAAAGGCAACGTACAGGTACTGGGCCTTTAGTGTAGAGATGTACTGTCACGCTAACTTTGAATTAACGTAGCTGAATAATGAGCACTGTACAGTTAGTCCTCCTGTTCTGGAATCTAGTTTTCGTGTAGGAATTTAGGCAGTAGGAGGGTATGGATTTGAGGGTGCTGTGGGAAAACTTTAGGGATCTTTAAAAGGATCAGGTTTGCATAGGTCTTAATGTTCAATTTACTGTGTTGACATTTCTGTGGTGTTATTCTGCAGCAGTGGTGCATCTCAGCTGCTTTAATAGATAAGCATGGCTTCTTTGTAGAACCTGTTTTTAATGGAACCTCATTTGACTTTTAGTTTCTCCTGAGAGATACACCTATGGACCGTCTATCTTGACATCAGACCAACAGGTGGACAACTGTCTCAGTTCAGCCTCTGCAGAGCCTCGGAATGATCAGTGGGAAACAGGTGCGTGGCTTGTACAGGCTGGGAAAGAGGAATAGGCTTTCCTTGTCCTTGCTTTGATGTCCTTTTGGGTGTAGTACTTTTATTGTTGGGAATGTGGTACTGGAGTAGAAAATTAATGTATGGTTCCTCTGGGTGTCCATTCTAGGCTTTTTCTTTGCTGCAGTAGCAGACATGTTTTACTGACATTCATATAAGACGGCAATTGAGTATTGTAACCAGTTCACATATTGTTTGCATTTGAGGTCAGGAATAGCAGCTATAGGAGCTGAAGATTGTGAGTGCGCTTAATGATTCCTTGTATACTTCATCTCTAGGCTCCAATTCCAGCAAAAGGAAGCGAGTCAGCAGAGGCCGGGCAAACTCTACTCTCCCCCGCAGGCGGCGGGGAGCCAAAGCAGTTTTTGCTCCAAAGCAGGAGATACAAACTCCCACCAAAGTGACTTGTGGTAGGTGTTGGCCCGGCATGCGCTGTGTTCCTGGGGTTCCCGCTACTTGCACCTAGTTTCAAAAAATTATACTTATAAAGCCCATTTGAAACTACTCTAAAAGGCTAATAAGGAATTTTAGTTTTTGTTAAAGAGTTTCCTTAGTAGTCATCCTCACTGTGGCTGGAGCCAGAGGGTAAAAGGGTTGGGGGTGCACAATTTTAATACTTCTAGCTGTAACTCGGGCTCTCCCATTCTGTGTGAGTGACCGTTTTTGGTCTTGTCTTGCACTGTAAGGTGAACTTTATCAGGTTCATTGTTAGGACTCAGTCTGGTGAAGAGAGAATGGGAGCTTTGGTCCCCTCCTTGAGGTGAGGGTGGGGAGGCTCTACCCTACTCCTCAGTACGTTGTCTCCAATTCTTAGCGTGATCTGGTTGGTACTCTTTGCTCCTAATTCTCCAGACGGTCAAGCTTTATGAGTGAAAGGGGGGGTGACTTGATGTTAGATTATTATCCCTCTAGCATCCAGTTGCTGGGTGGGATGTAAAGGCTGTTGCTCCATCTCACCTGTGCACTGGATATGCTGATCTTGGAGACTGTTTTATGTGCTCTGATGTGTTCTGTGATGAATTGATGAAACACAGATAATCTGGCAATTGAACCATATACTCCTGCGACACTGTGGAGACAAAGGAATTGTGTTGACAACTAAGGGACTTAATCAACAATGCAAATAATTTTGATTTAGTTGTATTCATGCCACCTGCCACTTTCTGTTAAAGTTAATTTCAGATCGTGGTTTAAAATTATTCAGCATGTATTGAAATATGTGCATTCTACTGCATCAAAAATAATTATTCAAAAGAAAAGATATAAAGATCTAGAGTGACAGGAAGTAGAGTAATTACTCTACTTATTTTTTTTGCTTATTATGGTAATGCCATGAAGAATATAGCAATAAAACTTCACTTTTTTGAGGATAAGAGGCATACTAAGCTGTCTTCAGGAATGATTTCTGTGTAGACTGGAAGATCTTATGTACCACAGTTCCTGTGTTGGAGCTTGTGACAGTATGAAGTGGTTTTGGAGCTTGTGAACGATTGCTCCGTACCCTTGAAATCATGACCAAAATTATATCTCTGTGCTAAGTAAAGTGGTGGCTATAATATCTCTTGGAATCCTAGAGTTTTAAAGTTTACAGTACTAATAGGTAGATGCTGCCTGGTTACGTGTCCTAAAAAGGATTTGTTATCATGATGTGGTCACACGCTAACCTTATGACTTGGTCATACAAAACCCACTAACCGGGTTTTGCTTAAATGTCTGACTCCTCCCTGAGTTTTGAATTCTAGGTCAAATTTTATTTGTGTTCAGATTTCTGACTTGATTTTCAGCTCCGTACTGAGTATCTGTCTCCAAGAGCAGCATATACTGCCCCTCTTCTATGGACTTAGGGCTGCTTCAAACATTCATTTCCTGTTCGGAGTACAGTTCTTTGAGAAAATGGTGAAATCGGTATGTAGGCTGTCACATGTGACAACCTTCATGCAGTTTTCAGTTTCCTTACTTACGAATGTTTGGTGCACTGTATACGTATAACATTTGAAGCAGCCCTCATTCAGCATGTGGGTGCCCAGGGCTGAGGTAGGGTCCCTGCCTAACTCGGTGTGCTATTGTCTTAGTGCAATGCAAATGAAACAAAAGCGAATGCACAAAAACGCTTGTCTTACCATCTGACCAATTTACAGGCAATGGGTTCTAATGAAGAAGGTTCAAAAATAATTCAATGAGTGTCAAAACTGCAACTTCAAGGTGCAGCTAAGGCTTCTGCCGGGTAGGTGCAAGGATCAAACTGTAAGCTCCATTCAACACTAGATTGTTGCCTGTATACTGTGTTATGTTACCTTGCTTCGCTGGGGCAGAACTTAGGTGATCAGGCAGCTGCTTCTCAAACAAGCCCTGTATGTCCTGTGTTGCACACCTAAACGTGGGAGTCTGAGATGGGCCTCCCTCTTCAGTTTGCAACCTCCTGGGCTGTCTCAGCCTGCCAGAGCTAGATCTTAATTACTGAAAGAGAACAAAACCCAAATGATCTTTTTTGTTGCTGCTTGACTTCTGCCAATTCTTTCTCAATCCACCATTTAAATTCCAGGTTACTAAGCAAAAGTTGATGATAAAGAGACTCTGTCTCTCTTGTGCACTCCTCTCACAGAATGGTCTCGCAAAGGTAAATGAATCCATGCACCCAAACTTCCACCCGTTCTTTGTGAAAACAAATCTGTGTTTAAATGTGTACTAAGTTATTGTATTTCTAGAGGAACTGTGGGCTTACCCATCCTGCATGCTGGCCTCTTGAACAGCCGATTCATAACAGCATGTTGGCTGTCTTGATGCTTGGTGGGAACCGGGCTGCGCTGGCAGCTTCTGGGACTGTGATAAGAGTATAGAGCCACTACAGACTGGCAGTGCAGGGGGCTTGTTCTGCAAACAGCAGAGCCTGATGGAAATAGGTTGGGGTGACATAGATTGAGGGGTGTGCCCCTTGTGGAGCTGTTGTTGATGTCTCTAGTTGATGTCCAAGTGCAGATCCATTGAAGGCTTTGCTCACTAGAGATAGGCAGGGAGCCAGCAAGTCCCATCTCAGATGTCCCCCTTAATTATATACCTATTTCTGCTGCAGATATCAGGCCACTATAAGCTGCTGTGGAATTCCTCTTGGATTCCTGTTAATCCCTTTTCTTTGGGGCAGAATAGTCTCCTTAATTTGTCCTTAATACCTTCATCAGCTTCCTTGGGCAGTTTCCACCTCTGGCCCATCGCCTTCTGAAGATGCCTTTCCATCTTCAGTGGAAATAGGTTTACTCTTCCTTTCCCAGTTAATTTGTCAGTAGGGCAGTTTTGATTCCCTGCATTGATCTGTGTACCACTGGGTGGTCCTCCGGGGTAAGAAAACCTGCATCCTTTGTCCTGGCAGCAAGTTGCCATACGTCCGGTATCTGCAGCAGTCCCTACCAATTTAGAAGTTAGCCCAGGTCCTTCACACCATTTTGTGTTCTTTTTGCCATATTGAATCTCGGAATGATATCTTGATGTTACCATGTGCTAAAAGTCTTGAACCTGTTTCTCTCGGTCCACAGTTGAAATCCATCTCTGGAAAAGCATAAGTATTGGCCCAGGCAAGCGGGCCAGGTACCAGACAGTGGTAGAACACAACACAAAACCAAACCAAAAAGCAAAAACATAAGTCTGGCCCTCATGATTATTTCAGCTGCCGCTTCGCCGCTTCTCCTATGTTAGAAGCGACCCTGCATCTGGACCCTGCAGCGCTCTTGTTAAACAAGCTGTGAGGGACACGGCCTTGGACTCTGGGACTCGTTGCCTTCTGCACAAAGAGGGCATTGTTGCGCGGTTAAACTGTCTGTCTGTAATGGTTATTTTGTTGGCCTGTAAAATTTTAATTTGTGTGTCAAGAGGGAAAACTGATGTATAGAACAGAGTCAGCACTGTATGTAGGTCCCAGCTCTCTTCTGGGAAACGGGTAACTTAAGGTGTCCCTTTTCATGGGATCCTTTGATCTGGGCTTGTAATCGCTTAACAATACTGGGATTTGCATGGACGATGAGGTGACAGGCCTCATTCTCTGAAAATGTCCTACTTTGGTGGTAATGAACTTGAGGTTTTTTTAAGTCTTACTGTTGTGATTACAACATTTACAGATGCCTCTGCAGCCTGAGGCTTGGTGACATGTTTTCAGGCTCTGTACTTCCAAAAAATAACCACAGTGGGATTATTTCATTGCAACTGGGGCCTGAATTCTTAGCAGCTTCTCTTCCTCATCCTGATAAGTTGAGGTTTGGGTGGATATAGTGGTATCTGCTGCCTTAGCTAATGTCATTCTTGCCCATATAGGCAAAGTGTCTAATTTGATGCAGCTGCTCAGAGCTTGCATTAGTGCTGGCTGGGCAAGGTCACTGAACCAGTCCTCCGCCTCCTGCAAACCAGTTGTACAGCAATGTTCTCCTTGCAGTTGACATGAGTCCTGCTTGCTTTGAAATAAAGATTGGGTGTTGTTCCCTGCAATCCATACTTTGCTTTTATCCTCTCCTGGGGGATTGAAGAAGCAGTAGTCACTTAAGTGGGGTATAGCTGTGCCACAAGAGGTGCCAGTGACTTAACGCCAACTCTGACAGCTGCTGCCGTTCTGTACTCCAGAGCACTGTTGCTTTTGGAACGTGGGTGGGCTGAGATATTCTTAAGGGGTTTGCTCGTGTGTCAAACCATGGATGCAAAAAGTCTGTAACTAAGCTGTGTACAGTGCTAATAAAGTGGAACGTCTCAGCTGCTGCTGTTTGTGGAGCCAGCATATTGGGTGGGAAGTTGTGATTGGGGTCTGGGAATGGTTTCCAGTGGGTCCAGCAGCTGAGCTCCTTTAACTTGCTGCCCAATCAGGGCAAGCAGGCATTGGTGTACAAAGAATTGTGGGCATCTTTGCCTCAAGCCCAAAGCTTCTAAAATGGGCTTTTTTTATTAACAGAGAGGGTGCTCCTTCTGGTGGAAACCCTTGGCTTTCCTACATGGATCGAAATTGTGCCATTGAGTGGCTGTTCTACTGCAGAATAAAATATCTCCAGTAATACCTGTCAAGAGCAACTTGCTGCGCAACTCTGTTGTCCCTCTGGAAAGAAGGGTTCCAAGTTCTAGTTGGCTGGTCCAGGACTGGCAGGAACTCAGTAGCTGGCATGGGAGGGTTAGGGCTCCAGGCCGTACTGGCAAAGGGCTGTGACTGCACTCTGAGTTGATGCTTCTACAGGTGATGACCACAAGACACAGAGAAATAAAAGCTGACGGCCTTGTTGAGCGTATGTAATACACCACCTGCAATTTTTTTAATGTATCCTATTCTGTATTTGTTCCATTTCTCCCTCCCTTTCAAACCTTCTAAATTTTCAGCTGCAATGCTGATATTTTGGGCAAGTGAATAAAACAAGAACCTGACCTTCCACCTCCGCTGCCCATGGTTACAGCTGAACTTCACTAATTTCTGGGGCATGTAAAGTATTGTAATAGTCTGTCTTGCACAAGCTTGTAACTAGCTGAGTAGAATCTAATTAGTTAGAAACTCCAGCACAGAAGAGTCCAGTTGTAGCTTTGTCTATCAATGATTGAATGTTCACAATTTATACGTTGTCCAAGTGAAGGGGGAAATTCTTACACTTGCTAAACCCAGTGGCTCAGATTAGTGGCACCTTCTTTGGTATTACCATTCACACAGCAGTAACAGCCTTAAACAACTTGATATTCTAAGACAGGACAGACAATAGTTGGAAGATTATCCTTGTGGACATGTCTGAAGAATTTTCTTGTTGAAGAACCATCTGGACTAGTTCAGGTGACTCAGGCAGGCATGGTGTGGTGGTGGTGGGGAGGATACTAGAGTAATGGATTATGATCCCAGGGGATACGAATTCCTTGATCCATCAGTTGCACAGTTTGGTGTGGAGCCTGCTGGCTGGACACTAGTGAAGTTCAGCTCTAACTCTGTGCCAGCGGTACACTTCAAAGACCAGAGCATAAACACCCCTTGCTGGGACTGACCATCTCAAGGAGCCTGAAACTTTTGGGACACCTGAGTGGCCTGAATCTTCAGCTTGGTGGGGTCTTTGTTCAGCACCTTTTTCAGAGCTATTGACCAGCCCAATCCTGGAATACCGCTGCATGACCGCGTGTTTGTCTGCGTGCTGTGTTTGTGACCCCCCAGCTCTAATGCCTCTCTTTCTCTTCCCTCCCTCCCTCTCTCTCTCTCTCTCTCTCTCTCTGTTCTGTGTGTCCTGCTCAGACATCCGACTCCGTGTTCGTGCAGAGTACTGTGAGCATGAACGCGTCTTGCGTCAGAACGTGATATCGAACAAGCAGAACCCGCTGGAGCACCAGTTTGATGTGTTTGGGCAGTCCAACACGATCCTCAAATCCCGGGACCTGGGCTCAATCATCTGTGACATCAAGTTCTCAGAGCTGTCCTACCTCGATGCCTTCTGGAGTGACTACATGAATGGCTCGCTGCTGGAGGCGTTGAAGGGCGTCTTCATCACAGACTCCCTCAAGGAGGCGGTGGGCCAGGAGGCCATCCGTCTGCTGGTCAACGTGGATGAGGATGATTATGAGGAGGGGCGGCGTCTGTTGCTGGAAAGCTTCATTCCCCAGGCCTGGTGACTTGTAGAATATCCAAGTACGTTGTCCGCTCAAGACTAGCCTGTAGTGGTGTGTGCATTTGTAGCTATCCTGAACTAATTGGCGGTCTCTCATACCTTTCAGGTGTCTACTTGCTTAGTTAGGTGCCATTATTTAATCACAACCTCGCCTTAACCCATTGCATTTCTCTGAGAAGCAATGTTTCTGTTGGGGGGGAAAACTTTTTTGTTTTTAATATTTTTTTATTTGTATGTTGTGGATTATGTCACCTGTTCCCCAATACTTGTTTTGGGATGTACACGCTAATTGAAATTGAAAAGCTTAATACAGAACATGACTCTCTAAGGGATGTTTCTACTGAGGACATTGTATATTCAAGACTCTAACCAGTCGGGTGTGGGTCATGCTCCCTAGAGAGACCTGCTGAAAGATATAGAGCAGCTTTCATGAGCACTGTGGCTCCTGGTGTTGCAAGATGTTTTCCATTGTAAATTTTGTGACTTGTCCTGTTTGCTGGAAGCCTTTTCCCTCAAAGATTCCTTAAACAAGATGGATTGATTCAAGTAGAGAATGGGATTTCTTCCTGTTTGCTAGACATTGGCTGTCAATGAGGCCTGCAGGGGAGACATATTCTTATTAGAACAGATTTAAAATGCACAATACACATTATAATGGAAACATTCTAAAAAGAGCATCCCATGAATGTCAGCAGCTTGTCCCAAAGGCTTTTTGCAAAGCAACAGCTTTTGCGTGGTGCCTAATACGCTGATGGAGATGGAGCTGGTACTAAAGTTTTAACCTCTTTGCCGTCTTGCCTTTCTCTCAGGACTCCTCGGTGGACTCCCTGATTACATGTCTACCCAGGGCAGACTTTTAGAAAGGAACCTTCATCCCGTTGTGGAGCACGGCTGGATCTTGTCAGCAGCGGGACTCCAGGGTGTCGCAGTTGTGCCACAGCTGCTCCTGCAGAGGTTGAGGCATTGAAAAAGCAGCAGGGATGGTCTTCACAAGGCTTGGATGGAGACGCCCACTGGATGTGAATTTGTCTCCTGGACTGAAAAGAGCACTTCTTGGGGGAAATACTCCTGTTAAGGAAGCATAAAAAAGGGCTTCAATGCTTTCTGGGATCCCTACCAGAGTTTTGGTTCCTGTTCCCCTCCCTCCTTAAAAGGGCAGCCTCCCAGCATTGCAGGCACCCCTTCTGAAGATAAGCAGTGCTAGAGTGGCCCTTTAACTTAACCTGCTGTTGGTGAGAGTGGACTTACCCCCACCCCTTATTTTAAGTTAAACTTACAACCATGCTCTTATGAAGTGGGGGTGGGGCAATGACAGTAGAAAATGGAAGTTTGAGTCACTTTTCTTAAGGACACTTTTCAATTCTGTGGCTATTTGTATATAATACAAATGGGATTTAAAAACAATGGAGAGCAGTTCAGGCATCTCTGGGTAGAGGAAACTGGCTGCAGCAGAAAAGTCAGAAAAATGTAATTTATAAGTTGTGTATATATTTTTTTGTATACTTTGCTTTTTTTGGCAAAGGATTCTTAATGTATTGATGTAATCAATAAAGAAAAGAATTTGCAGTATCCTGTTTCATAGCTCATTCTTTTCAGAGGAGGGTTTGGGGGAATCACTTTGAGATATAGGTAAGTAGGCCTTTGGCCTGATCCAGCGAGGCTCTTTTTCTGTTATGGGAAGCGGTGAAAGGACATGTACAGGCCTCTCTAGGATTGTTTTGGCATGTTGGCTTTGTGACTTGGAGCAGGACCTCAAATATTGAGTGGAGTGTTTAGGAGAAGCTAGTCCTCAAGAAACCCAGGTCTGAATTCATTTAAGGCTCTTGCCAAGGCTCCTCAATCATTCTTCCCTCCCCCAATAAACATGCCCCTGTGTGGCATAGAGAGTCAAGCAGAATAATTATGTAAACAAAAGATAATTTGGCAAGCAAGTCTTTGCATAGGGCTTACATTCAGGAAGGCAGTGAAGTGTATGTCTGCAGCCTAAGAAAACTTCCAGGGGCAAAGATTTGTTGGCATTGGGTCAGATTGGCGGCGGCGGCAGCAGCAGAAGCCTCAGAATTTCTCTGGCTCAGCATAGCCTTTCCCCCTCCCCATTTTCATTCAAAGTGGGGAGGGGTGATAGAAGCACCCTGGAAGAGTGCAAAGTGCCCCAAAAGGCTTTCCCTGCATCTCAGTCTACCCTATGTTTGCAAGGCCTGGGATACGGGACTTGGCCTGTTTGCCTGCTTCCACACCATACGCTTGTAATGAGTCCTCAAGATACTAGCATAAGGCATACTGTACAGATGGCATTGATCTGCCATTGATGGTTGCCTTTGTTGTGAAATACAGTAAATCTGACAGACGTGATTATGCACTTGCCACAAGCAGTGTTTACTGTTGACTAATTTGTCAGTTCACACAAGCCTGTTGGTAGTAAATACTTCCCATGCTGACACTTTTGTGTAGTGGCTGCTATAAGAATTACTATCGCAGGGGCTCAGAAAGGTGACCGCTAGTGTTTCACAATCAGGAGGTAAGCGTTTGTGGACTTCCTGCACATAAGCACTTGCTACCCAAGATTCTTCTAACTGGAAACAATCTGGACTTTTGCCTGCTCAGCCTTCGTGGGTGCTCCTTGACATTACTCCACTAGGGAATCTAATTCTCATAACTAAACACAACTTCCTCCAATTACATTGTCCGCCTCCTTCCCCCACTTTCAGTCCGTTCCAGCTAAGTTTTTCTTCCCCTTTGCTTTCTGCTGTTACTCAAAATAGCTGTTAAAAAAAACAACTCAGGAGGACAAAGCAAGATTGAACAACATCTGCTGAATGGACCACCAGGTGGTGCCACTAATCTACAGTTCTACCCACACCTATATTTGTCTTGTTTCCTCTCAGCTCATCCTAAACTAATGTCATTTCCCGAATGATAAATAATGCATTTTCTGATAATCAGAGTGGGGGGCAGGATATATCTACCATTATATAGCATTTCTTGAAGAATTTTCCCATGCACCTTCAATCAACCCATTGACAACCCCCAAGTTGCTAAAGAAAGAGCCTGATTCAGATTAATCTGAAGGATAGAATGTTTATTTTGGAAGTTTTCAGAATGAAAATGCTGCTGCTTTGTGTGGTCTGGGTATGAGAATGTCAAATGAAGGGTTCAACTTAGGGCTGCACAATTCAAATGGCTTAAGCTGCTAGAAATGTGATACGCTGAAACAATAAAAGAAGCTAAAGGACACCAATGGAGTCCTCCTCCTCTTCAAAACCGACAAGAGAGGTAGTGTGGGATAGTGGTTACGGTGTCTTGCAAAACCCATGAACTTCAAAGCGCCACTCTTCCAAAATGCTCACAGGAGGAACTTGGTGTGTTTCATTACATTCTGCATGAAATTACCTTTCCAATGATATACAACTCAATGTTATAATTAATAAATACAAATTTTCCAAAAGGTTTTGGCCCCTAATGGTATTATCCCCTTGCGGATTTCACCCAGTGCAGTCCGGACCCTCTGTACTCCTTAGTGATGCCACTGGGGTAGGGACTACATGGCTTCTGCATTTTGTACACTGGCTAGGAACATTGTAGGAACATCCTTTATAGCCAATACCTCCCGGCTGGGAGGGGTTATTTCCATCTGGGAAACTGCATGAGGGAGTGAAAGGGTTTCCCTTTCCTTTCCCCTTCCCTGTTCCACTGCTGCTGCCCCAATTCAAATCAAGCCCTCCCACAGGTGCTTTAACCAAAGAAGAAGACAAGGGGAGATCTGATTACGGATCGCCCACATCACGTCTAGCCTAGCCCTTAATTGGACGTAAATAAAAGTATTACCTTACTGTTATTTTTTTTCTTCCCGCCTCCCCCTCCACCATGGATCAACATGGCTACCTGCAGTGGTTGTCTAACCTTATTTATGTGCACCTCAATAAATAACAAAGTTGTCCAGCACTTCCAAACTGGCTAGTACAAAAGCCGCCTTGAGAATCTCCAAACCTGAGATAGCCGATGAGCTCAAATAAGGCCTTCAATGGGCGTACTGAGCTTACACCAAATTGGAAAGACACATGGTTTGCCTCCTGTGTGTGTGTGTGTGTGTGTGTGTGTGTGCGTGTGTGCGTGCGTGCGTGTGTGCATGTGGTGTTGGTGCCCCATCTCGGCCTCACATAAGGCCCCATGTGGTGTGATGCAGCATTTGGAATTACAGGACCTTGGAGAGCTCCAAGGGAGACACGTGATGGAACAAAGTCTCAACTCCCCGCCTCTGTTTTTGCCTCCCAGCTCTGATTAGAGCACCCAGGGCTGTAGGGCAGCCACTGCCATGCCTGTGGGGCAAGGATCTTGAAAGGAGCAGCCTCCAGATTGAACTACGTTCTTCTCAGCCTTTCAGTCACCTCTTGTGGTGAATTCTCTGGATTGGAAGACAGGCAACGAAGGGCAAGAGGTTCCTGGCGTGTTGGGGATCCCCCTTGATCAGAGGGGGTCCCCCAGATCAGGTGTCACAGCAGGTGAGGATGGAGTCTAAGTGCTGGTCCTTTGAATCCAGGTGGTCCCTGCTCATCAGGAGCAGCCTCTGAGCAGGGCAGGGGTCATCCAGCTCCATCCTGTGAACCTTTTCACAATGCTTCATTCCTAGCAGGCAGTGGTCAATCCTCACCTGTCTGAGGCACCTGTCTGAGGTCCTGGAAATGGACTGCGGCTTGCCTTTCTGACCTGCGATTTTGCCTTGCTGTCCTTCAACCCGCTTTGACCCATCCCTGCCTGTGACAACGGGCAAATTCATGAAATCTCAGCCTTACCCACGTTTCCTGAACTGCAGGGAGAAACATGTTTGGAAGCTGACGTTCCGAAATCCTTTGGCAGGGGGCGCCACTCTACTTTAATGCCGTGCCTCGCACAGACACTATTCCTGAAGTGAAACAAGTATTCCTGCTTTCCTCTGTGAAATGGTGGCAGTGCAATATTGCGCTATAGTTAAGATTCAGGAACCGGCCGCCCTGGAGTCAAATCTAGTCCCCTAAGGGCTACCTTTGAGCCTCTGTATGCCAAGCACGCCAACCCAGCCGCAGACGAGGGCTGTGGAAAGAACTGAGATCTGGCAATGGGGTTTGCTAGAAAGCTGCTAAAAATTGTGGGGCCCATCGCCAGCGTAGCCCTCCTGCAAAACTAATTGCTGGCTGGGAAATGTGCGGGGAAGGAGATTTTCTGGATTCTCTTTGTGTGGGGGTTAAGGGAAGGACCGGGGACGTTATGGCTTAAAGTGGGAGTTTATAGACTTTTGAGTGACAGCTTTTGACTACCGGTATAGCCGTCAAAGCTATGGCTTATAGAGGCCTCTATACCATACAGAGGTAAAGTATAATTTTATGGAGAATTTTTTATCTGGTGCGTTGAGATCATTTCAATATTAACAGTGCCTTTTAGGCGTCAAACTTTGTGTGACTCTTAATAAGCCTTTGAAGCTCTCAATATTTTTGCACCAGGATCCTTACTGAAGTTGCTGCTTCAATACGCAGCTTTGAGTTCAAGGAAACCATAGATTTAATATAAACAAAACCTCTCTCTCTCTTTTGTTGTGAAGAGTCACCAAGACCAATCACACACCAATCTTTATTCAATCCAGAATTCTTTCTTCTAGGAGGTTGCTGGCACTGGTTTCCCATTATTATCCCCCCGCCCCCGTTTGTTGCATTTTGGTCAATGGAAAAGCATCGACCCCCACCTAGGCACCCCCAGCATTTGTTCAGAAGATACGTTTGGCTGTCAGTGCAATGTTGGAGAAGGTATAATCCCACGCAGAAATAACTAAGCTTTCATTGAAATACTTAAAGAACAAAAAGGAGTGGTTTGTGTGTGTGTGTGTGTGTGTGTGTGTGTGTGTGTGTGTGTGTTTCTAGAGACACCTAATGCATTCAGGCCTTCGTTGTGTTGCAAAACGGGACATGCCATGTTTGTGCAAACTTAATTGAAAAGCAAAGTGATGTTTTGCTGAAGACATGCTAAAAACCAAAGGTGTGAACAACAACTTGGTATCTCTAGGCACAATCCAGCCTCCGTTGCCAGTCCAGACTGACGGCTTTGTGGTCAGACACATGGAGGGAAACGACATACAAAGCGTCAGGCATGTCGGCTGTGGGTTGCGAGCTCCAGCTGAGTCTTGGTTGAATTAACAGATCCTAAATATGTACAGGGGAAACGATGTACCTGCAAAAAAACTGAGGCGGGGATTCAGTTCAAATTAATTGAAACTGTTCATCCAGTTTAAATTTTCCAATTAAAAAGGATGTTGGCTAATGTCTTGTTGTTGTGTCCATATTGCTCTGAAATGTGGTATAAAAGTGGTGACACTTCCAGGCTGTGATCCTGCGATGTGGTACACGGCATGATATTTTTTTCTGGGGAAACTAACAGAATCAGTATTTTTCCACTAATCGAACATTCCATGTATTGCCTTTCGCTTCCTGGTGTTCCACATAATAGTAAAATAAAACATGCTGGGTATGATGTCTAGAATCCTTGGTATGTATCAGTTACAGATCTTGTAATTACCCTTTGCAGCAACCTGTAGACTCAGAAAAAAAGCATTATTCAAATACTGAAGGACAAAAATTCCCTTAATGTAACAGCTCCTCATCTTTGTTTTTCTGTTTCAAATGTTTCATGTTAAGTACTTTTGTTCTTGAGAGTATCATCATTTTATTTCTTTCACATTCAAGATTCATTAGAAACAAGTTTAACTGTGGCACAGAACATTCCCAATTTTCATTTTGCATGGAATACTGAATTTACGTCATAGTGTGTATTTAAATTAGGATGCAATGACTAATTTTTAATTTATGTATGTAGTGAAAACTCACATGATAGCTTATATGAAATTGTTATTATGTATCAACTTCCACTTTTCCTGTTACATCTAATAACCAATATCCATTGTATTAATGCTGTTTCTCTTGTGAACATTTTATTATGTTAGTACGATTATTTAATAGCAACTAGTTTAGTCTGTACAGTGTTTAATTGCAAAACCAATGAATACACACAGAATTACACATTTATGGTTAATTTTGTGTTCATTATTATTAATTGTAACCATCTGGGGAATAATTCCATGTCTCCCGGAGTATACAATAGGAAATGAACATTGCAACGTATGTTGTGCAACGAAGCTGAACCACCAGATACGTGAAGCCAAAGAAACTCAGACAAATAAAACACCAAAAGCCAGCACATCATGTGCAATAGGTTTAATTTCCAATTTCTCTTTGCCACAATGTTTTAGAATGTTGATGGGCCTTACTAGCCACCTGTGTTTTGCATTGCTAGTTAAACTGCAACAACACTTGGTATTTTTTTCAATTTTGTGAACACATCCTAAATATATTTCATATCACAAGCAATGGCCATGTATATTTGAATGGAAAGTTAATTTAAAACTAAATGCATTACATCAATTTCACAGTGGTATAAGCATAAACATGTATTGGGATGGTCAATATTAGATACCCACGTTGCCAAATTTGGTCCTCATGTATATGGGCCACATTTTCGATTTCAAGATTGGGCTGAAGATGTTTCTTGTGTTTCTGCTTTACAGAATAGTCTGTATTATTGGATATAATTGTCTTGTGTTTGGGTTCACTGATAGACACTTAATTCTGAGAAAAACAATTTACATCTATTCATTTAAATTCTTCATATACAGTTCATATCATTTGCTTGAAAACGTTTACCAAAAATCTTAGCTATTTATAGGATAGGCATTTAAACACTGTCAGGTTTTAATATTTTCAATTTGAACTGTGTCATAGTATTGATAATTCTTTTACATATAGCATATCTATTGAAAATTAATCAAACAGCTTTTCATATGACAATTTTAAATATGACGGATATTATGTGCAAAGCATGTTCTTAAGTTATCCACTAACCACAACTGTCTCTATTTTTCACTACTGTAATTTGGAAATTAATATATGCATTCTATGCAAAATCTTTGCTTAGCTTTGCATATGATTTTAATATTAGGAGTGGAATATCATGGCTTAGAATCTCAGGCTACCTTCCATACAAACAAATACAGCATTCAATTTTGCACATATAATGCTGTTTACCTTTAACTGAGTTTACATGAAATATTTTTGCATATTGAACACACAACCCTTTATCTTTATACCCATTTTTACTTAATTTACTTGCCATTGCATAGCTTGTTAATTTTAATAAAATCCTTAATTTTTAAATATTTCTGGTACACAATGGTTTTGTTTTCATACAATGATACCAATCTATTTCTTCATAGTATGCAATAATATTGTTATAGTTACAAATGAAATTCAATCTTTTGTTGTAAATAGATGTTTTATACAATCCTCTGTGCTATGTTTAAAAATGCTTGGATGTTTCACATGTATGACATTCTTTTCTATATAATTTTAATTCTAAATAGCATGCAAGAACTTAACATGTAAGA
The DNA here is from genome assembly GCA_029204185.1 of Lerista edwardsae. Classification (NCBI taxonomy): domain Eukaryota; kingdom Metazoa; phylum Chordata; class Lepidosauria; order Squamata; family Scincidae; genus Lerista; species Lerista edwardsae. Next base: position 9,891,548 of record JAJKFI010000022.1, read on the forward strand.
ATATTTCATTTAATATGACTTATACTGCATATAATTAATATTAGCAGCCATTCCTAATTATTTACACATTACTGTATGAGTCATAAATATGCATTTATATAATTAACAATTTTGCATATTTTAATTACATCTTTAGTGTATGTGACAGTCTTGGTATTTACAAGAATGTATAGACACACAACTTTCTTACATAAAAAAACTATAGCACTCTTTTTAAAATAATATGCACTGCATGGAAAACTAATTCTTAATACAAGCCTATATAGTTCTTAATAATTTTCTTGCTCTGTTTGCATGTAATGAACAGGAAACAGCCAAAATAGTTTTAGTTCTCAGGCTGCTTTGATTAAAACAACAAAAAAAGTAACCAGCTCATAATTTTGTTTCATGCATTCTTTTCTTTTGGATTAAGTTCCCTTCAGTTCCTCAAAATATAAATGAAATATTGTATATCACTGTATATTGTGTACAGTATGGTTGTCCAACATGACAAATTTTAAAATTCAGAAATGGATTATATCCATATATATCTTGCAATGACTTTAGAGTATTATGTTCCTATCAGATCCCTTTCACATAGTCCCTTTGCAGAAGACTGCAAAGCATATTTTCCATTCCCATTAGGCAAATCTAAGCAGATGGAAGCAATGGAGAGAGAAAACTTTTACATAGTTTCAAAGTACAAACATTCATCCAAATTGTGCACGTAATCAGGGAGTATAAAGTTGCAGAACAATAGGAGAGGGCAGCTTGAGCCACCAAGAAAGGTGTTGAAGGAGACACTGACACACACACACACACACACACACACACACTGCCCACTGCACACCACACACACGCACACTTTGCAAACCTAGAATCTTAAACGTGCAGAGAGATCTCTCTTGGTGCCTTTCCTGCCATTGGAAATCATATGCTCCCCCCCCCCATTTTAACCCTTGGGGGATTCTGCTTCTTCCAAATTCACAGCCCTTAGCTGTCCCCTTCCATTCACCCCCCAGCCTTTTTTGTCACCCCCTTTCCTACACCTTGGGTCTGTTCCTTATCCCAAAATTCTCCAGAGCCTCTCTTGTATCTCAAACCTTCATGCTTCCTCCCCCCCCCCACATTTTCAGTTTTGGAGTCTGGAAATCTACCCCTCCCCATTTATTCTATATTGCCCCTTCCCCCATATTCTCCCCTACATGCCCCAGCTACGAGTGCTCAAAGCAGTTTCTCCCGCCCTCCCCATCGACAAAGGTCCTTTCTTCCTCCAGTTTTGCAATTTTGAGGGGGGGGGAACCTTTCCTAAAATTCTGAAGCCCCCCTATTTCTCCCCCTCCCATCCGCTCCCCCCTATCAGGGCTCCCCTTTCCTCGCGCCCCATCTCCAACCCCATCTGCTATTGCTGCCTAGAGCATCTTTCATCCTGGTGCTGATGCTGCTGCATCTTTCTCGTTGCCCGGGCAACCGCAGCCGGGAATGGGGAGGGGAGGGGAAGGGGGAATGATGGAGAGAATCCGGCGCGCGCCCTGGCTCGCGCTCTGACTGCCGCCGCCGCCGCCGCCGCCGCCGCTTCTCTATTGCTGCTGCTTCCCCCTCAGCCCCTGTGTATCTGGGCTGCACCCATGCGCGCATGGAGGAGTCAGCTTGCGCCCACCGATGGAAGCAGAGGTAGGTGCAGTCTCTATGCAATCCCCCCCACCCCGCCTCCTCCTCCCTGTCTCCTTCCCTCTCTCTCCCATTTAAAAATCTTTAAAACTTTGCATATTAATATCTGCGCTTTGCATAAATCTCACCCGCTCTTTATTGATTGCAAAATGCTTAATGCAGCAGCTGCTCGATTGCACACACACACCCGCACACACACACACACGCCAGGCAGTCTATTCCTTTCTCTCTCTCTCTCTCAGCACAGCAGCCGCAATTGTTCCAAGAGCTTTCTTTTCTCTCTCTCTCTCTCTGGCATTTTTTTGTTGGTGGTGTCTGTAAGCTCTACCTTTCAGGAAAAGGGGAAAAAATTGCAAAGAGGGAGAAATAATAACGGAGAGATGCAGACCTAAAAATGCAATTTAGGAAAAAGAAAATACAATGCCAGAATGAGCTAGACGAGCTTTGAAAGGGCATTTTTAAAAATTCTTTGCACAGGGACGCTGTTTTTGCAATGGCAAAACGGGCATTTGCTAAACGGGTCTTTCCTTTGTGCATCGAGCGAAGGCTTTTTTTCCGGCTCTTTAAAAAAATGTTGCATGGATTCAAAATAAAATCAGAAGACGGGGAGAAGCAGTCACGGAAATGTCTCTTTGCTTTTGGTGTCGGTGGCTCGGCTTTTTGATGCTCTGGCGATGGAAGAGAGACGGGAGGGGGCAAACGAGGAATAGACAGAAGGAACCTGAGCTGGGGGTTGTGGCTCCGGCGTTTATGGTTTGGCAAGGAGGGCATTTATGGCTTGCAATATTTGGATCTTGCTTCCGCCTTACCGAAGAGTGAGGTTATTCTGTGCGTTATTGGGGGGGTTGCTTGACCGGGGGGGGCTGTTTTTATTTGGATCTGAGCGCATATATGGATTTTTTTTCCTCTTTAGTAAACACAAGTAGCGTAATGGCAAGCGGAGGAAAAGGAATGGGTCGGATTGTCCGGAGAGTTTATGGGGAGGGAGGGTGGAAAAGCGGGGGGGGGGGGACGACGACACGGTGCAATGGCCGGAGCGAGAAAAGGAGGCGGATGTCTACAACGACAACTGGACCATCTTTTGTCCGTGGACGGGGGTGGGGGCCTGGAGGGGGGGGGAGAAGGGAAGACGGAGGAAAGGATGTTATTAATAATTATTAGCATCCCATGGTAGCTATTGTTAGGAGGGGAAGATCCGACGAGGGTTGGGGGGGGGCTGGAGTCGGAGTGGGTGGGTGAAGAGGTCAGAGTAGGGGCTGTGTTTGGGGGGCGAGCGAGAAAGGGACCGTAACAGGGGAAGGTGAGAATGGGGGGGGGGAGAGCAGGGTGTGGGGCAGGGGAGGCGAGTCAGATAAGAAAGAAAAAGGGGGCGGGTGGATAGGAAGGAAGCTCCTGACGGGGGAGGGGGAGGGCACGGATCTGGTGGGGTAGCGAGATAAGGGGCAGATCGAGACCAGTGAGTGGAGAGCCACGAAATCTCTGCCAGGGTGTTTTTTGTAGAGTGGGGAGAGGAGTGGGGAGCACCGTCCTAAGGGCAGGATAAAGAAGAATGGACCAAAGGGTGTGGCTGTGACCCTCCTGCACCCCAAATCCGGATTGGCCCTCCTGTGCGCACTTCATGTGCTTCCCCAGGTGATGCTGGGCTCCTCGCAGTCTGGCAACACTCTGATGCTACTTTCCCAGGTCTTGATGTCGAGGGAGTTGGGAGGGCACAGTGTGGGCACCGCTTCTCTCTCCAGCCTTGGCATGGCTTTGGCCGTCAACCTTTTGCATTGGCATTTCCTAACTTATCCTCACTTCCTGGGAGTTCAGTGGCAATCGCTACGGCTATCTGGGCCTCGGCATGGAGGGAGGTGCTTATGGGGCTGGGCAGTTGCCATGGGGAACTCGATGCCACTGTTTATTGCCTGGTGCTGATAAGACCCTCCTGGGGAAAAGGCTCAAGAGGGGTCCCAACAGGTGGGCACTGCTGGGGTGAAGCTCAGCACTATACTAGGCTTCTTGACTTCCACTTCCTCCTGTCCTTTGTGGGTGTCTTGATTTCAGACCTTAACATTTTACTCTGTAGTTTGCTGGGCTGTAGCATCAGGGCTGCCTAGGTAGTTGCAAGTATAGCTGCAAACAGTACCTGTAAACTGTAGGCAATTCACTAAAGTTTTCTATCAGGTGCCTCCATAACCCAGGACAGATGGAAATAAAATCTGCAAGACTTGATGTGTGCAAAACCCCCAAACTGTTTTGTAATGAGAGCTCTTCTGCATCAGTAATGCTGTTGGGCAACAAAGTCTTAATTTTTTTCATATTCTATTTTAGGCCTTTGTGTAATTTGAGACTCTCTCTCTCTCTCTCTCTCTCTCTTTCTCTCTCTCTCTCTCTCTGTGTGTGTGTGTGTGTGTGTGTGTGTGTGTGTGTGCGTGTGCGTGCGTGTGCGAGAGAGAGAGAGAGAGACCCCTTCCAAGTGGCCCTATGAGTGTGTATGAATCAATCAATCAATCAATCCAATTTTTCATCTCAGCAGGTATATGTTTTCCTGTGTGGATTATTTCCATGCTGTTGCTTATATATGTGTGTATTTCTGGGTTGCATTCACACTTGTAAGGCCACTTTGACTCCCTGAGTGCATGCATACGTTACACAACGCTTTTACTCTGGATTAAATGAAAATAGGTAGCCACTCCTCATTTTTTTCCATCTGCAATAATAATTCTTACTTACACTATAGGGTTGTTGAAAACATTATAACCAGATGATACATGCAAGGTGCTTTCAACGCTCAAAAAGCACTATATAAATGCTTATCTTTACTAATACCTAATATCTTTATTAATACCTGGGGTATTAATACTATTTCTACTATTTCCCTGATTTGGCTGTCACAAAATAAACTGGAGCTTTCACTAAATGCTTATGGGGGTATTGAAACTCTGGAAAGAGTCCTATACTTTTATTCACTTTTTCATCATCCTAATAGCATGTACACAGTTTCAAATCCTTCAGCTCCATAATCTGGAATAACCCCTCTGTTTTCTTAGCATGAATTTGAATCCTTCTATGAACATGGGTTGAAGGAGTGAAATGGGGGGGGGGGAGAATCCATGAGACCAGGAAAAGTTGGATTGCACACACCAACATGTAAGGCCTTGATATCCTAGGCCCAGCCCTGAACTGGCTGTTTTGCATATGCAGAAAGTGGTACCCTGTGTGTTAATTAACCTGGAATGACTGCAACTCCTTGAGGGTGGTAACCTCTGACTAGAGTTCGGAAGGGAGCTGAGATGCTGTAGCTTTATATGGATTCCTGTGAGGAGAAATCATTATGAGGATGTGTAATGGCTGAAAGGTTGGGATTCCTGATTTGGTGAGCGCTGGAAGGCAGGACGGGCCCGGCAACCACACGTACAAGATCACACGCCATGTTGGTCGGGAACTTGAGTTTTTCTCCGTCACTAATGTGGGTTCGAATCTTCACCCTGAGCATAAGCAGACCCCCTCTTTAGCCAGCCGTGCTGTCAATATGACACAATGGCTGAAGGGTATTAGTGAGTAGTTATAGCATATGTGGAGGAGCATAGCACATTGAGGTAGAATCCCGCAAACGGCACGACACCCGTGTGTGGCATTCGTATCTCAACCAGCATGTCTTTTGTGTGTGGTTCTGTTGTCTGATTTGGTGGTGGCTTTTTGTGTGTGAGTGTGGATATATCTTCTTCCTCCTCAGAGTGTGCTGTGCGTAGGGCCACAGGGTCAGGCTCTTGATGCGGGGAGCATTGTGCTGTTTGTTGTGTGTTCCGTGTGTGTGTGTTCCGTGTGTGCACGTGCGCGTGCGTGTGTGTGTGTGTTTCTGATGGGTGTGCATCTGCTGTTGTCAAGCGAGACCTCATTTCTCTGCAGTGACCTTTTTTATTGCTGCCTGATGTGTGTGTGTGAATTTGTGTGTCTCTGTAACCCTTTCAGCGCCGCAGCGCCTCCTCCGGCTCAACCCTGATCTCCCTCTAGAGCTCTCCCTACTGGTTAGGCCCAGCCCTGAAGAGCCTCTGCCTCATGTCCTGGCCTGTGACTTCCCAAAGCAACCTGCTTGCCTGCAGGGTGTCCCTCACGGCACCCCACCCTGTTCCCCACACTTTGCCCCATAACATAACTACTCTTTTTGCTTGTGCCGCCCTCCTGCCTGTCAGCCTGATGAGATGTTGACCCTCGCAATCTCTTGTTTTCCCCCTCCTCCAGATTAGGCCCTTGTTGTGATATACGCAAACATTTTCTTACCTTTTCTGTCCTATCCTGTATGCAACTTAATTCATACCCTGCTTTCCTCTGCTATGCATTTCTTCCCTTTTTCTTTTTAATGCTCTGTCTTTTATTCTAAGCTCTGTTCCTTTCTTTCGTCACCTTCCATCATTTCCCCTTAAAACATTTTCTTTCTACTTCCCCTCCATGTTCAGTTCATTCTCTCTGCAACCCTCTCCTGCTCTTTCTATTGCACATTTCTCTCCTTCTCCACTCCTTTAGTGATTCTCATCTGCCCTTTCCAACCTCTTAGACTCACAGAGTCCTTCTAAATTCCGTCCCCGCTATTTAATTCCAACGCACTAGTCCCCTTTGTTCAAGCAGTCTTTGGCTCTTGAGCACACCCTTTCCTGCTTCCTGGAAGTTTGGGCTCCACTGGAAAAGGAAGTTAGCCTTTCCCCTCTTCCTTAAAATCCGGACCATGGGATGGAAGAGCAAAGATCCTTACAACAAACGAATCAGTGTTTTATTTTATGAGATCAGAGCCCATGTCTCTAATCAGGTTGAGTGGGGTGCAACATGCCCCTCTCCCTGGCGCGAGTGATAATGGAGCGCTGTGATCCCTGGTTCCAATGCTATGTGAGAGCAGCCATTTCCTGGTCAAGGAACTGACCGCCAGCTCCATCTCACCCGACAAAGAGTCCAGGTCATTTATTCCATGAATGTCACCTGGGGAGGGGAGGGGGGAAGGGAAGGGTAGAGAAGAGAGAGAGAGAGAACCAGCCAGCAGTCATACCCTTCAGCCATCAAATACTCAATCTCCCCCTTTGCCCTACTTTGGTGTCAGTTTCAGTGGGAATTATTATTCCCACCTCCAAACACACCTTTACCATATTTTTCTCTGGGGGAGGGTGGTCAGAAGGCCAGTGATGTGGCTGGTGTGAGCAGGCAGATTGGGGGGAAAAAACGTATCTAGAAGCACGGATCTGTTTGCTTTATCAGAGGCAAAACAGCCCTGCACTCAAGCCCAGGAAGAATAGAGGACCCAGGGAAAGGAAGAAATCAGGGAACGAGACGAATAAAAGGATTTGTTCCTTCATTCACCTTGAGTCTTCTGAACAGCTGGATTTTTGTTTCTCTAAAGAGCCAAAATTATGAATCTCTGTAGGCAGAAATTTAGAAAGAGATACAAAAGCAGTCACGTATCTTAAAGCACAGAGCAGGCCCCAGAAACAATTCGTAGAAATCTATCGCCTTCCAGACTGCTGGTGTAAAATTTTCCTGTTGTGCCGACGGTGGTAATTGTGTGACTAAGAGATCTACTTACAGATCAATGCATGTTAAACGGGAGGCAATCGATTTAATTATCGAGTCTTTCAAAAAGGTGATCTTCCCATTAGGGGTTTATTTTCCAATCTGTACGTTCTAATGATAAATTTAATGATCTCTTTGCAAATCTATAAGGTGTAGCCGTGGATTATGGCTGCTGGAAAGTTTTTGAAATATAGCTGGAAAAAGATGGATTTGCCTGTGAAAATACAGAGCTAAATCCATAAACAGCAGACCAGTTTGTAAATAGACATATCATGGTATAGCCAACATATTTGCTCTACCGTTTCCAAGCAGAACCTTTGGGAGATGTGTAGATAGGTTCTTTGATGTATGTTGCTATTTTGTGCTATATAAGCTGCAATTAAATATTTGAATGTCAAGTTTTTTCAGTTTGCCTTTCCTTGTCAACATTATTTATGGCTGTTATGCAAACATTACCACTTGTCGTAAATAACATGTGGATTGCCTGAGATCAATACATCGATACAAAAATTCAGTGCTTCGATCATAGCAAAAAATATAGACTATCAGCCAGTTTCACATATAATTCTGTATTTCAAAGTGGGTGTTTTGTTTTGTTTCGTTTTCAGCATCTGTAAATGGATCTATCAATAACAGAATCAGCTGGTAAATACATTCATCCATATCAATAATATCTTGTATCTATCTCCAGAATTCAGCTCAATAAATATAAAAGGATTGATTTACAAACTTATAAATAATATACATCACCACATTGTGTCCTTCATTTTCCATTACACCAAGAGCCCTTCAAAGCATTTATGCAGTATAAAAAGGACCATTGTGAAGTAGCTGATCGGCTGCTGGTTGCTTAAAAGAAGCTTTAATAGCAATGGTGCTATGCCATGCATAAGAACTCTTTCTAAATATGTTTGCATAGATTTGCATAGACATTTTTAGGTGCAAATAAATTATCTCAAAATGGATTTGGAATTTTCTGTCAAATTGTGATGTAATAATGAATATTCCTTCCTTCCTTCCTTCCTTCCTTCCTTCCTTCCTTCCTTCCTTCCTATCTATCTATCTATCTATCTATCTATCTATCTATCTATCTATCTATCTATCTATCTATCTATCTATCTATCTATCTATCCTCTGCTGCCATCAGTCACAGCCAAATTAAGTACAATCTATAAACAGTTATCCCACTTAAAAATCATACATTCAGGGACGATAGACATAGAATATGGAGAAAGAAATGATCTCAGACAAATTGGTTATTATCCCTCTTTGAAATACAGTATATAAAAATAAACTGTAACAGCTGAATGGGTTTCTAAATATATAGATATGGTGTGTAAAATAGGGGTAAGTTATGTCGCTACACCATGTGTCGTACTGTTAAAAGAATAAGTCTAGCTCCTTAGAAGCAGAATGATTGTTCATTTCTATGGAGCATACAGCAATTAAAGTTTTGTACATGATTCTACATAATTTTTTGTCTGCTTATTGCTATCGTTCTGATTTATATGGAAGTATGAGCACTTGCTAAGTAGCAGGTGCATAAGGAGATCTGGTTTCTGTAAAGAAGTCGAGCACCAGTATAGAAAAAAAAGTACTCCAGCCCTCACATAAAATACTGCAATTTAAAATTGCCTAAACATATATAAATTACCTTAGTCTTCATTTTAAAATGCTGCTAATTTTATAACACCAAATGCAACGTAAAAGTTGGGGATGCTATTTTTCCGGTTTCATATGCTGGGATTAATATGGTAATCTTTCCGCTGGGAACCAGCAGTATAAGAGTGAATGTTTAGTTGGGTTTGGGGTGTCTGTCCAGCAGTTTAGGTACTTAACTGAGAATAGAAGATGTTGGAGAACTCAGAAAGTGGGATGGGGGAGCAGAAAAGAGCAGATTAATGAATGGAAGAGGGACCGATATGTAGTATGTAATGCATGAGGCTCTCATGGTAAATTCGGTAAATTCAGTGGACTCCTAGCTTTGGGCTCTGAATTCTCCTGTAGATACCATTCCTCCATCCCACAGCCTCACGACCCCCAACGTACAGAGAGTGTGGTCTTTTCACTCTTGGTGCGGAGTAGGCACCGTGTATGGTAGGTTTTCCCGTTATTACCTTGACATACAGGAAGTAAATGGCCTTCCATGTTCTGAACAACGGTGAACATTAATGGAACCCAGTGCAGGAAGGATTAATGTTGGATTCTGCTGAGAGAAAAATGAGTTGTACTACAACAGTGTGCATTTGTGTGTTTGTGCATTTGTGTGTGCATGTGTGTAGTCGTTTTCTCTCTCACCCCCCCTTTTTGTTTGGAGACACGGTTATTTTTAAAATCACGAATCTTCACAACAGTGCAATTGCTGTAAATCTTCGTTTAGTTTAGTTCGGCTAAGTTTGATGTCTTGTGTGTACAATGGAGGCTGATTTTACCTGCTCTCTGCCTGGATTGTAGTCTGCTTATGGGTGAATGGGGTCATCTGAGGGCTGTTCCATGGGTCCTGATCATAACTGGATATGACACTGTGGAACAGTTTGGGAAGTTTTGTGGTGGTCACATGACCCCGATCATCTCATCACAGTCTTGGCCACCCCAAAAAATGGCCAGTTGTGCAGCTTGATTGGCTCATTTCCTGTTGGCCTTGTTGATGTGTTGGAGTAAAAATACGTTGTCTGAGACCTATTTTAAACACACACGTGGCCATGCAGGTAAGTTGAAATATCTGGAATTGTTCCAGCGGAGGCACAAATTGTATGCAGCCTACTGTACTTAATAAGAGAACCAGCCCCAAGTACTTCAGCTTAATTGGGTTCATGGATCAGACTCTAGAAGAAACTGTTTTGCTTCTGTTCACAGGGTAGTGCTCTTGAGTATATCTACCTAGATCAGTGGTCTTTGTACTGAGTTGAGATGTAACACAATCTTCTAACTCTGATCTTATACAGATGATCTGGTGCATAGCAATGAATTTAATGCATAATTAACAAAATCCCCACTAGTTTTTGCCAACTCCCCTTTTAAAATTTGTAGTATCAAGCCCTTGATCTGAAATAAAATATTAATTTTCTGCTTTTAAAGCTGGTTGAATTTGACCAGTTGCAAAATAATTTTTCTCGAAAAAGATTGTGTGTATTTTGTATTATTCGACACAGCATATCATTACAAGTAGTAGACTACTTGTAATGATATGCTGTGTCGAATAATACAAATTCCAAATCTTAAATGGAATTTCTGGATTGTTGTTTTTTAAAATAGCATAGACTTTTTTTTTTTCTCCTTCTCGGGTAGTTAATCTGTGGAACTCTTTGCCACAGGAGGTGGTGATGGCATCTGGTCTAGATGCCTTTAAGAGGGGATTGGATGGATTTCTGGAAGAAAAGTCCATCGTGGGCTATAGGCAATGATGGATTGTGCAACCTCCTTACATTAGTAGTAGACTACTTCAGAGTACTGGGTGCAAGGGAGTGCAAGCATCTTGTTGTCTCATGCCTCCCTGGGGCACCTGGTGGGCCGCTGTGAGATACAGGAAGCTGGACTAGATTGGCCTGATCCAGCAGGGCTCTTCTTATGTTCTTATGTTCTCAATTTTTCTTTAAACATTCATTTTCTCCCATTTGTGTGAGAAAAGAGCAGGTTGATAGAAAAAAAGAATAAAACAGAATGGAAGGGGGAACCTCATTTTTTTTTTCCCCAAAGAGGCGACGACAAATTAGAACTAACTGAATCTTGCACCTGATTTTTTCTACATTTAAAAAAGAGATAATTCTACTGCCTTGTTTTTGGACAGAAGGTTGTATTTGTAATGGCAATGTTTTATAACAAGAGATGGGTTTCTTTGCTTCTTCTGATTCATTCAGGATGTTTGTGGGTCAGATTGAGTCAATGGAGAGACAGGCATTCCTCATAGCAGGGTTTTCTTGTTAAAACCATCATACTCCATGCTAATTAACCCAGGACTAATTTGCCACTTTGCTTTGAACTTGCAATCACGATAATGGATCACAATTTCCACTCTGCTCATAAAGGTGTATTGAAAAGGAGGAAAGATGCACTCTTTAATGCCCTTACCACCTTGATTGTGACTGTGACCATGTGCTTAGCGTGCTTTTAGTGGTGATGAGTGTGTTATGTTCAGTGGTCTTGAGTATGCATTGATACAGAGGAGGGCTTTTCTGATTAAAAGTTCACAGTAAGAATGCCAAGTATTTGTCTAGCACTTTCCCATAGTTGTTCAATGTGTGAGATCGCTGCATTTGTTCTCAGACAAAATAAGTAGGGATAGGATGGTGTGTGTGTGCGTGCGCGTGTGTGTGCATGAGTATGCCAGGGGCACACAAAAGGCATAATCCATTTAACACAGTTTTTTGTTGTCATTTTTGTCTAATTTTGTACTTACAATCAGAATACCCCTCCACTTTCTTGTGCCCGTAGATTGGGGATGTGTTGGAAATGCTGAGTGCAACACTGGGTAGTGCGAGTATTCTTCCAATTTACTTCCTAATAAAGGAGTGTGACATTTTGTACATTCCCAGCAGGGCAGCATCATTTGGGGTGGTTGCCCCTTATTTCAAGGGATGCTATTTCTCTTACCAGATGCTTCTTTATTTTGGACCAGTGCTTCTCAGGGTGCAATCCAAACCTGACGTTAGGCTGGCCCAAGTCACTTGTGCCGGTCCAGGAGTGTTGCAAACACACCGTAAAGCATGTTTGGACCACTCTTGGAGTCAGGGAGGACGGCACTCAGACGTGGGTCCAGGTGGGCTACATGCCAATTACAGGTAGGTTGCGGAGCACCTAGCTTCACTGCCACTGAAAATACAGAGCTGAAAGTACAGAGCTGTGGGGAAGGGCAGGCTCCTGGTGGGAGAGAGGTAAGATGCTTTGCCCTGAGGAGGTGGGATGCTGGAAAGTGGGATGTGGGGTTGGAGAAGGATCAAATCCTGCATTCTGCTTTGACATCAGAGCTGGAATGCTTCCAATTTCCGAGCTATGCAAAATAACAGCACCGGTGCATTGTGTAATGGGACCTTTGGCTGATCACAGCTTAGGTTCGAAGCCTGAATTGATGATGTCACTTCTGGCCATGACATCACTTTCAGGTTAATGACATCACTTCCGGTGGGTCCCGACATATAGTCATGCTAAAAAGGGTGTCCTGGTGTTAAAAGTTTGAGAACCACTGTACTGGACTATGAACACTACTTTGTGGGGCAGTGGACTTCAAGGGGCAACTTAGCATTTACATTGAGGGTAGACTCTTCAATGGGTGGGGCATAAACACAAGTGATGTCTTTTGTAGACAAGGGTCTTTGGTTTGGCCTGTCCTGAGGTGGGAGAATGCAGTGAGCACCTTCAGCTCAGAGCACTATAGCTCAGGTCACCCAACCAGTTACCAACCAAAAACTAGTGGCCAACTTGATGATACTCATACATCAAAATAAGATATAATACATGGACACGAGAACTGACTCATTCTAAAGCCTTACTGATTCCCGGCTGATAAGCAAGGGTCACAGATAGTGTGGTTGCATATAAAGAGGACTGACTGTATTTAAAACAACATAAACAAAATAGCTAGTTCATATTACAACTACTTAAACCATGCAGTACACAGTACTTAATAAATATTTAATAACCCTTTCTGAGCATGGAAAACACCTTATGCGTATTACTGTACCTTGATGTTGTCCTTAACAAGAACCCTGTACATTTAATCACACCGCAATTGTATGCTTTCTTCCCGGAGAGTACGTACCATTGAGCTCTGTGGAGCTTACTTCTGAGCAGACATGCCTACAATTGCTGTATTATTTGCATGTTGCAACTGAGGCTGAGTGGGGTGCCTAAGGCCACCTAGAGCCCAATCCTATGAATGTCTCCCATCCTATGGATGGGACTCAGAAGTAGGTCCCATTGTAGTCAATGGGGCTTGTGGATAGGATGGCAGCCCTAGTGAGTTCAAAGCAAAAGTGGGAACCAGGAAAGCTTGATTTGCAACTCAGTTGGGGGCTGAACAGAGCTCAGTTAAACAAACAGGGATCCACCCTACTCTTTGCAAAGATCTGGCTAACAAGTACATTTTAAGCACATGGCTGTCCTGCTACATGAGCAGATGGATTAACACGTGTAACTGACATCTTTTGGCTTGCATGATTTAAAAAATCGCACTGTGCATTAACCCGCCATGTCGTTGCATCCTAAGGGACTTGCCCAAGGTCATGCAAGAAGCTTGTACCAGAGAAATGCGGCTCACCTTGACATTTTGCCTTTCAGACCACTGTGCACTATTCCTGCTGTTATATATCTTGTGCGGTATGCCCTTAGTGCAAACCAGGGTCTCCAAACATTTCAGTTCAAGGGCCACATTGTACATTTTACCCATTTTCGAGGGCTGAAAAAAAACCAATGTTATAAACGAATGAATGAAATTTAAATGAATGAGAGCACAATCCTAAACCTGGAGTTAGGCCGGCATAGTTAGGCCAGCAAAGTTTGGCCGGCATAAGGGACACCGTAAAGTATGTTTGGACCACTCTCAAAGTCAGGGAGGATGGCACACATCTGCGTGCTGGCCTCTCTGACTCCGAGAGTGGTCCAAACGTGCTTTCTGATGGCCCTGGTGCCAGCCAAACTTTGCTGGCATAACTGTGCTGGCCTAACTCCAGGTTAGGATTGGGCTCAGAATAAGTTGTACTCGATTTTTTTTTTTTTTTGTAATCAGCATGATGCGATTAAGAACAAAAGAGAAATGTGACAATTACAAAGAGACAACGCCATGCTTAAACTGGGAAAAGATATTATATATCTTATACAACAAGATATTATACAACATGCAACAAGATATTATACAACAAGATTTTATTCGAGCTCGCAGCAACTTATAATATTTGACAGTTTTACTCATTATATAACTGTCAAATATTTTAAGTTGCTGCGAGCTCAAATAAAATCTAGTTGTGGGCCGGATGTGGCCCCTGGACTGAAGTTTGGAGACCCCTGGTGTAAACGAAACAATGCCCGAGGCTATCCTGAACAAACTTTTTAAGGTATGCTTTTTATTTAATGCTAAAGCTACCAGGGCTGTCTAAAAGGGATTTGTTTCGGTGTAACTTGATCCGGAGGGGGATCCTAAATGAAGTTTGTTACGGGTGATGCATTTCAAAGGCTGTAATGCGGAGTAGAATTTGTTGGTGCAAGAACAGGGGTTTTCAACCCTTTAAGCCCTTCCGCAGCAGCCTCTGTGCAAAGGAGCCTGTACCCAGTAGCATAGCTATAGGGTGATGGCATGCTAAGTATTGCAGGCACCATAATGTGCTGGATAAGCAGCCCCCCCCCCCACTCGCTGCCAGAGCCATTCTGAGCAGTGACGGCGACTGTGTAACAGTGAGCAAAATGTCTTCCACCGAAACATCCGCATCATAACTGATTTTCTCATTGAGGAACTCCCAATAAGCTTCTGAGGATCCCCAGAGCCTTCTGGAACGCTGAAAATCTGTTGATCAACAAGACCTTGCCTCGGGGCTGGCCTAAGGCTTCCCTGCACCTGAGGTGGCACGGCAGATACTGCCCACCCTTACCGATGCTGTGTCAGGCCCTGCTCCTTGTACTCCTTGGACTGGAAAAGGAAGAGAGGGGCAAAGCTGAACAGGAAGGGTGGAGGAGAGGAGTCGTTCTCCTCTCCTCTACACTTTCTCTTTCTTTTCCTGTCTGAGGAATGGGAAAAGAAGGAGGAGCCGAGTTGGTAAGCAGGTGGACAGTGGTGACACTTCCTGCCACCTGGTTGCCTGAGGCGACCATCTCAGTTGGCCGCATGGATGGGCCAGCATCTGCCTGGTTTTCACACACAGGAGATGGAAATGCTCAGGCACACTTCAGAAAATAGGTGGATGCTCCTTCTTGGAAGAAACTTCCCAGCAAATAGGACGTTACCATGCCTGGCAGAACGATTCTGTCCCAGCTCTTGGACAGCTATTCTGGTTTTCTGTTTGCAGGGAATTTTGAATATAGGGGAGCATTAAAAAAATGTAATCACCCCCCCCCAAAAAAACCAGCTTGAAATGGTACAATCCCTTCTATCACTTCATCCTCCTGCTTGTGTAGACCAGATAGTAGGAGAGTGAGTATTAAACATCGACAGAGGGTGTGTCCAGTGGTGCAATTCAAATGAATTAACAACCGGTTCTATGACGTCATAGCCGGAGCAAAAAAAACCCCCAAAGCCAGCCAAGGTAAGCGAGTGGGCGGGGCCTGGCCATTTAACAACCGGTTCTATAGAACCTGGGCGAACCCCCTGAATGTCACTACTGGGTGTGTCCACACCTACCTCTTCAAACGGTGTTTGTCTATATACGCACATTAACTTCAGCAGGTCCTTTGCGATTGTTCATATGGCCATTTCAGGGAATACTGAACAAGCATGCTTCCCTTCTCTTTGCCTTTGTATTGAATGGGAAAGTGGCGACTCTTCCGTATTCCCTGGTATTGAGAAAGGGTGTTTGGAAATAAGGCTTTTGAAAAGTGCCACTCTACCCCCAAAAATTCTGCCTAGGAGGAGAGAGGTAGCTAGACTCAATTCCAGAACCATTTGTACTGTCTCTTTCATACATCCCAGGGGAAATAGCAGTAAATTACAGCTGAATTTCCCAGCAGTCATTTAACACTGAACTACCACTGGTCAGATAAAACCCTGCACTAGTTCGGGTAGCACTAGTAACCCAGTGGTAAAAGCACCTCCCCCCCCCCCAGTCGCAATCATTTTAATCTTTAGATATGCCTTCATATCCTTTTAAAACTGCATTTATACACATGGCCAGACTTCTGGATCGTGCCTGAATCTTTTCAGTGCAGGTTCTTGTATGCTTAATAACAATTCTTTGTGTTAGAAATTGGTGCGGGGGGAGGGTTAATCATTGTTCTGAAATAAGCAATCCAGAATTAAAGAGTTCAGAGAGCAGTAAAAGTTGTACTCTAAAAGGCAATGCAGACATGATAAATAGTCGTATTGATCTTTTTGTATGCCCGCTTGGATAGTGCTAGCCGGTCTTCCAGGTATTAAAAGCAGCAAAGCTCTGTATAGATGATGGACTTAGTTGGAAAAGAGCTTCCGATTTTCTCTCTTTCTCTGGGAAGAAGGCGACAGTCACATAACTCCAAAGCCTGCCAAGTCCGATATTGCTTACTCCTGAGAAAGGACAGTGGATTGGGCCCAAAGAACCATGAGTGGAAGGAAAGACATTGCTAGCGCTCTTGCACAAATGCTCGTGCAAGAGCTGGCACGGGAATTCACACGCTGGTATAAGAGGCCGTTTCTGCAGCCGTTTTCAAGGGGTTGCATGAGTTCTTAGCAAGAGCAGAAGAGCAGCCCTGGGCTTAGTTCTTGTCTTCTAGCATAATAGTCCATCACAGTGGTTCCCAAACTGTTTCGACTAGTGGCTCCCTTGACCTACACAGCCATTGGCTGTGGCTGCCCATCAGGGCTACAATCCTATATTGTAGGATTGTCCTCTTTATATCTCAGTCCTCTTCATATACAGGGACGTGGTGGCGCAGCAGGTTAAACTGCTGCTGCTGGGCTTTCCGACCGGAAGGTTGGGAGTTCAAGACTGCGCGACGGAGTGAGCTCCCGTCGCTTGTCCCAGCTTCTGCCAACCTAGCAGTTCGAAAGCACCTAAATGCAAGTAGATAAATAGGGACCACTTCGGTGGGAAGGGAATGGCGTTCCGTGCGCTACGGCGTATAGTCATGCCAGCCACGTGACCACAGAAGCTTGTCCTCGGACAAACGCTGGCTCTACAGGCTTTGAACGGAGATGAGCACCGCCCCCTTCAGTTGGTCACGACTAGACCATTCGGTCGTGGGGAAACCTTTACCTTTTACCTCTTTATATGCGAGCTCACGATCTGCGAATTCACTTATCTGCGAAGGGCGGAATTGCTACTTATCTGCACCTCTGTCCTCATTATCCACTATGCAGAGGTCTTCCAAAAGCTGCAGGGACCTTCCGAATGGCACCTGCGACCAGCACTGACCTCTTTAAAATGGCTGGCAGAAGCATCCACCGTCCATGTTTAAGGGGTTCACGCCAGTCGCAGGTGCCATTGTGAAGGTCCCTGGAGCCTCTGTAAGGGCTCTGCAGCATTCAGAAATCTTTGGGCAGTTCATGCTGCACTCTGCTTGTTATCTGTGTTATCCAGGAACCTAAACCTAGCGGATAATGAGGACCGACTATACATTGTATAGGTTGGCAGGTTTTTTGTGAGGATTCCATGGCTCCCCTAGGCCACACATGCAGGCCCTGGGGAGGGAGCATTTGCATTTGTGGTGCCTGCCGAGGACCAGAAGTGACATCATTAAGCAAGAAGTGACATCATTAAGTAGATGATGGCCAGAAATAAGCACTTGGTTCTCATGTAGAAACTCATTAGCCATGAATGGCAGAAGGGAAAATGTGCAAATCTTGTTCTTAATTTCAAGGGCCCAATTATCATGCTAGGAGAGCCCAATTAGGGGGGGGGAGGCTTCCAGGGGAAATTGCTTCCTGCCTGTGGGTCTGATGTTTGACACCCTTGATCTTTTAAACAGCTTTTAAACAGTGGCATATAAATGTTTTTGAAGGAATAAAATTAAGGCGAGAACATTAAAAAATAAAACACATGTGGGTGCCGTGGCGATAAAGACGGACGTTGAATCTCAGTGGTTGGCAAAAGGCATTCCGAACGTTTGCTGCTCCGATGCAGGAGAATCGCAGGGCTTACTTGTGGTCTCCCCCAACAATGGGGATTCAGTCAGAGGAATAAAGGCTTACAAGGCCAGGTCTTCATCCGTGACAGTGAATCTGCGGCTAGGTAGGCTCGTGGGCTATCTTGGCGACAATAACGGTCCTTCCTGATCAATAATACATAATGAACACCGCATCATTAAATAATTCATCGGCAGCAAATAATTTCTGTGCCCCGAGGAGGGGAAGAAAAGCCATCTCTTTAGTGCCCCGCTGGGCCAGCCTTGTGGTTTGCAGTGATTAATTAGTTTTATTTCATAATTAGCCCCATCCTGCTGCCCGGGTAGAAGATTCCCATGCAGAAAAACTAGCTTTGAAATCCGGGGGGGGGGGTGGCAAGAAAGAAAATAGAGCAGTGCTTGCAAGGCTTAGTCCGATATGCACATTTAATCTTTTTCTTTCTTTCTTTCTTTCTTTCTTTCTTTCTTTCTTTCTTTCTTTCTTCCTTCCTTCCTTCCTTCCTTCCTTCCTTCCTTCCTTCCTTCCTTCCTTCCTTCCTTCCTTCCTTCCTTCCTTCCTTCCTTCCTTCCTTCTATTTTCTTTCCTTTGGATCCATCAGATTTCATTTAAAATAAACCAACAGAGCCAACACAACAAATTCTTCTTTCTCCCAAAAGCTCTATTGCTGGGCAAGTTCTTGAATAGACAACATTTTGATTTCTTAATTTCAGGAATGCGAACGGTGCCAAGGGAATTTGCAATGAGAAAATCATCCTCCAAGGGTTTTCCCAACATGGGACAAACCAGAGACAAGTGGGCCATGTCTCCTCTAGTGTAAACAGTGGTGGAGGGAGGGCGTGAAGGGGAGATCTGCAAAGTTCTCCTATGCCACAAAGGAATGGATCACTGAATGGCCAAAGTTTAAATGGTGTACAGTGCGTCTTTGTTGTATTGGTTGTTGCATGAATTAATCTGAACAGTTGCAGAAAATACCTGCTAGGTAGATTACAACTAGAGGACTATGAGAATCATTGTAAAGAAAATGTAAGCAGAAAACTCACTGGGCGAGAATCCATAATGGGGTTATTCTGGGGCTATTTCCATTGAGCTTTCAGTAGCTTCCCCAAAATCCACTGTTTGATCAGACAGGGAAGAGAAACCAGAAAGTACTTCCTTGTACATTGCCTCCCCCCAGTCCCTTTCTAGAGAACCCTGGAAACAGAGAACCCTCTTGGTTCAGCTCCCCTCACTTTCCCCCCACCCCAACCCAGGCCTTCTACTCTCCTGATGCAGTTGGGCTGTAAGTGGATTCCGCTAACCGGATTTCTGAAGCAGATTTTCACAGGTTCAGCAATTCCCGACTGGGGGTGGTGGGCTGTGCAGTTCTTCCGTTCCCCCATTCCCATTTATTCAGGTCCAGCAGTTTGGCAATAAGGAAAGAGTGAGGAGGGGGAGGGAGGGAGGAAGGGAGGGAGGGGAGGCTCCTGATGAATCCCTTCCCTTAAGGATGCTGGAGGATGAGGGTCTGAGCATGGGGGCATTTTCTCCTCCTCTGACCCCTTTTGTCTCTTTCCGACGGCTTTAGAGTGAGCTGTGTTCTCTCTCCTGGAGCAGGCATGCAGGAAAAACACCGACAAGGTCTTAAGTGAAATGCAAAAACACACGCACCAACACTTTTGCCTGTGTAAATGCAGATGTGCAAAGATTAATAGACTGGTGCGGTTGGGGCCCCCGCTGCTCCAGCCACTCCTGTAGACATGTTTGGACAAATGGCGCATGTGCCGTTCCCACATGTGGCACTAAAAGCATTGTTTGGTTCTCACAACCACTTGGGAGTGCTAACTGTTCTTGTTTGTATGTCTGTATGCCAATAAAGGTATCGTATCGTATCACTTGGGAGTGTGCCTGAATGAGTGTACCTGAATGACTGTGATGCGCTGTTGTGGATGCCCAAGAATCCTGTCTTGATGAGTTTAGATCAGTGATGAAGCAGGTTGAAACCTTTTTTTCCTTGAACCCAGAACTCCCATCACGCTACATGGGAACGGTAAGCGCCAAGGTGAATGTGAGCAAAAGTTTTTGTGATATTCTGCAATTCGAGTAGCCCATACCTATTTATTTCTGCCGTAAGAATATCAGAAAGAGCCTGCTGGATGAGACCGAGATTAATATTTTTATTTTATTTTCTTTATAGGCCCGCCCCAGTATCTGATGTGGACCCCCCTGTGGACACCTGAAACCATGGATACTGGGGACACCTTTTTAAAAATAGGGGAATATCAGTGGTTTTGCTGCAGCAAGGTAAAAAAGGAGATTTGTTTAATGTTCCCCTATCTTTTTAATAGGTGTCCCAGTATCCGTGATATATGTGGATAACTGAAACAGTGGATACTGAATCAGTGGATGCTGGGGCACGTCTGTATTCAATTTGTCCCCTGCCTTTCTTCCCAAAGGGCACCCCAGGCGGCTAATAACAATTAAAATACATAAAAGATAAAGTACCATAAAAACTATAAAATGCAAATAAAACTATAAAATAAACAGTAAAAGCCAAGTAGCAGAAATAAAAGTCATCAATTAAACATTGGTAAACTACTTAAAAAAGCAGTAATCTTACCCTCTTACAGGGCATCAAGGGCTTCCCCAGTGATGTTCCTAGAGGAAGGGCAAAATACTAAGTTTTGCAGGAGCCTGAGCTCCTAAGTAAAGCAACCCTTCCCCCTCATCTTCACAGCCATTCGCAGCTCAGAGAGCAAAGATGTGAAGACAAGGGGGAGGAGCCACTTCGGGCTCCTGCAAAACTTAGTATTTTGCTCCTACTCTAGGAACACCACTGGGCTTTCTGGAATAAAAATGTACTCCGGTCAGCATCCTGTTTGCATTGTATACTTTGCAATGTGGATACATCTCTCTGTTTCTGGGCTGGTGCCAGCCTTTCTGCATTTCTCGGGAGATGTACATCTTCGCTTCGATGCTGCGATGCTCTGTCTGGGTATCCCTAATTTTCTGTCCCCGATTTGGTCCCAGTTTACTTCTCTCCTTCCTTAGGTCCTGGCATATTTCGCAGCCGGTGGAAACACCCATCACCAATCATGTCCTCAAGCCATTATTCCTTCTCTGCCCTTCTGACCTTTACCAGGATGGTTTCGAATCCATATTTATAGGGTCACAAGGTGGGGGTGGGGGGAGGAGGGGCATGCAGGGCAACACAATGGGATCTAGGGCAAACATGACCCCTACAATACCCTATACATTACAAGCCATATGGACACCCAAACTAGTGCTCACAACAAGCAGAACATGGACTCCTTCAGCACAATCCAGCCCCACAGTTATGCCTTCTTCTTTTCCTTTAAGTTCCTGTGTGGGGTTGTGATTCACAGCGAGTGAAAATATTTATCATTGCTGCAGGTGACAAAAACCTAAAATTAATGGTTGTCATCACTCTGCCTCACCCTTGCTACAACGTGCTACACCACTTGCTCAGCAAACTGAGGGGAGAGGGCTCTACGGTGATTCCGCAGTACAGGTGTGCCCAGATATCCACTGATTCGCTATCCACGGTTTCAGTTATCCACGGATACCATGCATCTTGGGACGCCTGTTAAGAAGATAGGAGAGCATTAAACAAATCTCTTTTTTTTTACCTTGTTGCAGCAAAACCACTGATGTTCACATATCTTTAAAGGGTGTCCCCAGTATCCACGGTTTCAGGCATCCACAGGTGTGTGTGTCCTGGAACAGAACCCTAGCAGGTACCTGGGCATGCCTGTATTCATTCATTCATTCATTCATTCATTCATTCATTCACATTTTTATACTGCCCTTCCTCCAAAGAGCTCAGGGTGGTGCACATACATTCTGATAATGTACAGAGGGTTGTGCAGAGTCAGCCGAAGAGCTCTTGATGCCTGAGGGAGTGTGGCAAGGTGCCTTACCTGGTGATGTTCCGGTCTCTGCTCCTCCCACTCCTGGATAGGAAAAGGGGCAGAGTGGAGGAGGAAGTGTGGAGGAGAGGAGTGTGGTGGCTAGAGCAGTAGGTCCGCAGTTCCTCTTCTGCTCTGTCCCAACTTCCTTTTCCAATCCAGGCAGTGGGAGGAGCGGTTGAGTGGAGGCAGGTGACAAGACAGAGGTAGACGCTCCCACCGACTGCCCCGCCGCTTCACTCGGTCTTACAGATGGCCCAGCCTTGTGTTAGTGTGTGTTATCAGGGTGCAATACGTGTGCAAGATTAGGATATTTGGATATGATGCAAGCGAAATTGTGGTGAAATTGTCAACCAGTGGCGAGTTTTGCTACCCGTTCAGATGGCTTTTCTTGCCAATGGGCAAACTTCTGTTTGTGTTTAAAAGGAGCGCACGGAGGTGTGCCAAGGTGCCTTGTGCCATTTCAGAGGAGGTGCTCCGGGGTGCAGGTTCGTTGCCGTGGGCGTGACCATGAAACACATGCTAAAGTGAACTTCTGCATGAGACACGTGCTAAAGTAAAATGCCTTCTGCGGGGGGCATTCAGGTGTCTTGAGAGTGATGTGCTTTAGGATGGGATAAAGCCAGTCGGCAAGTAGCCTCTGGCACAGTGGCCTGGCCCACATTTTAGAGTAACAATGACAGAAGTAAACTAGGGTGGAACAGGTGCGATGTCGGCTGGAGACCCAGAGTTGTGGAAGATGTGTTTGTAAGCTTAATTAATGACACACGTTTAAAACATGGACATTGGCTCTGGCCCTTTGATTTGTGGGGCCTTTGACCCCGAGCACGTATGTGGCAACAGGGGCAGATAAGAGAGGTGGTCTCTGTTTCACATAGTCTTTTTCCCTTTTCCCTGCACCGGGGTTTTCCCGGCACCTTCTACCCCATAGCCCATGTATTTCCCCTTGCCCCATTCCTGTCGATAGGTTAATTGCCCAGGGTCAGGGTTATTGACAGCCTGATTAGTGCCCCTGTCAGCTCTGTACCAGGCTAATCTAGGCGGCCACAGCCTGGAAACACCAGTGCATTGATTTTTTGGGGGATTCCCGGCGACCCCCGCGCTGACACATTGATCCGGCTCCCGGGAGCAAACTCTCTGTCAGCGCCTTGCTGCAGGCCTGCCTTCCTGTCCCGGCTGCATCGACACCGCGCTATGCTCAGGAGCCGGGCTGGGAAGTTAGGAAGCAACGTTGATCCTTCTGTGGTCGTGGGACGAAAATCCCAGTTTATCATGTCTTGCTCCAACCACTAGGCAACAGTCATTGCCCGGAAACAGGGGTTTGACCGGGGAAGTCTGGACTTTGCCATCTTCAAGCTCATGAGGCCAAGGAAAGCACACACGAAAGATGTCCACTCTACTTCTAAACTGTTGGGCCTATCAGCTTAGGGCAGAGGTTCCATTGGACTTACTTCCAGGTTCTGCCGCTGGCACCAGTGGAGGGAGGGTGTCGCGTCGCTGGTCGGTTTGAGAGCCCCTGGCCTGGAGTCTTCTTCACCTCTCCATGAAGAGATGGTCCAAGTCATTTTGAAGCCAGAGACCTCATGCCTGAATGGGAGCTCCCACAGGGGTAAAACTAGAAACATTACACCCAATAATGGACCATCTTTTGTCCTGTCACTGTTGGCACCCCAGATCTGCTCCTTGGGTCAGGGTAGCGGACTGGTTGAACCCCACTTCTTGGCCAACTCTGACTGAAGCTATTCCTGCAGATTTGTTCTTCCGACATGTTATGTTGGAAATTCTCGGAAGCCCTCTCAATTATCGCCAGGATTGCTTTCAGGAGTCACTTCGAGTGGAATGCTGATTCCTGAAGACACCTGGAAGGTTGGCAGCCCTGCCAGGTTTGCGTGTGACGTCAAACCTCCCTGGGAACTCACTTTTGCCCACCTACCTGCCTGGGTCTTGATGGCTCCTCTGTCCACCTGTTTGCCTCGTACCCAACGCACTTGCACCCTACACAGCTTCATGCAGCTGCTGTGAATCACATGCATGCCTCTCGAACCTTGGCTCCTTGTCTTCCTCTTTCCTGTCTGCAATGCCTACTGATGCCAAGCCCACATATCAAGGTGGGTAAGGAGGTGGCAGCGGAGGTGGAGGGAGGGAAGCCTAATCTGCTGTTAGAGCAAAAGCACCACCCTCTCATGCAGTGGGTCCTGCTATAGGCAAGACCAGCTCTTCTCCCCCACCTATCTAGCCAAGTCTTCTGCATCTTTTCAAGCCAGTGGTCTAGCCATAAATACAAGGCACCATGTTCACTCCTGGAGGTGGGCCTGGGAGATGGCCGAACCCTGGTTTTCCATCTCCCCAGAAAGGCATTCAAAGGAAGCTCAGGCTAACAGCTCCGCAAGGAAAAATAAAGCAAGCAACAAGCTGAGCCCCTTTCCATAGGGAAAGAGTGAGCTTTAGGCACTGGGATCCCCCTCACATGCGCTTCCTCTAGCTCTCAAGTGCTCTAGTGCCAGGCTGGGGATCCCCCCCTCTTCCCCCCCGACTGCCCCCTGCCATCACTTACACAAATATTGACGCTAATGGCGTGTAGCGGGATGTAGAACATCCCAGCCTTCTAATTGTTGTGACTGGGGATCGGCAGGCCGATTAAACGCCATTGATTTTCTCATACTAACCGCATTGATTTTTAAATTTCCTATTGATTCCTGCCCTAAATCTCTTTAAGCAAAGACTTCACTCTGCAGATGACATCGGCTGATTAGCAGGAACAACTGTGGGTACGCTCCATAGCTGGGAATGGGGGGGTGAGGAGGGGGGAGAGGCTCGCACCGATCTTGGAGGGGCAACAAGCCAGCACATCTGGATTTTGGCACTGAAAGGGGAGTGGGTTTCAGCAGGGTAGAGGAGAAGACCCACAGGCAGGCCTATTCTGTGACATAGGAGGGTGTCTCTGGTTTGGAATCTGGGTGGGGCCTTTTGGGTTGTTTTGGATATTTGCAGGTGAACTTGTGCGTTCTCTGGACAGAGCACTGTGAGGCTGACGACCAGTTCGACATAACATTTTTTTCTTCGACGAGTGTGCATGGAAATGCTCCCCTTGCAGGAGGCACCATCCTACAAAATGCACATGCTATTTTTTTAAGTTCCTGCGTATGAGGTGTGTGGATTTGTCTAACTTGCAGCAGCAGCATCAGTTGAGAAGACACAATACACACACCCCTCGTGTGTTCACCCCTTCAGATACAGTATCTCACTAGGAGTGGGCTTGATTTTGTATTTACATCATTCAGGAGTGTATTTGTTGTTGTTGTTGTTGTTGTTGATGTAGGGGGTGCTAATCTAAGATCCATATAGGAGCCAAAACCTGCTGCTTGCCTCTTCTCAGGTGCCAGTCACCAGGCCCAATTTTTGTAGGCATCTGTCAATTTTGGCGTCTGGGTTTTTGCACCCCAGTGCATATATAGTTTGGCACAGACCGTGGTTGCTAAGGCCAGAGGCGCTAGGAGTTTGTGGCATTCTTCAGGTAAAGTTGAAAGGCCTATGGGCCTGTCTGTGGCTTGGCAATTGGGGCTTACAACAGTCGGGTCTGCGTTTCTTCCTCCAGGCTCACACTCAAATGATGCTACTGCATACTGTGGACTTAACTTGCCAGAAACGCTGGTCACCACTAGGAGGCACACATGAGCTGAGTTGCCTGGGCAACGGGCCCTGCCAGGCCCACTCTTGGATCGTGTGGTCTAGATCAAGAGATTCACCCCTTGTAGGTCTGCAGGAGAGCGCTGGGGGTGGGGGGCTCGGGAACAAAAACACAGAACTTGGGGGGAGGCGCTCCTGTGTTCCACCACAGGGCAGAGGGTTAGCCCCGCCCCTCTGAAGAAGGGGAGGAGCTCACTCCCAGTGGGAGGAACCTGCAAGGGGGCGGCGAAGGCACCAAAGGGGCGGAGCAAGAAGGGGTGAGGACCGCAGGACCCTTGCTCAGTTCAAAATGCCTCCTGCAGGCCAGGGAGGAGGTTGGCTGGGCTGAGGCTGGGAAAGACCCAATAAGTAGGCCCAGCTGCTCCCAAGGAGGCAAGGCCACCGCAAGGTGATAGAGGACTGAGCGGGATGATCAGCTTTCTCCCCATAGCTAACTCTGGGGACTGGAGGCAGAGCCTGACCCCAGATGAGGTGGGGCAGGTGGAATAAGGGGGAGCTGGGAATTAGGGGGGCATGGACCCCTCTCGCTACCCCCTTTTCATCACAACTGAGGTTCACCAAGGCTGCAATGATGCACAATGGTTTACACGTTTCGAGTGGCTGTGTGAAGTATGTGTGGACCACTCTTGGAGTCAGCCATCTTCCCTGACTCCAAGAGTAGTCCAAACAGGAGGCCCTTCTGCCAGCCAAACTTTGCTGACCTAACTGTGCCGGCCTAACTCTGGATTAGGATTGCACCCTAAAACTCTTCTGCCTGCAGTATTGGGCCTGTTGCTAGCAAGGGAGTGGCAACAGGATGCAAGCATCTTGTTGTCTACTGAGCTCCCTGAGGCACCTGCTGGGCCACTGTGGGATGCAGGAAGTTGGACTAGAGGGGCCTTTGGCCTGATCCAGCAGGGCTCTTCTTGTGTATTAACTGAAAAAAGTGATTTCCGCATGCTCAAGCCCTCCATTATGGCCCAGTTATGCAACATGTGCCCAAACACTGCTGTGTAGAGTGCAGCTCCCTTAGTGTGTGGCAGCCAGAGTGCAGTTGCCATCCCAGGCCTCTGCTTTTTCCACTTGGCTATGCTTTTTTTTGACACTTTCTCTTCTCTCCTCAGGTTCTGGACTGGACTGGAGTGAATGTACTACAGCTGCCACTTCTGCCTGAAAGGTCAGTGGGTCTGCCAAGCCGAGATTTGGAGTGCTTGATAGGTGTGTGTGCTTGTTGGCTCTTCAAAAAAAGAGAGAGGGAGAAGGAAGAACACAATTTTCCCATATGAAGCTCTAAGAGCGTATTGGGGACTTTTTGGGTGTGTTGGTTCCAGGTATGGCAGAGCTACATGTTACATACATAGACGTGCAAAAAAACCCAATGGTGTATTTTCCTAGAGATGTATGTTGTGTGTGCTTTCCCAGTACACCACTTCTTTGGTCCTGATTGGCCCATCCCAAGCAAATTCACACACCCTTTGGGGTTTCAAATGCATGTTCTGTGAAGTAAATACATGAGTTTCAAACTCAGTGCAGGGGGGCGGAATTGTGTTTGGTTGGAGGATGGAAATGGGAGTCAGGAAAAAGTATAAATACTTGCCTGATGGGCAAGTGCGTGACATTGTCCCTTCCTGAAGCTACGTTTTCCCATTCCTCAAGGTTTTTGCAACATGTGTATGTATTCTGCATAAAACAAAATTTAAACGAACAGGAAAAAAAAGTGGGTCTCGGTCTAAAAGGTTTGAGAACCACTGCTATAAATGATTACTCAGAAGTAAGTCCCACTGTCTTCAGTGAAGCATACTTCATCATGTTTAGGATTGTACTATTGGTCTTTGAGATATTTCATTGCCTCTAATCTGGGTCCTGAATAAATAGCTGAAATGTATTCGTATCTGACCCTCTTGAACACTCTCTGCTTTCTTAACGGGGCCCACAATACTTAGAAATAAGTGACAGCCTCTCATTCCCTGTTTTTGGGGTCAAAATTGCTTTTATTGTTCTGTTGAACATTTTGTGCGCGTAAAGCAACAAACTGTACAGTTTTTATAGTGTTAAAAGACGTAGGTTACTGCAGTGGAATTTCCCGACACTTCAACCCTCTGTCCAGTTTTGGATCTATATAAGAAAGATGAGTAAATTCAGGGTGACATCTTTGCTAAATTCCGAAGGCCTAGCTGATCTCAGTTCCCATGCATGGGATAGAACAGAGCAGACATTGAGCCCCTGTCAAAGGCTTACCATAAATATTTTGTCTTCCATACCTTACACA
The DNA here is from genome assembly GCA_029204185.1 of Lerista edwardsae. NCBI lineage: Eukaryota > Metazoa > Chordata > Lepidosauria > Squamata > Scincidae > Lerista > Lerista edwardsae. The sequence goes on from JAJKFI010000022.1 coordinate 9,919,314, forward strand.
AGGAAACCTTCTATGCATTTCTGCTGTTCTCCTTGTGCAGCAATCTTTAAAAAAAATATCCACCTTGGTACCTTTCCTTCTAAAGGATTGGAAATTTGATGGTCAAAACGCTTTCTAGATACTCCTTTGCTGCCTAAAAAATGTTGAGGGGGAAAATAGCCAAAGGATAGTGTCCATCTCCAGTTCGCCATTTGCATTCATTGACAACATCCCAGTGCGTGTTCGGGAGCACAAAGAAATTCCATCTTGCATTCTTCTCTTCCTTTGATTTCCTCTTTGTAATTTTATTTTACTTTCTGAAGGAGTGCTTTCTGATGTCAACATTTTCCATTTCTTATTGTTTTTTAAATACCACCTGCTCCTCAAACGTCTCCCAGAGTTTTTCTTCACTATTTGCTTTCAAATTAGCAAGTTACACTCGTTTTTAAAGGATCTGACAAGATCATAATCAATTCGAAATGAAAAATGTAGACAAGAGTACTAATTCCAGATTTTGCAGTAATTGGTCAGGCAGTCCATGAACTACTGCGTCAATTGCTTTTTGAGTTTTCTCCCAAATCCTCATTTGTGTTGGACCGAATATACAAATCTGAATGTAGTTCCTTAGACCTTCATAGTTCTTTGATGGAAGGCCCAGATTGGAATGTGGATGCTGGGTTGTAAAGGGATAAAGGCTATAAGTGTACATCTTTTCTGATGAACGTTCCACATTTCTGATGAACAAATGTGGAATAGTGTGTATGTATGTGTGTGTGTGTGTGGGGGGGGGAGAGATTGTGCATATTCCCTCATGTTTAATTTCAAAGGACATACCCTAATGCATGTAAATGTTCTGCTACCTCCATGCAGAACTTTGTTCTTTGGAGGATAATGAGGATAGGTCTAGAAGAATATTGAGCAAAGACTGATCTTCCTTTTAACTTTCTTCAACTTAGTTTTGTAGCACAATCCAGCTGGCTCAAACGACAAAATGGTGGCTAGGTTTGGGTGGTGACGTGTCTCCACCTTCGTCAATTGGGAACACAGAACTGGGGATACTACACAGTCTGGATGAATTAAGTCAGAGTCAAACAATGAGACACTCTGTTTCCAATCCAGCACAAGAGACCCACGCACAGTGAATCAGTTTTCATGCCGAACCAGAATCTGTGCATGCAGACATGCGAGTCTCCACTGGTTGCCAGAATTCATGCAATTCCTATTGTGAGATTAGGAATCCTGTGTGCAGTGCTCAATGTGTTCATGTCGATCAGATTCAGCTGTGTATCCTGAATGGCACAGACGCTGACATGCCTTCCCATCCATCTTGTGCGATGCAGCTGGGAATGTGCAATGGCCACTCGCTACCTGGAACCTTGGAGTGCAATTATGACGTGCACGTTCTAATTGTGTGCAGTGCCTTCTGGTGCACAATTACCTTTTAACATGTAGCTTGAAAGGTGAAAGCTGGGTTGTTACTGTTTTAAGGGTCACATCTATGTGCACATATCTATATGAATTGTGGAAAGAAATTATAGCTAGGATCCAAAGAACTGCACATATAGTTCCACTTATCCAGGAGAGCTTTGGTGTGCTGTTTTTGAATAGCAGCCATTTTTTAAAAACTGGGTGGGGGGGGGTTGTTGGGGTTCCAAAAACACATGGAACTGCATGAGACAAGGGGTGTCCATCTTAAATACAATCTAAAACTTGAAAATCTAATTTGGTGTAAAGACAAACCTTTGTCTCATTTTTTCCTTTCACCTCCCATTCTGACTAGTTTTCCATTCTGACTAGTGACAATTTAAGTGGCTTGTATATTTAAGATAATTGTTTTGAGCTTAATATTATTTCTCTGTCCCATCTAATTCCCAAGGATTCAGGACAGGACAGGTGCAAGAAATTGCACCGAAACAATCATGTTGTTTTTTTTCCTCCCTAGCAGATACTGGTGCAGGAAGCATGTGGCCTGAGAAAGACATTTTCACACTGCACACGGTTAGGGGTGTGTGTTTCTTTTTTGTTTGGGCATTGGGCAGGAAAGGGAGGGAGCAAGATGTCCTTTGGCCCAGCCACTCACAACATCTGGGAGGCCTCGCTTCTGAACATTGCTAATGCAGATTTGAAAGTGGAAAAGCATACTGTTCAGGCTAGCAGTTTTACATTCGAATGACAGGTGTGGAAAAATGCAATAAATAAAACGGTTGGAACACCTTTTTTGAAAATGGCCCAAAGTCCTGCCCAGTGATTCTGCCTCGTTGCTTTGGAAGGGCGGATTTGTGATTAAATTCAGGTCCTCTTTCCTACGGTGGCTTATTATTAGCACGTACAGACCTTCCTTTTTCCACCGTGGGCTGAAATGGCGTGCGCACAAACCCCTTTCCCAGCTTCGCTCCAGAAAGAGCATTTCTTCGAGCAAGATCAAACGCTTTCCAAAACAGCCACCGCCTCCAGTTTTCCTTTCTTATAATATTGGGGAACAGACTTGGGATGTATGTGTTGTATATTTCATCTTCTTGTGACGTAGACTCAGGGAAAGGAGAGAGAGGGAAAAAAAGAGAAAAAAAGAGAACACGTATTAACACTCTTAATGATAGTGGCAGCTAATTTCTGACCTCGGTACAAGGTGGTTCTGAATCAGATAATTGCACTCTTTCCCCATCAGTGCTGTTTTTCTCACCTTCCCCTCCTCCTCTTTCTCCCTCTGCCCCATACATATTCATCTATTTGCCCCTCCATCAATCTGATATCTATCTATATTACACCACATAAATAAATAAAATACCCCCTCTCTGCCTCTCATTAATACATTCCCATCCCATTCTGTGTCCATCCACAACCCTTTTCTCTTTCTCTTCCCTCCATACATTGTCTGCCTTTTCACACCGTTCTCTCCATACATTTCTATCTACGCCATCCATCTATTCTTGCTCCCTCCATAATTCCAGGGCTGCTGGAAGAGAATCAAATGATACATGAAAAGGGAGTTCAAATGGGACGCGGATAATGGCATCCACCGCTGATCTCTTTTGGGCCCACTTGTGTGAAATGCAGTTGAACAGGACTTGCAAGATCATCCTAAAGTAATATTGGGGGGGGGAGAATCTGTTTGTATCCCTGATACAAACTTGAAGTAGGTTGGGGAGCAAAACATACCCTGCTAAAGCTGTCAGCAGGACTCAGGACTTGAGGTTTGGCCAGACAGCTGTTTCACCAGTGTCTGATTTTCCAGGAAGCATCAGCAAACCAGAAGTATTGCAGGATACAGAGGCATCCAGCTAGTGTGTGTTGTGGCTCCAGGAGAGAGACAACACCGCTGGTTTTGTCTTGTCCGAATACTGTAGTTAGTGCTTTTGGTGTCTCTCTTCCTCCTCTGGTGAATCTGGTAAACAAGCTTGGCAGATTTTTCTGCCTTACTTTGAATTCCTGCCCAATACAATCATTTTGACCAGAGAAAAGGGAGAAAGGGTGAGCACCGCTGAACCACTTTCAGTTCTCCCTTCCAAGCTATGGTTTGTCTCCATCCTTAGTCTGTTCCACACCCCGGCTGCCAGTTTCGAAGTCACCTTGGGATCAGTCCTGACTGTGGTTTGCACAGGCTTGAGGTTTCGGGGTAGGGGAAGACAGGAAGCAAACTCACAGAGCCTCCTCCTCCTCTGTCTGCAAGCACACCTTCATCTGAATGTGTGTGCATTTTTAAAAAACGTGCCACTGCAATCATTGGATGAGGAGGCCTGAGCAGGAACAAGAAGGCAGGGCATGATTCTGTGCCAGTAAACCAAGCTGGATCACTGAAGAGCTCAGAGTTGCTTTCTCTCTGCTCCTCAAGTCCCCTATGGGGGGGGGGAATAGGACGTGAACCTTTAGCAGACGAGTGCCCCCCCCACCCCCCAGGAAAGCAAAGCCAGAGACCAAAAGCTTGGGAAAGAATTTGGCGGAGGGGAAGAGTTATTGCAGAAACTCGCCCACTCTAATTATGTGTCCCATGGGCTGTTTCAGGGCTGGGTGGGGGGAGGTCACCCCTTTATTATCACAGTGCCTTGCAGTAATTATCAGTGTAAATATCTCCCCTCCTAATAATAAACCTGGACGATGCTATGCTGGCTGCATGCTTGGAGGGGGGACGGCCTTAATTTAAGGGAGGAGGAAAAGCATTATGAGGCTGATTATGGCAGTTATTTGCAGTCCTGGAACAGAAAGGGGGTGTGTGGAATGGGAGGTGCCGGGTGTGGGGTTTGTGTTAATTTTTTTAAAAGACGGGCAGGCAAGGAAAGATGATCTGCTGGGGGGGTGTCAATAATTCACCCTTTCCCCTCTTTTTCCCCTCCCCCTTTCAACACCCACACTAAGCTTGTACCTAAGGAATAATTGCTTTTGTCTGGGTGGACTGTACTTGTGCAAAGAGTGAAGAAGGAAAGGGGGGGGAGATGTTGGAAACGGAGCCCCCCGCGGGGGGATCGTGAGGGACGGCAGGTCGCTTACTTGGATGTCATCTGTCAAAGCGGGGTGGTTGGAAGGAGAGAGGGAGGTGGAAGCAGGAGCTGGGGGGGAAGAGAGAGAGATAACGGAGAAGACAATAAAGTGGCAGTCAGAGGCTGTGTGTGTGTTTGTGCATGCGTGTGTGTGAGTGTGTGTGTGTGTGTGTGTGTGTGTGTGTAATGAAAAGGGGGGCCAAGGCAAGGGGGGAGAAAGAAGAAATTCGGACGGAGCTAAGGGGGGCCCATTGATCTCTTGGAAGGGGCGAGACACATACACACACACAGGCACAATCAGAGGGAGGAATCGATGTGTGTTGCACACCCGCACTTGCATGCACACTCACGCACAGGCACACACACACACACACACATGAATTTTGCCTTCTCTTCTGCAAAAAGCCTTAACAGAATGATGCACACTGTCCGGCCATAGTGGACCCCGCACCCCGCACCCCGTCCTTGCGAGGCGGGACACACGCCCACGCACCCCCCCCACGCCCACGCTTGTTTGTGCACACGCATGCACGCACGTGTGTAAGTGCAGAAAGTAGACGCGGGGGTGGTGGAGAAGAGCGAGCGCGCGAGCGAGCTGGGTCCGGTCCCCACTCCCCCCAGCCCTCCTTGATTGTCCTCCTCGGTCGATCGTCACCTGCCCGGCGTGTCCCCCCCGCCCCCCCGGCCCCCCCTCCTCTCCACGCACCCCCCCTTCTGTCGCGATACACCCGGCCGCTCGCCACTGACATTCTCCCTCCGTGGGGTTATGCGGAGTGTCACTCACAGGTCCCCGACATGTTCATCCCGCTGCCGGTGCCCCTGGTCTTCCAAAGGTCCGCCGGCCCGGAGAACGGATGGCGCCTCAAGTCGCCGCTCGCCCTGCGCGCTGCACACGGTAAGCGAGCCCGGACCGGACCGCAGCCGGCGCGGGGCCGGGACGGGGGTGCTGATGGCGGGCGGGCGGGCGGGGGGGGGGGCGGCCTGGACGGAGAGCGGGGACGCCGCCAACTCCGGCGGCCGAGGAGGAGGAGGAGGAAGCCGCGGCGGGGAAGAGCAAGGAGGGAAGAAAAGGGGGACGCGGCGAGGAAGGACGCGGAGCCGGGCGAGCGGGGTTTTTATTCATGCGGTATTGATCCGGAGTGTCACTGCTCCGTATCGAACCTCCGGCGCCGGCATCCTGCGGTCGATAGGCGGAGGGGGTGGGGGGCGGTGGGGGTGGGGGGTAGCGGGGAAAAGAGGAGGACGAGGGGAAAGCGAGCCCGCCGCGCAGAGCGAGGAGAGCAGAGCCGAGGGTCGGAGGTGGGGCGGCTGGGAAGGACCCCCCAACTTTTCTTCCTGCCTGGAGGGGGGGGAATGTGGGGTTCTTGGCCCCCTCCCCTGTCCACACGCACGCACACACACACGCACACACCATCACTGAAGTATTTCTGTCGTTATTCCCGTTACCATGATGGTCTTCTTTGGGCCCCCTGGAGACTGGCAATGCCAGCCAGGGTTTAGGGTTAGGGGATGCTGGGGGGTTGGGGTGGGTGGGAGGAGGCTTTTTTTCTGGCCCAAGGAGGGGGAATCACCTGTGGGATCCTACAGTAGCCTGGGAACAGGCCTCCTCCCAGTGCCCCTCCCCCATCTCCCAGTCTGGCCAGTTCCACCCATTTGTCTCAAGTGGTCAGTAGCATTTCCTCGTGGCTGTGCCTTCTCATCGGATTCTGCCCCTAATCTGAGCTTCAAGCCCCGTCATCGGTCGTTTTGGTCCAGGCTGGCCAGACACACCGCCAGCCGCGTCCGTTTTGTGAGTTCTCCCTGAACCACCTTCCCGTCGTCCCAAAATCATCGCCTAATCCCAAAACTAGCCAGGCTGGCTGAACTGCAGCCCCTGCCAAATTAGCCCTGCCTGCCTATGTTTCTCTCTCTGTGTTTTTACGTTAAATCCTGGGAAATTCTCTTTCTCCCTTGGGATGGGGATACTCCAGATGGGATATAGAATAGGACTTCTAATTTGGATTTAGGGGAACCTTCCAAATCCCCAGGACTGAGATCTGTTTTATGGCCTCTTCCTTCCATTCCCAGCTTTAGGCATCCCATCCTCATTCCAGTTGTGGTCAAGAATGAGCAATAAAGTCCCTGTGTCTCCAGGTATCAAAATATTTCATTCTGCCCACCCCCACCACTACTGTTCTCCTCTCTGATGGTCCACCACCACCACCATTATCGCTGGCTGCACCTTGAAGTTAGACATCTGGATTGCGCATGGATTGAACCATGCAATGGAGCTCAGAAGACACTGGGCATGTAAGAGACAGGCCTTCAGCGTGCTTCATATACTAGGGGGCAGGGGCGCTGTTCTCGGCATGCTATGTGGTTTACTGGTGCCCTAGTGGTTAGAGCAGGAAAAGAGGGAACCTGCCTTGGGAGCTGAGGCTCCAAAGGTCTGTGTAGGCTTTTTCTAGGTGACCTTGGGGAAAATCACTCTTCATTGTTTTAAAAATGCGAAGGGGTGGATTCCTTGGGATCTTCTGACTGAACAAACATTCTGGAGTGGGAAAACGGGGTGCTTTTACATGAATTAACAGATCAGCAATAACCGCTGGCCCCCAGCCCTGTTCTGCTGCGTTCCCCTTCCTCCACAGCTGGAAAGGGAACCCAGGCATTCTGGTGACTGCTTCCCCTACCGTCACCCACTGGACTGTGTGAGAACTGTCTTTCCTCACACTTAGACTGGACTGCTGAGATTTAGGAGTAGCAGGTATGGGGAAGGCCAGGGCATGAAGGAAATGTAGGTGTCATTGAGAGAGAAAAGACCCCGGGAGAAAGGGCGAGAATTGGGGCGGCCGAAGGCAAAGCCAGGCGGCGAGTTTGGAATTGTTCTTGACACGTTTCAGGGCTGGCGGGGTGGGGTGGGGGGTACAGAGAAGTGGTGGCTTTGCAGAGCCGGCCCTGTGTGTGCACCCCTCCCCCCCAGCTCTGCTGCAGCCAGCGCGGTGTGGAAATTGTATTGGTGTCAAGCCCAGTCCGTGCTAATGAACCCGGAGATCTGGGAAGCGAAGCTTGTTCAGAGGCAGAAATCGATTTTCCAGCCTGTAACTGCCCCCACCTCCACCCCCGCCTGCTCTCTCTCTCTGGCCAGAGGAGTGTGTTGTGTGTGTGTGTGTGTGTGTGTGTTGGGGTGGGGGTGAGAGTCTGTATCTTTGGTGCGTTCACAGCTAGGGCTGGAAATGGGGTGCCGTGGGGTGCCAAGACCGTGGGCAGCTTTTGCACGAACGCTGCTGTACTATCATGGGCAGAACTTGATAGCTGTTGCATGAGAAGGCGACGTGCGTTGTGGCTGCATCTTTGCGGAGCTTTTTTTGCACAAAAGCTCACTATTGTATGCAAGGGTGGAAAAAAAGACTTCAAGTTACAAGAAACAACCATCAAAGATTTTGATCCCCTGGGGTGGGGGGCTGAGCAACTGGGCACCAGATAGTCTTCTGGCCCCAGTAATGTGTATTTAGGGGATTTACTGTGAGCCAGAGGCCCAAATAACTAGACATGTACCCTGTGGATGTAGGTTTGTTACATCATGGACTCCTGTGTTGTAACGTGAGAATGTTTTTTGTGGCTTTGTTTGGTCCATACAAAACTGCACGTCTCCTTGAGTGTCTTTTTGCCTGCTTACAGCATATGTGTGATTTTTGACAATTTAGCCTGATTTCACACGTGATGTGAGTGGGGTGTTTGTTTTTTGCATTTCTTGCGTCTGATTCAATCAAAAACGTCCGTGTGACGTGGAATGTGCAATTGCAATTGCAATGTCTCTATCTTCCATTAACAAACATTACAAAATAGGCAGAAAACATTTTGACGTTTAAGGTGCAATCCTAACCAACTTTCCAGCACTGGGGTAAGGGCAATGGCAGCTCCAAGGTAAGGGAATAAACATTCCCTTACCTTGAGGAGGCCTCTGTGGCTACTACTCCACTGCAGGATTCAGCACATGCCCCATTGGCACAGTTTAGTCAGCGCTGGAAAATGGATTAGGATTGCGCCCTTAGGCAGAAAAGGCCATTTACAAAGATAATGTGCTGTATCATGTTTTCATGTTGTGTTTTCAAACTTTAGAGATCAATAATTAGTTAGTAATACTTTTATTAGGCCAACTGGCAAGTTTTTGAGTTATACAGAACTATACTTCACCCCGGAGGCAGCCGTTTTTACAATATTATCAGACAGGTGAGTTTGGGAAGGAGGAGACGAACTGTGATTTTTAAAGAATGCAGTATCCCCCTTTACCTGCATATTGCATTTGGGCAAAATGGAAGAAGGCTGTATAGCTTGACATATTCCCCCGAATTCACACTCTGCCTCCATAGTGCATCTCCAGTTCACGTTTTCAGATTGAAGCCACTGTTCCTATTGGTGGCTGCTGGGATTTGAATTCAAACCCATGGAGGACTGCTCTGAATCTTTCATTTGGCTAAACTTTGATTTGGGTGACTTTGCTTTGGTCACCGGGAGTTCAGTTAGTTTGCTTTGAGGGTTGATTAAAATCAAAGCAGGCACCTGTCAAAAAATCTGAGCACAAGTTATATCCTGAATTCCCGTATACCCCGTGGACATTGGGAAAGTAATACATTGCTAATAGCAAACTAGGCCCTCCACGAGTGTGAAACCTTTGCAAATTTCAAGGACAAAGTTTCCAAAAGTAAGGAGAATGCTATGAATCTGCTTCAGTTTGGACTCAAAATATTTTCTAATGTAGCATTTTTTATTTGCGAAGTGCTTAAAAAAATCTGTCCACAGTTTTGGCTTTTATTTCCAGTTCATTCATGTAGAATCTATAGAAGCAGAGGGACAGTAGCTTGGTCAATTCACACAGCCATTTCTATGTGGGATCTGGGCCCAGTGGTTCTAGTGTGCTTTATAGATGTGCGTGTGTAACCATGTGCGGTGGTGGGTGTTGGCCATGGCAAATGTGTGGGTGGGCCTGCAAGAAAGTGCCAAGAGATCTGGGTTAAAAGAAACAGGATTAGATGCTTGGAGGAGAGAGATCAGCTACCATGGTCAGAACATGCACAAGCCTGTCAGCACCTGCACAAAGCTACATGTACGTACGACTAATGCACCCCCAATTCCTCGACTGCCAGGAGCAGAGGATGAAGACTGAACATGGGTCAAAGTCCCACAGGGGGCTGTAGTTTTGCTCTGAAGCAAAAACATCAGGGCAAGTTTGGGCTTAGGCAGGCTTGACAGTCACTTCCTTCTGTGAGGTTTATGTGGGTGGAAGAAGTTGTCCTGCCTTCCGTTTCCACCTCTCTCCAGTGTGTGTGTCTGTGCTCAGATCTTGGGGAGCGGCTCCTTAGGGCATTGACTGACCACTAGGTCGGGCCCTGGCTGATCCCCAACTGGGGTGGGTGGGCATATAGAGCCCCTGGACAGGAGTGGGTGGGAAATGGTTAGTGCATTTGGGGGCATCTCCCTATCAGTCGCAGGAAGGCCGGCTCTTCCTTGCCAAGCTTCGTTCCTTTCCCCCCCTCCCTCCGCCTCCCTTTGCTGCCTCCCCTCCCCTCTCCTCGCCTCTGCTTTTTCCCTTAAATAATAATCATAAAAAGGTCAGAGGCAGGAGAGCTGCACACCCTGATTGGCCGAGCTCTGGGCCCTTTGTTCCATCCGAGCCTCCGGGCACAGCCACGCGCCAGGGTCAGCAGGATTGGGGGCGGGAGGAGGAGGACAGGCCTCCCAAGGGACTGGCCATTGGTGGGGGGGGGTCAGCGGCACTGAGGCTCATGTGTGTGCCTATGAAGGAGGCGGGGGGGGGAATGAGGGCAGGGTGTAAAACCTTCTCTTGCAAAGACAGCTTTTCCACCCTCCCGACCCTTCGCCTCTGCCTTCTTTTTTCCTCCTCTTACACTTGCTGTCGGTCCACCTTTCTCTGTTCGGTAGAGAAAGTCCTTCTGGGAGACGGATGCTTCTTACAGCAGCCGCAGATGCATCCTTGCCTGGCCCTGAAGTTGCTAAACACACAGAGGGTCCAGCCCAGTGCTGGAGAGGGTCACCTGCCCCCCCCCATGCGCCACACACACACCTCCCACAATCCGGTCCTCCTGGGGCTAATGTTACTCATCCCGAATGCTTTGCCCATTCGCCATTTACCTTCTCCATTGCTCGGGTCTTTCCTGTCTCCATCCCTCCAGCTCTTTCCCTTGTTCCTGCTGCATTATCCATTTCCTCTGTTTCCAAACACCTTCCTCCATCCCTAGCTACGCATCCAGCTACGCAGTTTTTCCCTCAGCTGGGTTTTCTCCTTCCCGTGCTGCCTTTCTGCTTTACTGTCCACCTTGCCGTGTCACCTTTTTATTTCTCCTGTGTTGCTAGAAAGGTTTCTAGGAACCCTTCGTTTTGAGAGACGTCCCCTGTTTCTGAAAGCACCATGGAATCGACCTGCCCCGCAGAGTAGGCTTGATGGTTGAGAGGTCTGTGTGTGGAGGCGACGACAGTGGTTGCTTGCGTGTGAGTTGCTTCTGGGTGATGGTTTGCCCAGAAGTCACTAGTAGCAGCTTTGCCTGCACCCACAACTTACTCTGCTTTACATCGCTGCCCCCCATGGCCTTGTGCTGTTCTCATCACACACTTTTCCCAGTGCAGAGAACCTTCTCTGATCTCCCCATGCGATGTGCACTTCCAAACGACTCCCTCCAGTTTTCGGCTGTCTCTCTTCTGCGTTGCTTGGTGGGTCCCCTTCACCGGATCTGGGGTGTTTATGTCCCCCAACTGTCTCTCCACCCCTCTTTTCTACTCTTGCTCTCTTTTGTTCTGCCACACAGCTGGCCAGCCGCAGGGTAGGTTAATTCTGGTAGTGAAGGTAAAATGGCTGCTGTACTAATGTGAACAGTGGCCATGAGAGCTGTCACTAGGCTGGTGTGTATATCGAGACAGAGAGAGAGAGAGAGAGAGAGAGAGAGAGAGAGAGAGAGAGAGAGAGGCAGGGAGGCTAGCATATCGATGAGTGTGTTGAGCCAGCAATTGTTGCTAGTTCAGTTCTGATACCCATATTTGCTAGGTGGGGATATGCAAACCAATGTCTCAAACTCAGTCCCCTACTTCAGATATGCAATACGGTGGTGGTCGTGGTGGGGTAATAATTATCCCCAAATGCAGTGTTTTAGTTTGCCCCATGAAAGCCCATTTATTGTGTTCCATAAAACTCAGTGGGAGGGAGCCATTTGGGAACCGCCTGGCTAATCTGCATGGCCCCGCCCCTTTATTTGCATAGCCTAATCTGGGTTCCATTTCTTGGTCACACCTGAGTGTGACGGAACGTCAGGAACTGGCTTATATACATCAATACATTACAGTATTCTCGTTTGTTGACCGTGAGAGTGCGAGCTCATTTGTAGCTCGCACAAATATTTGTAACCGTGTCTTGGGGCAAATTCATACAGCTGCAGAATGTGCGACTTTATCACCCGCAAGCACAAATTGCCAGCAAGCACGCAGTGGGGCGTTTGGATTTTCATGCTGTTCGTCACATACTGTGGTCGTGGTTGGCGCTCATGGTGGTAATTCACAAACTGGTGCTCCACCACATACATTAAAAAAAAAAAAAGTGTGGATTGAAAGAGAGACCTGGCTGGGTTGTGTGAATAAGCCCTGTTGCATCTGGAGGCTGAGCTCCAGAGGAAATGGAAGCTTGCGAGAAAATGTGTGGCCACACGGCAACAGATTGTGCGTATGAGTTGCTCTGAATTGGCTCCTACCTACCAGTTGCTATGACTGCATATTATATAGATTCTTGCAGGCCAAGTGTGAGACTGAGGGTTGTCTCCTTGTACAGAGAATCTGTGGTAGAACAACTGGGTACAAGTCGCTGCAGGTTGGGTAAGCACACAGCATTCTTGGGTTGAGCATGGCAATGACTGCCTGTTGGGCAGGCAGTTGCTGCAGAAATAGCGTCTTGAAAGTATAAATGGTGGTACCATTTGTGTCTGCCGGCCATTGCAGAGCGGCTGTTGGATTGCTGTGTGGTCATGAGGACAAGTTCCTGTGGTGGAGACTGTACGTGGAAATTGTTGTGAGGTGCATTCAAGTTTCTGGAAATGCACGGCATGGTTTAGGTTTATGTGCAAAGTACATCTTGCAGCTAATTTTGCACTGAAGCAGTTTGCATAGACAAAAATCTCTGCATATTCAAGGGCGCAATCCTAAAACTGGAGTTAGGCCAGCAAAGTTCGGCCGGCACAAGGGCCACTGTAAAGTGCATTAGGACCACTCTCTCAATCAGGAGGGGTGGCGCACGTCTGTGTGTGACCAAGTCCCATTTGTCATATGGGACACCCATTTGACTGTGAGGTGCCACCAGTGGTAGTAGAATCAGGACACTGAGGTGCACAGGGTAGGATTTTCAAAATGCATCTGGTTGGTTCTCAAGTAAGGAGCAGCATGTCCTGGAAGTCACGGCTGTGTTTGTTTATTTACAAGTAAAATATTGTGTGTCCAGAGGGAGAATCTATTTACTTTTATCCATTTATTTGCCACCTGATTATCCATTTATGTAAATTTTCAGAGCAGGTAATGCAATTTGCAAGGAGTCCTAATGGATGTCATGCTTCTCAGTACTGTACTATGTGCGCCACTAGTATGGAGGACAGTGTTGCTCTCAACACAAAACTGTCTCCAAATAAAGCGGTAATTTTTCTTTATAAGAGTGAATGGCAGCTATTTTCTTCTGTTGGAGAAATGAGAACACTCAGGCATGCCACTAACATTTTTTTTTTAAACTTGCTCTCTAATTTTTCTTCAAGGAGCTCGGGGGGGGGGGAATGTGCATGCTTGTGTTTGCACATCTGTCGCCATGTCCACATTCCATGCAATTGTGTGTGTGTATAAAATGGGTGCAGTAGTAAACCCGTGTCTCAGCTAGTGTTCTGAGTGTAGAGAAGATGAAGATCCCTATGTGCTTTGTTCATTTCAGGATCCCACATAAATTATGATCGATCATAATTGGCTAAAATGCCAAGTGGCCAGCATCTCTCAGCCGTGGCACTTTGGAGAATCAGTTTGTCGTATCTCTTAGATGGTACGTGGCCGTGTAAATTGTACACTTAGTGTAATGGCTGTCTCTGCAGGTGAGCAAGAAGGAGCAGCTTTTACACTGTGGAACCTCCATCTTCACAGTGACTTTCAGCCCAGACCTACGTATGTTTACTCAGAGCAAAGTCCAACTGAGCCCAAAACTTAGTCTCAAGTAAGCATCCATAGGATTGCAGCCGCCTTGGGCAGAATGAGATGTTAAAGACTGCAGCGTGATGTGGGGGTGGGGGGGGGAGCCTACTGTGAAGAAGACAGGAGATGGGATGGTTGCACAGCAAAATGGCCGAAGCTCGGAATTGGACGCATGGCCTGAACATTTCTGTGGTTTCAGATGAAATGAATACCTCGGCTTAGACTCCTGCACTTCAAAGCGAATCCTTTTGATTTCATTTTATTGACATCCACCTTAGGCATAGCAAAAGCTCTTTGCTGACGTTATCTAACTGTGGGGACTCTCCGTGGCTAGACAGTGTCGTGAATGCGCCAGCAAGCCATGCTCTTATCGCCGCCGTGCTTGTAGCTCTGCCTTTCCTGTTGTTTTCCCAGGGAAAGTCTGAAGAGAGACCCTTGCCCCATGGAGAGAACATCCCTGCAGTTTGGAATCCTGGGCGTTTGCCTCCCCACAAATGCTCTCCCCATGGGGAGTGGCGCAAGGAGCGCGCCAGCAGTGGGGATGTGGCTTGCTGGCCACGCTCCCTATGTTTTTGGTTGGGCATCAGGAAGAAATTCCTGACTGTAAGGGCAGTTCGACAGTGGAACGGATTGCCGAAGGAGGTGGCGGGTTCTCCCTCACTGGAGACCTTCGAGCAGAGGCTCAACAGGCACCTGCTGGAGATGCTCTGCGAGGATTTCCTGCTACAGGCAGGGGGTTGGACTCGATGACCTTGTAGGTCCCTTCCAACTCTATGATTGTCGAACCTTGCAGAATCTCCACAGTTCAGTAATGTGTGTACATAGCTACAGACTATCTAGCTTTCCTTAATGAGTGGCGGCAGGGCTGTCTAAAGCAGGGTGTGTGAGCCACATGAGGGCCAGGAGCCTTGGACCAAACTAGACATGACTTCAGACATCTAATGGGGCCTTCTGCATTTGTAAGTAGCAGCCTCGTGGGCCTTTCCCTCTTTCGGGAATTGCTGCACCTTCCCTTACGCCTGGCGTTTGCCCTGGGAGGAAGGTTGACATTGCGCCAATGGCACCTTCACTGTTTGGGGCAAATATCAGCCACGCAGGGAAGGGGTTAAGGAGAGAGGTGCAGGAGGAGCCCTTTGCCTTGGCATGCGTGAGAAAAAGGAGCTAGGTTGTGTATGAGGCAGGTATCGAGGAGATTAGGGGCTGTGGAGACCAATCCAAATCTTCTAGAGGCTGGATCTAGTCCTGGGGGGCGCTGGTTGCCCAGTCTAGAGCAAACCTCTTTGCACCAGGACCCACTTTTTAGAATGTCTGATGCCATGTCCTGAAGTGCCGTCATTGTGACTCCAGAGCCTGCTGCCTGCCTGAGAACACAGCAGTAAGTTGGGTCACTTCTCAGCCATTTTCGAACAGCAAAGTGAATCAGAAAGAAAAAGAAAAAAGCCTATTTGCAACCTTGACACAAGCAAAACAACCCCACAGCCCTCCCCCTTTCCAGCATCCCATCTTCCCATATTTTCATTATGGCTGCTCCGGGTGCACCTGAAAGTGGCTCACCACACACTGGGGGCTCCTGACCCACAGTTTGGGAAACACTGGCCTAGAGCTTTGGAATTTGGAACTTGGGAATTTGGAACTGTGGAATGTTGGCGCCGGGACAGTCTCTGGCTGGAATGTGTCGAGCCATTGTAGGGAAGGGTGGGATTCTCAGGGTGTCTTGTGAAAGGGCCACAAGCCCTGGATGTCCTGTGGACTGGAGCGGCGTCAAAAAAGGGCACCAGATTCTTGCAGGAAGTGTGGCCTTTCCTCCCTTAATCCTCTCCCCACTGCACAACGAATTCAGTTCATGTGGGCTGCTAAAGAAAAACCCAAAAAGGAAAGAGAGGGGAAAAAATGCAGAGAGGGAAGCCACTGAGCTGAGGGGCTGGTGAGTGATCACATCTTATGCGCGCTCTCCCTCTCCCTCTCCCTTTCTTGTTCTTCTCATCATCATTTAATGAGGTCGGAAGTGGAACTGCTTAATGAAGTTTAACAGGATTTTAATTACTGGCAACTCGGAGCCGGCTCTGCAAGGACAGGGCCTGGCTGCCCGCTGGAACGATGGGGTGCAGATTTCTTGTCAGCCTCAGGAAAGGGCCGACGAGAGGAGAACTGGGGGTCAGCCCCCTTCTCTGCATGCCTGGCTCCGGATCGCCTCTTCTTCCTCTCCCCACACCTTGGCAGTCACAGGCCCAATATTTGCTAGGTTCTCTGGAGACTGTGGCCCTGGTATCCGGACGTCCCCCTGGAGGTTCCGTGGAGCACCTTTTGGAAGGTGGCGTCTGAGTGCAGTCCCAGGTCAGAGGAGCTCCCTTCGGTCACTGGGGGGGGGCAGCATGGACAGGGTTATGGAGTCGGGTTGCCACCAGTGATGTCATTCAGGGGGAACGGACCAGAACGGGCATTCCGGATCCTAACGGGCTCCGTGGCTGGTTCCGGGTTCCCGACAAGTGTCAATCAAAAGTGAGTTCCTGTTCCTAAATCATTTGAATGACACCACTGGTTGCCACCCTTTCTCTTGGCACTGCTTGTGGGCTTTTAATGGCACCTTGATATACAAACACACAGGCAGGCAGAGCTCGCTGGCCTGGGGATCGCTGTCGAGAAGGCCTTCCGATGCTACGTCTCAGGCTGCCCTTAGAGGAGCGGCAACCTTTAAGTATGAGTTTTGGGCAGATGGTTCTTGCAGCCGTTTCCTGCGGCGTTAGCTCTTTGTACGTGGATAAGTCCTGAGTTTTCTGGTTCTCAGAGAGGCTCCTGTACCCCAGGGCCACTCTGCACGCTTTCCTGAGAGGGAGGCTAGTGTCCTAGTGGTTAGAGCCCGAGGTGTGGTGACTGTCTCCCCGGAACGCAGAGACGTAAGAAAACGCCCTGTTTTGGTGGAGTGGGGGAGATGGGGCTACCCTCTTTGTTGTAGGAGGGGGCGTTGACGCGACCCCCCCGACCCTGCTCCTGACCCCCTGAGGATGCCGCGTCCCCACCTCGCAGCATGGCTCCTGGCAGCCGACGCGGGCCTGACGGACAGGTCTGGCAATCGGGCAAATTGTGTGACGGGGGTAGCAAGAGGCCCCGTCGCAGGAAGCTTCTGAGGGCCAGGGCCGTCGCTTCCAGGTCCTTGTCTGCGCACAGAAGCTCTGCATTGCAGGTCGGTAGAAGGAGGCGCAAACTCCACGCAGAAGCACCCGCGGGTGGGCTGACGCGGCACCCGACAAGCAGTACGTCACACTCACCTGCCCACCCATCCGAGCGCCCTTACAAATGGGGCACAGCTCAGGTACGTTCAAACAGAGAAGGCGTAAGGAAGGGGGAGAATGTGGGGTGCCGCACTGTGGGGGCACCCTCCCCATAATGCACGGTCAAGCAGCTGCCTCAGGAAGTGGCAGATTTTGGGTGCTATTGAGGGTGCTGCAGTGGGAGCCAGACAGGCCTCCAGGGAGCCTCGAGACTCACTGGGACCTCCTTGGGCAGCTCCTGTGTCTCAGCCAGGCCTACCTCACAGGACTGTTGTGAAGTCGCTAATTTAATGTGTGCTGCCCTCACTTCTTCCGTGGAAAAGTGAGATCCACCCTGATCCAGCAGGGCTCTTCTTATGTTCTTATGTTCTTATGTTATTAATAATGCACCAGTCAGACAAGTCTGATCGGAATTGGCTGATCTGTTGTGAGGAGGGGACCAGAAAGAGGCGAGTGGAAGGGGCAGGGGAGGGACACGCGGGTGGGGAAGTGCAGAGGAGGAGACCCGCAAGGCAGGAACCCCCCTGGCAAAAGTCATCCTGGGGGTGATGAAGGGACCCAAAAGCAGATGAGTGGGGACACACAGGAAGCAGGGGTGAGAGGAGAAGGGGTAGCTACAGACTGTTGAGCAAGGTCTGCAGGCAAGAGCGTGGCAAGCAGGATGGGACCTGCCCCAAGGCAAGGATCCGGTTGTCTCTTCCCCCTCTCTGAAGTCCATGTTCGCAAATCCCTCCCTCCCTCCCTCCCAGAGATGGTTAAGCAGCCTTGCACCTCGGTTGTCCGAGCTGGATCAGCCTAGAGTATTCTGGAACCAGAGGCAGAAAATCCAAATAAAACATGGCCCCCTCCCTGGAGGTGAAAAAGACAAAGCCATCAATTAAACAACTGACCACTGGCTGCTTTGGAATGTTCACCCCACTTTGGACACCCTGAGGCGACGGTCTCACTCTGCCTCGTGGTTGTGGCCTGCCCTTTTTTCAAGCTGGCAAAAATGGCCCTGCAAGGCTGTTGACATTAAGACGGTGGAAGGGGCCCCATAGTCCCTCTCTCACGGGAGAAAGTGTGTGGTTGGGAGGATTGAAGGGCCCATGCTTGTGGGTCCGGATGGGGTCAGCGTGAGATGGGTATGTAGTGTTGGTGCGCTGTTTCCAGCTCAGCCGGTGTGTACTCCTGTGACCTTGGCAAGGCACCTACCTCCACCTGTATGGTCCTTGATGGCGGAGGCCCTTGTCTCTTTGTCAGTGGCTCCTGGAGGCCTAGAGACGTGGTTTTGGCTATCTTTTGGTTCTCGACTCCGAGTTTTAATTTAATGGGGGTGGGGGGAAGTGAAGAGAAGAAGTCCAGCTGTTCCCCCAGGTTTTGACGCTGTTATTGCTTTTAAAAAAATTATTATTACTATTATAGCTTTGGCGAGGCACGCTGAGAACTGCGAAATCGTGACACACACAAACACACATACAGAGAGAGACTAGACAGGGTGGGGATGTCACCTGCCCCCTCCCACTGACCCCCCCCCCCTCAAAAGTCTGCTGCAACACCGAAACCAGGGAATGGAATAGGAAAGAAAATGAAATGCGTCTGAAGCGAGGAGAAGGGAGAAATCGTCGGGTGGAAAAGGTGGGGGGGGAGGGCGAGAGCGAGTGAGCGAGAGGCCTGGCCCTGCCGTAGCTTGCAGCCCCCCTCCTCTCCCCCTGCACAGTATCGATCGGCAGCCGTGGCTCGAAACCATTTTCATTGTCAGGCGCTTGGGCTGACGGATGCCCCCCCCCCCACAAAGCGCAGTCGCTGGGGGATGGGAAAGGGATGCAGCAGCTTGGGGGCTGGTTCCCCACGCCCCATCATATTAATCCTATTTATCATCCCTGCCTCAGTTTTATCCCTCCAAAATAATATCTCACTGCAAATTCCAATGGCCCCCGTTCCTCTCTCTTTCTAGTTCTCTCTCTTTCCGCCCCCCTGTCCCCATCTGTCCATCCCTGTGCAGTTCATAGAGGAGGACCATTGTTCATGGGAAGCCTTCCCCCCCCCCGCTTCTGCACCTCCTGTTTCTCAAATTCCCCTTATCGCAGGGGGGGGGTACTCTAGATCCCTTAACGTGGATTAGTTACCTCTTAGCACACATTAACTATCTTCCCTTACTTGCCGTCAGGGTTGTTAAAAAGGAAGGTGGGGATTTCTTTTGTACCTTTTTGAACAAGCACTTACGGGTGGAATTCAGCGTGGAGAATTGCGAGCCCAGAACCAGGGACTGAGAACGGTTCCCAATTCATCAAGCTGAAGCCAAAATTAGGCAGGAGCCCCGGAGTGCGTACCTTCTATTCTCACCATAGATGTGGGGGCATCGAATGATATTGAATGGTCTGCGCATTGTGATTCATGTACCAGTCTGTGCCATGCATCTTGGGTCGGGGACGAGGACAAGCTGGTGGTGTTTTGGGGGGTCCTGAGGATCGGGGGTCCTGAGTCGCCGGAGAGGGAGGTTTCCGAAAAACGAAATTGGCAACGGATTCGTGCTAGGAGGATCAACATGCTTAAGGCTGGAATTGTGCGCCATGCCCAGATAGAGAGGAAAGACATGTGCCTGATTAGCTCCTCTCTCACAATCACAGATACATAACGTGTCACGCCACAACTGTTTTCGGTTAATTTGCGACGCTGTTAAGGCAGGACGGAAACACTGTGTGATGATTATTCCAGCTCACCCCTCAGCCACCAAAAGATTCCAAACGTAGAGACCCGCAAACTTGTTTGTCATGTAGCGAAGCCAGCACGGTTTACAGCCTTGTTTTCCTTTCCCCGCATCTATAGCCTCAAAATACCCTTCCCTGGGAAACCTGCTCTCGGTCGTGTGCACTTGCACCCACTCAATGCACATTGTCTTTTGTGGCCCGTTTTTACTTCTGAATCATATGTCACTTGCTCATTTGGGCACTTCCTGTATCCTCGGATGGCAGAAGCAGCTGTGCTGGTAGGTCTACTCAACAGTAAGCACCCCCTGGCTGCTCTTAAACACTGCTCAAAAGTAATATTCACACGGCTGCTTCTGCATGTGGGTCACACGCATTAGCCCAGGAGCATACCAAAATGAGAGAGTATTTCACCCTTCCTGAAAAAGTCATGTGTCATTGAGTTTTTGTGCAGATGCAGCATTGGTGCATAACCATAAAGTGTGCGGCGCACAAAACCTAACGTGTACTGTGACAGTGTGAGAAAGCAGGAAGGTTTGCTCAGCTTTCTGCTGCGGGGTGCGCTACTTCTGCTGATCCCACGATTCTCCCCAGTCCACGGCGAGGGCTGCCTGGGGCACTACGCATAGGGGCACTGTGGCTCCAGGTGGCCTGTGGGGGTGTGGGATGTGCTCAGCATGGTTCATTTCTAATCCCTCTGTGGCAGTCCGGGATTCTAGAAGTTTGGAGGTGGCTGTGGTTGTTTAGTGATACCGAAAGGCACTTTGCTTATGCTCAGAATCATTCTGTTTATTATTTTACTGAGCCCCTCCATTAAAAAAAAGCCTCCACTACCTAGCTTTACCTCTGATTAAGCCCTGGACATGCTAAATCAGACTATCCATCACCTCTGTCTCCATCCCTCGGTGCAAATGTGACCTTAGAATTTGCCCCCTTGTTGAGCCAGAGATTATTATGAATCATTTCTTTAGTCTTAAAAGAAAAAAGTCAGAATGCTTCACGGAAATCTAAAGAATGACGTGTTCTTACAATCTGAGTATTGACAAGGGACAAAAGGAAAGGGGCAGGGAGGGAGATGCAGAAGGCGTCGCTTACAAAGCTTATAAGCGGAAGACCCCCTCCTCTCTTCACTCTCTTTTTTTAATTATAAAAATAAAGTAGAATAGTATTAGGAAGAAAAAAAATCAGGGAAAAAAGACTGGAACAAGGTTAAAGAAGAAAAATCCAAGGTAGTCAGCAGGGGAGGAAAGACACAAGGAGAACTGAAGGAGGGCAGGGAAAATAAAGTGAAAATAAAGTATTTTTTAAAAATACCCCACAATCCCACAGTTACTGGCTTCTGAATACAGAGAGGCTTGCGATGGATGCTTTGGAAAATCAGGAGGTCTAGCACCTTGCAGTCCTGCGAGTGTTTAGGAAACCCACACTGTAAGTGTGCGAACTGGGAGAAGGGTGTTGGATATGGGGCAAGAACGGCATGGATTCGAAAGACATATTGCAGGCAGAATGTAGAAAAAACAAACTGCGTCTGCTCCTAGCAGAGGAGGGGAGATGTGTGTAAAAGGGCAATGGGAGGCATGCAGGCGCACAGAGGGCCGTATGTGCGAGGACGTATGTGCGCAGATGAGCATGAAAAAGAGACGGGGAAGAAAGAAATGTGCAAGGACTGAGCTAGGGTGTGAATGTGGGGCGCAGTAGACACACGTGCAAGACGAGACAGGGCGAAGCTTCCAGTTAGACTCACAGGGGCTACAAAACAAAAATGGGTTCCTGGTTTTAGAAGTCAGTTACATTACATCAGAATGCCAGGTGCAGGGGAGTGGCAACAGGATGCAGGTGTCTTGTTGTCTTGTGTGTTCCCTGCGGCATCTGGTGGGCCACTGTGAGATCCAGGAAGCTGGACTCGATGGGCCTTTGGCCTGATCCAGTGGGGCTCTTCGTAGGTTCTTATGCCACAGTGGGTGCTCCATTCCCTGATCCTAACCAACCCCACCTTGTTGTTCCGAACTTTTCCCAGAACCCAGAAATTTTCCCGGCCTAGCTTCTGTTGGACTCCTCCTCCGTTGCCTCTCTTCCATTTTATACATGGTTGCACAGATTTTCTGTGTACACTGGCATGACAACCTGGTGCACCCACAGAGCCTTTCACAAATCCCCAAGGGTGCTGAGGGTACTGAAATGGCAAGTCTTCTGACCCGCAGTAACATGGTGTGCGTGTTCCCTCCGTAGCCTTTCTCATCAGCTCTTCTTTCGGAACAGTTCCCGAGAAAGCAACCTCTCAAAGCTCTATATAAAATGGAGATTAAATTTGGCACTTATCGTCTCTCCCCTAGCTATAGTTGTGTCTCTCTTCTTCAGGACCTACGCTGCCATTTTTCACTTCTCAAAGCTCTTCTTTCCTAGACCAGTAGGCTCTCTCTCTCTCTCTCTCTCTCTCTCTCTCTCTCTCTCTCTCTCTC
>JAJKFI010000022.1:9941387-10006993 GCA_029204185.1 Lerista edwardsae
TCTCTCTCTCTCTCTCTCTCTCTCTCTCTCTCTCTCTCTCTCTCTCTTCCTGCACATTTTCTTCCCATTTTCTTCCTTTATCCTTGCCTCTCTTTAATCAAACCGAATCTGCTTGCTTCGCTGCCTGTTGGGGACTGTACAAGGTCTGTACTGTGCAGCACCCAGCCCTTCTTCAGCTTCCCGGGCAGTCTTGTGTAGCCACTTCTGTGTGTTGTGGGTTGGCCAACAAGTTGGCTCTTTGGAGTTTATCTGCATCCATGTGGGCCGACGTCCGCTTTGTGACTGCCCTGTTCTCTCAGTATTGCAAATGCGTCCCTTTTTGCAGCGTTGTCACTGCGGTGTGGTGCCAGCGGGCCAAACAAGAGCTCCCGGCCATTGCATGTGAGACTCCAGTAGCGTCAGACTGGCTGATCTTGGAAGAAAACGGAATACTTTACCAGGTGGATTTTGGTCTAATCCAGCAGTTCTGATGCACTCCTGTGGGAGGATGTCAAGCGCTCACAATCCATCGTCTCGGACTGATGTGGCAAATCCAAGAGGAACACTCTTGCCTATGATCTTTCTGATCCAGAAGAACTGCCCTAACTTGTGTTGAGGCTCATTAAGGTCGTTGCGGAGGGACTCGTGCAGCATGCCTCTGAGGGCCCAAACGAGGCTGACAAGCCCACGTTTTAAGCACAGCATCCTATTGCCAGGAATCTGGTTTCTGCACCTACCCAGGCATTCACACAGCCTTCTCTGTATGTGACAAATCACAGCTGCCCCCGGGCAGTTGTGTGAACGGGCCTGAAGGAACGCTAAACTGGGAAAGCAACTGGTGTCACCTCAGAACGAAACTTGGCTCCTGCCTCTGCTTCTGTTGTGCTCGGCTCATTTGGAAGCTCATTTGGAAGCTAAAAGCCTTTTGCCTTCTGCTAAATTGCGCCTGTGTGAAGACACCCTCACTGCAGGCAGCTCTCTGGGTGGTCAGGCAAAGACTCTTTCCTGCCGGCTTTTGGAGATGCTGACCTGGGGCCTTTTGAGCGCAAAGCATTCGCTTATTTGTTTTCTAACCTTAAAGAGCCCTGACTAAGGTGAGTTGTTCAGGACCTCTCCAACCCCCCCCCCCTTCTGCACAATTGCTTAAAGTCCAGGTGCCCCCTTGGCATCTTTCGTCTCATGCACAAGCCTCCCCCCCCCCCGGAAGGCACTTATGACCTCTGCCCTTCCAGTACTCAGGTGCCCAGATACAGTGGCCAAGGGCTGGACACCTGGAAAGTTCCTGCTTGTCTTGCAGTGCAGAGAGCAGCGGCAGTGGCCAAAGTTCTCTCTTTTCTCTGTTGCTCCTAAAAGCACAGAAAACCGGTCCTCCTTTCAGCTGCTCGGGTTAGCCCTGCCTCCCGAATCCCAAATGCGAAGGCATGTTGTAACTGCTCAGCAGCACTTTGCACGTGCTCAGAGGCCCTGTCCTGCTGACTGCTTCGCTTACTGTGTCAAAAACAACCCTGCCAGCGAAGTCCCCTGACTTGAACCGAGCCCCGTGGCTGTGAGTAGACCATGATGCTGAGAATACAAAGACATCCTTAACATCGGCAAGACTGTATTGAAGGCCTTGCAGTGATGCTGCCCTTGGCAACCGGAAAGTGCGCCCCGGGAGGGGGCCAAAGGCTGCGCTGTCGAGCGGAGCAACTGGAAATACCTTGGACTTAGGCGGAGTGTGGCCACCGAAGCCTCTCCAGGAGCCGACGGGCGCCCCCTTCCCGAGGTGACGCGTCTGAGCAATTCCAAGGGAAGGTTTTTGTTAAGACGGATGAAGTTTCTCCGAGCCGTTCTGCTCGTTCCAGGGCTGTCGCTGGATTTCATCTAAAGCGCAATTCGAAGCTCGTTCGTCGCTTTCTTCTCAGGTGGAACAGCCGAGAAATGATGGAAGGAAGTCAGGAAAGTTTCCAGCGAGCAGCAAAGCTCCTCTGCGGGGGCCTAGCCCACCCCTGGGCCACAGCCCTCCTCCCTCCCTCCCTGCCCTCTAGCCTTGCGTAAGCGCATGGGTCGTGATGCTTACCTGTGGACTTCCAGGCGCAAGTTGCCATTCCTGCGTAAGGGCAAAGAAAGAGATAGGAGTGAGCCGTTGCTTCCTCTCCCCCCGCAACTTACCCTGCCCTTTGCCATCGTCCCCCCCCAACCTGCCACGTTCCCTTTACTCTCCCCCCGCCTGCTGCTCCCCTCCCCCGCCCGCCATGCTCCCTGCTCCCCCGGGAGCGCACTCTAATAATGTATTTGATCGACTGGCGGCCGCGGACAAGCGATTATTGTCTTGTAGGGAGTCAAAAGTATTGATCGGGGGAGAAATATGAGCAGCGCGATGGAGCCGGCGCGTCACATACAATAACCACAGCCCCGGGGGAGCGCCCGCGACACCGGCCGTCTCCTCTCATTACCGCCCGCCTCAGCCAGCCGCGGGGACAGGGAGACGGGCCCGGGCAGGGCGGCTCGGCTCTTGCCCCTCGATGCTGACCCAAAGGCCTATTGGTATTCCAGCCGCAGGTTCTCCATAGGCACCACTGGGAGGGCGAGGGGAGGATGCCTTAATGAATCTCCCACCACCCCTCTCAGCACTGCTGATGTCATGCCAACCTGTTGCCCTCCACCTGGCCGGAGACCAGAGTAATGAGGATCCAGTGCTGGAGCTGCCCAGGGTCAGCAGGGCCTGGGGAGATGGTGTTCTGCACGTGATCAGAGGTCCTCTTGTTACTCACCAAAACCTGAGCACTGAAGACATGTTCCAGAGCTTCGGGCCCAAGAGACGCCTGCTTGGAATCTGATTCTCACCCTCATCCGCATCTCAGAAACGTGGCCTGTAACTTCAGTGCATGGAATCATAGAGTGCGCCCAAAGAGACTGTGGGAGGTGGTCCAGCCCAACGGCTACAGCAGACCTGGCAGGGGGCTGTCCAGCCTCTGCTCGAAAACTTCCACTGGGGGAGAGCCCACCTCTGCTCCACTATTCCAGTGCCGGAGAGCTCTTTCAGCTGGGAAATCATTCTTCATGTCTAGCTAAATCTGCTTCCCTCTAGTTTCAGCCCAGAAGCTCCAGTCCTGCCTTCCTTCTGCATGCATCGTGGCCTGTTAGATACTTGAAGATGTCCATCCTCCCTTAATTTCCTCTTCTCCAGGATAAACATACGCAGTGCTTTTAACTGCTTCTCGAACCTAAGGCCAGACTTCCTCACCATCAGCTCAGTTCACCAGCCTGTTGCTGCCCAGAAACTGCTGCTGATACTGCATCTTGGCTAACTTTTCTTCTGAGTGTTTGCGGGGTTCACAGATTGCAGGTGAACCTGAGTGGGCATTTGTGATGCTGCGTGCTCTCTCTCTCTCTCTCTCTCTCTCTCTGATTGCTTTCCCATGTATGTGTGAAAGAGATTCTGTTAGGGGCCAATAACTGTGCAAAATTTGGCTTCCCAGTTGCAAGGGATCCAGAGGAAAAGAGGGTTTTAGATGAGGAGCCTGTGAGGCACGAGGGCTTGGCAATTGGGGATGCACTGGGCTTTTATCCTCTGTGCCCTCACTTGGTGGCGCAAGTGGCCCCTCTGACAGAACCAGTTGCTAATTGCGGCTGTACGCACAACTTGGCTGCTTTGCTTGTGTTGTGTGAGTCTCACCTGCATCTCGCACACATGCTTTGAATGAACTGGCTCGGCTGCTTATGTTTCAGGAACCCATGTGCCCTGTGTATAAATGCACGAGTATTAGTAGTTGGGGAATGCGCCCCTATCTGTGTTATCTCTATGGACTGTAGTGGCCCTCATTGCCACAGGTGAGTGTGAGGATTGGTGGCACTCTGCTGCCCCCCGGTGGCAGGCACTCAAAAATTCAGGCCTTATCGCCGCCATCCAGCCGCTGAATGTTGCCGCGTTTCTTGCAGGCTTTAAATTGAGTCGGGGCTTACGAGAGCTTAGCCCCAAAACCTGTTTTGAATGCCAGAGCTGAGCCCAAGAACGTACGAAGTAGTAAACAGTATACCAAAGCATGAGTGGAGTGCTTTTCTTTCACCACCATGTGACCACAACACCTGGTGTTTTTGGGGGGGGGTAGGGGGTGGGGGGTTCCATACTGGCTTGAATCCTGACACTCCTGGTTTTAGAAATTACGCATTGCTACCACAAGCTGGTGGGATGTGGTGGCGCTGCGAGTTAATCCGCTGTTGCTGGGCTTTCCGACTGGAAGGTTGGGAGTTCAAGACTGCGCGATGGAGTGAGCTCCCGTCGCTTGTCCCAGCTCCTGCCAACCTAGCAGTTCGAAAGCACCTAAACGTGAGTAGATAATAGGGACCACTTTGGTGGGAAGGGAACAGCATTCCGTGTGCTACGGCGTATAGTCATGCCGGCCACATGACCACGGAAGCTTGTCCTTGGACAAAACGCCGGCTCTACAGGCTTAGAAACGGAGATGAGCACCGCCCCCTACAGTCGGTCACGACTAGACCATTCGGTCGTGGGGAAACCTTTACCTTTACCACAAGCTGAGCTTTCAGGTGGAATATCCAAAATGCCACATGCAAGACAGCACCCTTTAAAGAACGCAGATCAGTGGTTCTCAAACTTCTTAGCACTGGGACCCACTTTTTAGAATGGTAACCTGGTGCCTGCTTGGGACTACGCTACTCCAGGAGCAGGCAGCAGAACGCTCTTTCCTGTTCTCGCACCGTGCCGGTCTGCGTGTTTCTGCAGCTCAAGACGTCCTGCTTTATAGTAAAAGGCATGGCAGTGCCAGGAAACAGGTAACAAATAGCAGCTGCAGCAAGCGGAGGGGGTTCAGGTAGCCTGGGGAGGCCTGGCTTCTGGGGCAGGTGGATGGATGAACAGCCGCCCACTAAAGCTGAGAGGTGGGGAGGGGAGCAGGCCCGGTGGGCTTGGCTGCTGGGCTGACGACTGAAGCTGTGGCAAGTGGGTGTCTTGTGAGGGTATGCGCAGCGTTTGGGGCGAGGGCTCCAGGCTGGAGCTTCACAAGCCGCTGTGTGCACACTTAGGGGGAAGGGAGTCGCTTTTGCCGTTCCGACTTCCAGCGAGAGGCCCCCAAAAGGACACCGCTGGCAAACGCATTGGCATTCGCCTGCAGCGAGAACGTAAGGGGAGCCAGAGCTTGCGGTACGGCAGGCGAGCCTGTGGCGTGCGCATTGTGCGCAAATCCCTCGTGCCACGTCTGGGCTCCTCGATGCCCCGGAGCGTGCGTGCGTGCCTGACCCGCTCGGCCCGGTGGACGCAAGCGCAAGCGCCTGTAGGCAGGGGAGCAGTTGCACATCGCGCATGTTTTTGTTGTGTGCCAGTCCCAGCAGCGTTCTTCGCTCCCCCCCCACGCCCCGCCACGGCTTCCTCCCAGCTGCTTCCTGCCACATTCAATGTGCTTGCTTCTCGAGCGCCGGGGGACTCCCCTAGGCCTGCCCCTAGCTCCGAGGCCCTTCCTGGTCCTGCCGCCCGCTCTTCCCCTCTCTGAAGCGGGCACTGCTGTCCACGGCAGGCAGCAGACCCCTCCAATGTCCTCTGCCTTGCACCAGGAGCATCGCAGCCATGGTGAACTCGGGCCTGTGGGCAGCCGGTGAGTTATCTGAGCGCACCGCTCTTTCTGCGGCTGTCTCTCCCTCACGGTTTTCTTTTGGGACAGAGGAGGGCTCGTGAGAGGGGAGAGGCTGTTCCTTGACTGCCTCCTCTCCATGCAGGAAGCCCCATGCAGGTTCCATCTCTGGTGGGTTCTCCATGCAGGGCTGGGGCAGACCCTTGCCCTAAAGCCCAGGAGAGCCACTGCCACCCTCTGTAGACACCGCCAACGATCTGACCCAGGATCAGGCAGCTCTGTGGGTGGCTGAGGACACCATCGGCCAGAGCCTGGCAGGCCAGGTGATGGAGCAGGCACTCATCCCACGGCCGGCCGTCTCCGTGGCGACGGTCTCCCTGATGCTTCACAAACTTGCAGGTGGCCATGGTGGGACCCAAGAAATGTGTGCGCGCACCGTGAGCAAGGACGCCTCTGTCCCCACATCTTCAGCGCTTGTAAAAACCCGCCGTCCTGTGCAGAGGTGAAAGGTGAGGAGCGGGTGGGCACAACCCTTCCTGCAGGCCAAGGACCGAGAGGAGCACCAGGAGCCCACTGGCCAGTGGGGAAATGTCGAGGGGAGGGGGGCACACTGGCTCTTCTCTGGTGGGGCTTCCAGCAGGGAAGGGGAGAGGCCACACTTCCAGAACATCTGCCTGCCACTGTCAAAGGAGCCATGCTAGGAAGAGACGACGGTAACAACAACCCAGACAAGGTTGCTGATGGGGGTTGCCGACGTTGCCACAAGTGGCTGCTCCTAAGCCTTTCGCAGCAGCTGGATGTGCAGATGTTAGCAAGCCGTGTTGATCTCCGTGCCGTGAAAAGGGCGGCTTCACCTGCCGATGCCTGCAGAGCACACTGGGGCTACCTGCATAGGTTGTGGTCAGGGTTGAGCCTGTTGCACCAAGCTAGATGCAGCCGTGGTTGGACTGAGATCAGGGAGGCTTGGGTGGACACGTCCCCCTTCCCCTTGGGCCTCTCTCCCTCCAAACACGTGTTGCAAATGCAGCTGTTCCTATCCTGTAGGGTGGCCCTATGCAAGAGAGGACAGGGCTCCTCTGCCTTTGGGAGTTGCTTGGGAGTTTTGGCAGGCACAGCTTGTCCTGCAAGGGGCAGGCAGAGGTGGGGGGAAGCTGCAGCTGCTGGAATTCCTTCTGTGGTGCGGCTGGTGCATGGATGGGAGAATGGCGCTCCTTGGCACTGGATGGTCTCGATGCCACCTGCTCCCTGCAGGGAGCGCTGCGGAGGGCACAGGCAGGAGAACAAGAGCGGGTCGCTGGTGGGTGGGGGTGGGTGGGAGGAGCCCTGCCTGGAGCTGCTGAGTGGGCTGGTTACTGGCCTTCTGTTTTTAGCCAGGGTTTCAGTAAATTGAGGGCTGTTTTTAAAACCATCTAAAAATGTGAAAGGGAAGCAGAAGTGAAAGCCGGCAGAGGGTGGCTGGCCGTTTGGAGGGCTTGACTGGGGGCGGGGAGAGTCTGGGAAAGGAGCACCTCACATTCTCGAATGGTTGACAGTTCCAGGTCCCAAGAGGGCAGTCACTCCCGCTCGCCGTCAGAGCCATTCTGGGCAGCGACAGCTGCCCAGAATGGCTCTGACGACAAGTGGGCGGAGCTGCTTACACAGTGCATTGCGGCACCATTAAATCTATGTGCCAGAAAAGGCTTCCCCTGCCTTCCACCAGTGCAATGGACTCCTGCTAGACACCCAAAGAAAGACACCCAACCCAAAGAAGACACCCAACTGAGCCCAAAGAAAACAGGGGGATAGCTCCAGCTTTGTCCTTTTCCCTGTGCACTGCCTTATTTGTTGCCCTGTCTTAAAATTAGTTTATAAGCTGCCTTGCTGATGTTTTATACATGGAAAGGCAAGTTAAAAACCATGTCACATAAAGAATGCAGTAGCTTGGGACCTTTTCCAGACGCATCTTCAGCCATATCCTGCAAAGTGTGGCCTGTTTTTAATATGTTCTGCAGTGCGTCCCTTTTTCTTTCCTCTTTTTCTCCTTCCCTCTTTGTTTTGCTCTCCCCTCCCTTTTCCCAGCACTCGTCCGCTCACTTTCCCTCTCTCCTCTTTCTCTTACAATAATCTTTAACAAGCAGGCAATAGGTGCCTGTGAGGAAATCCCGGTTTAGATCGGGTCAGTAGGTGAAGCTTTGCCGCAGCATGAAGACAACAGCTTTACCTGGTGAACTTCTGTTTTTCTTAGCCCTGTCAAGAAACCTCTATAGAACACAGAAACTTACTTAATTCCACCCCAGAGGACTTCAAACAGTTCATCATGGAAGGGAGAAGATGGGTTAGGGTTGCCACTGTTTTTCCTAACTGGACTGTGTCATTATCATTTGTTATGGTTTACTCCTGCAAAAAAGTTCACTCTTCAGTTTAGGACCTGCTGCACAACAGGCAGAAATTCAGTCAAGAAGTTTCCCATCATGGCCAGGAACTTTGCCTGATGAATTTTTGCCTGTCACAGAAAACTTGCTAGGAGAAAAAAAAAAAAAGCAGCAAGATTTGCTGCTTTTTTTCCCCCCTAGCAAGTTTTCTGTGACTGGCAAAAATTCATCAGGCAAAGTTGCTGGCCATGATGGGAAATAATGTTTGTTCGTCAAAACCCAATCCTCCCTCACAGGGAGGCAAAAGATGGTACTTGAATGTCCTGCGTTCCTAAGCCGACTGAGAAGAACTTGCATTTGTTTTGAGTTTGATTCCATTTTTGGTGTTGGGTTATATTAACAGTATTCCAAAGAGAGATCCTGAAACTGACAAGATATTCTCTGTGTCATATAATACGCGAAACGCCCCCAATTAGGTGCTCTGCTTTCTGCCTGTCACTGGTTCATCCTGCCTTCCTGTGATCTCTGATCAGAGACCAGAAACTTTTGACCTTTCCCCCATTTGTTCTCACCCCTCGTACTGCAGGCTTCCTGTAGCAATGAGTGCCGTGTACTGTTGCGCTATATAAGCTCACCCTGATCTCCCTCAGTGTTAATTCTGTGCCCTTAAGGGCAGCTTAATGCCTGGCCTGGTCTTCTCATGCAGGAGAATGAGGCGGTAGAAATTCGAGGTGTTGGAGTGGACTGTACCGCTTCAAGAGGCAGTGGCCATTTTGAAAGCTCCCTTTGATCCAGAAAAACGTCTTTGCCCTGTTGAAAGAACATCGGTTCCCCCTGCCGTGCTAGCCTTCTATTTGCAGGGTTTTTTTAATGCAAGGAAATATTTAAAAATATATTATTCCCTCACCCTGATGAGGTACAGCCCACCCTACCACCTCATTCTACAGTACGTGCAGATCAGGCCTAGGCAGGTGATGTTCGGCGCGTTGCTTCCACTGCTGTGCCAGAAGAAAGCCACGCGTAATTTCTGCTTGCTGGGGAAGTCCTCACTGGGTGTGTCCCTCCAAACCTCTTTTGAACCTTCTTGGCTTCTGCACGCAGATCCTGATCCTCAGGCCCCAGCCCGCTGGCCACAGAGCCCAGCTGGGTGTCTGTTAACTCACCTGTGCCCCCTCTCCGTTCCAAGGTGGAGGACCTCGGGAGGGGAGAATCTAGTGCTGAGCAGAACTGACACCACACACTGTTGTGCCCAGCATGCTGTCCTGCAGGGCTGGCTCCTGGAGCAGCCGCCCCACCCCAATGAGCAACTGCGGCGAGCCTGGCGCCGATGGCTCTGCGCATGCGGCGCGGATCCCAGCAGGCCCATTTCAGGCTGCATAGACCCAGGGGTGGGTGGGCTGGAGGCCAGCAGCACACAGTGGCGGATCTAGGGGGCAGGGGGGGCAAAAGCCCTGGGCGCCATCTTGGGGCCGTCTAGGGGGGTGCCAGTGGCTCCCGCAACATTGTGCGGGTAGACCTGGGCTCCAGAGCCCAGGTCTACCCATTGGAACCAGCCGCGAGTAGACCTGGGCTCCCTAGAAGGGAGCCCAGGTCTACACGTGGCCGTTTCTAATGGGTAGACCTGGGCTCCCTCGAGGGGAGCCCAGGTCTACCCGTGGCTGGTCCCAATGGGTAGACCTGGGCTCTGTGGAGCCCAGGTCTACCTGGGGCTGCTTCTGGTGGGTAGACATGGGCTTCCATGGGGGCGCACTTCTATTGGGTGCCCCGGGCGCCATTTTGACTAGGTCCGTCCCTGGCAGCACAGCACTCCGCTTGCCACCCCCTGGCACGGACCCTTCCGTGCCCCAGCATCAGCTCCAGAGCAAGCTGGCGGCCCCTTCAGATGGCAGGGCCTGATCCAGCCGCGTCGGCCACATTCGCCCTAAGGCCAGCCCTGCGCTCCTACTCGTGCTCAGCATGGGCCATTGTGGAGGCTGCCCGAGGGCAGGAGACCAGGGCGAGGCCACCCTCCAGGGACTGCTGAGTTACTTGGGGAATCCGCGTGTGCATGAGGTGCGGGAGGAATGCAGCGGGCGGCTGCCTCAGTGCTTCCTGAGAAACGCTGTCACTCGGGCTTCTCTGGCGACACCCTTTCGTGCTTTTCATAGGTGCAGGAGAGGCTGAGGTTCCCGGCGGTTGTCAGCGTGTGAAATGGGGAAAGCTGCCCAGCTGAACGCTTGCCTGGCACGGAGCTGCCCAAGGCAGAGGGACCCCGCCAGCCGATTAGGAGGGCAGCACCAATCCCAGGGCAGAAAAAGGCGGCATCACATGGTGGGGGTGGGGAATGTAATCAGTGATGTCATTCAGGGGGAATGGACCGGAACGGGCGTTCCGGATCCTAACGGGCTCCGTGGCTGGTTCCGGGTTCCCGACAAGTGCCAATCAAAAGTGAGTTCCTGTTCCTAAATCATTTGAATGACACCACTGAATGTAATGCTCCCATGACTGAATTGTGCTCTTTCCTTTAGCGCCTTGTTGGGCTTGGCATTCCCTGGTGTTTTTCCTGAAACATTCTGCCCAGCCTTTACAGGCTGATGGTGGGACTCTACAGGGGACACCAAGCCACACAAAGAGGCACACACCGAGAACGGTAGCCAAAAGTGAGGGGGTGAAATGGTTGCCCGTCGTCCCCCCAGGAACAAGTGGTGGCCCGGAGGCAGTGGCTGATGACTGCCCGGTCAACATCAGTGCCCAATCTGAGGGTGGCACCCGGGGGTGGCCCTGTTCTTCTCCTCGCCCTCCCCACCTCAAGCCCCGCACTGAGGGCAAGCCTAGTTCAACAGGACCTCATCTCCCTTATGGGAGCGTGACTCATTCAGGCCTATGCAAATCAGAGGGGAGCAGCCGTGACAAGGCTGCGGGTTGGGGGTGGGTGGGAACAGAGGCAGCTGCTTAGGGGGGAAGGCAGCCCTCTTTTCCCATCCCCATCCCAGAGTGCTGGTGGTCCCAGGTAGGACTGGAAGGCCGGGCTGGGGGCAAGAAGCAAAACGGCAGCTCCTTTTTCTGCGAAGCAGGCATTAGACCTGAACAGAGGCAGGCAGGCAGGCAGGCAGGCAGGCAGGCAGGCAGGCAGGG
Organism: Lerista edwardsae; assembly: GCA_029204185.1. NCBI lineage: Eukaryota > Metazoa > Chordata > Lepidosauria > Squamata > Scincidae > Lerista > Lerista edwardsae. The sequence goes on from JAJKFI010000022.1 coordinate 9,952,399, forward strand.
GAAATCTGTTCACTCAAGCTTTCCATTGCAGAGGGTGCGGAGAGCTGAGCTGGCCTCTGTCACTTTCAGCTAATATTTTGGGCCCGTCACGCCCGGGAGCACTGCAGGCTGGGCTGCCCAGCTGGGCTGCTGCTGCTGCGAGGAGCTCCCAGCCTCTTCTCTCCACCTTCCTCTGGACCAACGACAGTCGGGTCTGGAGACCCGGTGTTTGGGTGGGAGGCTTCGGTGCGCGGCTGGGATGAGATAACAGGCCCCCTTGGAGGCTGCGTGACCAGGAACCCAGGCTGTGCCGGGGTTTCCGGAAGGAATCTCCTCTCGGGGCGTTTTTGCTCCTGATGACCACCTTCCCCTGCAAAGGTGTAACTCCGCCAATTGCCTGAGCGTAAGAGTGGGCAGTTTCAGGGCCGCAGACTCACGAAGGGATCCACCGACCGAGGGCTGCCATCGTTATCTTGGCTGTCTCATGTCACGGGATCAAGTAGGAACTGCTGTCACTAGAGGACTGCGAGACAGTGGGGGGGATAAATTTACCTGTATATCTGGTCTTTGACTGTAATAAAACTGAACTGAACAGTAGGGGGGCGCAGTGTGGTAGTAAGCTGTACAAGTGGTCTTTCCTACTCACCATTGGAGCCATTCGGGGCAGCAGTGGTATTTGGTGAGCCCCTGAACATTACCATTGCTGCCCAGAATGGCTAAAATGGCGGTTGTGTCCACTTAAATGGTGCATTGCGGCACCTGTTGTACTCACTGTGTCGCTCCCCGCACTGTGGCCAGACTGCTGCTCTGAGATGTCCTCTCAGTTCATGTTCTTCTCCCCTCTGTTTTTCTCTCTCTCTCCCTGGCTTCCCCTTTCTCCTCTTGTAACTTAAGCAGTCCTCTTAAGCCAAGTTGCTCAAAAGCCCTGTGCCTGCCTGACCTGGGATTTTGCATCTCACAGACCTCTTGCAAAAATGAGCCTTGTCCGAGTCCACCGTCTCCTGATAGCACATTCCCTGTGGTCCAGATTAGGTGCGTTGCAGATCTGTTGAGGGCGCTGAGGATATTGAAGCTAGTTCGCTGGATCTGATGACTTCACAGTCCTATGATCTGCGGAAGGTGTTATCATTTTTAGTTGCCCCCCCCATCTCAGCCCCCAATCTGGAGAAGCCAGGGGTGGTGGTGGAGACCTCCATTTTCAGGGTTTCGCTTTCTGATTCACACTGCTAGGGGAAAATGCTTAATTTGTTCCAGATGCATAAGAGGCTTTTTCAAACAACCCTTCCCCAGAAAGCAGTTTTTCTTAATGCTAAAGTCATGTTAGCCAGAATCTAGCATAAATAGTGCAATAACCTGTTGTTTTGCTAGAGTCGGGGCTTTGTTGTCTGCTTGGTAAATCATAAGTTTGAATCTTTTTTTCTCACACAGAGTAGCTATGTGGTTCAGCCTACGAGAAGGGAAATGCACAGTTTCATAGTTACTGAAATATGGTCATTCATCCATCCAACCAACCATCCTTAGCTTGTCAACATGGAACTTCTATTGACAAAACCACAGACATGTTTTTAAATAAGAAAAGCTGGAGGGTCTCTTGCAAGTGTGAAGAAACATGAGCCAGAAAACATGCGTTCCAAGCACCTCCATAGCCACAGGAGATGAGAGAGGGTTGGGGGAGTCTCCCCGCCCCACCGAGATATTTCAGGCCCCTTATCTGAATTCTCAGCTTTCGCTTGAAAAAAAAAATGCAAATATGTTTCTGGCCATATTTCTTGTGAAGATACATTAGGAAAAGCATGCAAGTCGCTCACCCTCCCACTTGCTTGCAGAGATGCCTTCACTGTGCCACTGACCCTTGGTCTGATCCAGAAGGGCTCACCTGATCTGTTCTGATGTGTCCTGGTTCTGTGTCGAGGACCACCCCCACCCCCACTCAGTGTGCCCTCTTAAGCCTCCACAACACCACATTTCTGGTTCTGGTTCTGGTTCCATAAGAACATAAGAAGAGCCCCTTTGCTGGATCAGGCCAAAGGCCCATCTAGTCCAGCTTCCTGTATCTCACAGCAGCCCACCAGGTGCCCCAGGGAGGCACGAGACAACAAGATGCTTGCATCCTGTTGCCACTCCCTTGCACCCGGTACCAGTAGCCCACCACCTTTGTAAGGAGGTTGCACAATCCATCATTGCCTATAGTCCACGATGGACCTTTCCTCCAGATATCTGTCCAATCCCCTCTTGAAGGCATCAAGACCAGATGCCATCACCACCTCCTGTGGCAAGGAGTTCCACAGATTAACCACCCGCTGGGTAAAAAAGTACTTCCTTTTATCTGTTTTAACTCTCCCAACCCTCAGTTTGAGCGGATGCCCCCTGGTTCTGGTGTTTTGAGAGAGGGCAAAGAACATCCCTCTATCGACTCTATCCCTTCCGTGCATAATTTTGTATGTCTCAATCATGTCCCCCCTCAGGCGCCTTTTTTCTAGGCTGAAGAGCCCCAAACGCTGCAGTCTTTCTTCATAAGGGAGGTGCCCCAGCCCCGTAATCATTTTTGTCGCTCTCCTCTGCACCTTTTCCAACTCCACTATGTCCTTTTTAAGATGCGGCGACCAGAACTGGACACAATATTCCAGGTGTGGCCTTACCATCGATTTGTACAATGGCATGATCATATTGGCTGTTTTATTCTCAACCCCTTTTTTAATGACCCCAAGCATGGAATTGGCCTTCTTGATTGCTGCCGCACACTGGGTCGACACCTTCATGGAATTGTCCACCAGCACCCCGAGATCTCTCTCCTGAGCTGTCCAGGCTGCTTTGGGACTCACCCTCCTTTTCCCTTTCCTCTCTTGTAGAAGTAAGAATGTCTAAGCCCCTGGAGCTGGAGAAGGCACGGCTGGAACTGCAAGAGGAGCACACAGGTAGCGCCACGTGCTGATGCTGGGATGAAGATGTTGGTTTGGATGCTATTCGTTAACTAGCAGAACGCCCTTCCGCCTGCCCTTTCGGTAGCAGCAGAGGGTGCCTGCCATGCAGTTGGAAGTGCTGGAGCCTGTTCGGCCACCGCAGGACTCTTCTGGCATCACTCAGCCTGCGGAGACCAGGCCTTAGTTAAATGGCTCAGCTCCACCACTCTCCAGCTGCAGGGACAAAAATAGTCTTTGTGGCCAGGTCCAGCCAGTCAATGGGCATTAGAGAAAGGCACAGGCCTGCTGGTGGACGGGGTGGAAAGAGAACATCACGGTCATGACCTGCCCCCCCCGGGGGCCCCTCTGGAGGAATGTGGTCCTGGGGAGGGGACAGGAGTGGGAATGATCAGGACAGCTTTTATACGGAAGCAGTGATGTCATGCAGGGGGTACGCGGGGGTACGCGAGTACCGGTTTCTAGGATTACAGCTGGCCCCGCCCATTCGCCCGCCCACTGGTCAACTCCGCCCTCTGCAACGTTTGAATTTCCTGCATGTTTGAGTTGCCTGCATGTTCTCAGAGCCAGGCAGGCAGGCAGACAGCGAGCGGAGCCTTTCCTTTCCTTGCCACTGAAAAATGAGTTGCTCTGGGGTTTTAACATGATGCCAGGCCTCCTTAACATGTTCTGGGGGTGCTGTGGAACACTGTTGCAACTGTTGGGTCAGTTTAAAATCATCTGAGGCCTCAAAAAGGGCTTTTTTCATGTCACTTCCCGCCACGACCTCACTTCCGGCTTATGACGTCACTTCCGGTGGGCGGGTCCCGACACGTGCCAATCAAAAGTGAGTACCTGTTCTTAAATCATTTAGATGACACCACTGTACGGAAGCCTCGTGACAATTTTTTCTCCTCTGGTTCTAGACACAGAAAGTAATGGACCTGACAGAAACCACCAGGTGAGAAACGTTAGGCAGAGCCTGAAGGTACAATGTGTGTGTGTGTGGGGGGAAAGGAGGGTGTTGCAGCCAAGGGTGCTTCATGCTTCCCCCCTGCCCACGCTTACCTCCTCCTCCTCTTTGTCCCCCGCAGACCCAGCAGAGCAAACCTTCCCCGTTCTCGCCATCCCCAACCACCACCAAGGTAAGTGCTTCTTCCACACCCACTTTGCAGCTCTGCTTGCACCCAGCAAAGGATGCTGTTGCCTTTTCCTGGTGTCCCTCAAGCCTTCTCCTTCCTCTCATTGCGCTAGCAAATGTCCCAGATTGGGCAACCCATCTGCTGTAGTGTTAGAGGAGAGAGGAGACAACCCCTTTAATTCAAATTGATACCATGGAACCCTTTTTTTTATTGGGGCGGGGGAACTCCTTAGAATCCCCTGTGCTCTTGTCCCTGCTAAGGCATATTTTTAGATTGGCCCTGCCAATCTCAGTCGCTATACTGCAGAAATCATCCCTGCAGTGCCCACTGTTTTCAAGAGAGGGAGCCAGTTTCAGATCCTTGCAGTACCCGGGACATCCACCAGTAGGAGCCATCACTCAACAATGCCTAGACCCCACATGTCTGCTCTAGGAGGAAGCATCTTCATGCTCTGCCTCTAAATTTCCCATAGCTCCACAGCCTTCAATGTCCTCCAACATTCTGAACAGAGGAAAAACAGGACATATCAACTGTAATCACCCACAGCCCAGTCTAGGGTAATCAAATTGCATATTGCAGTATTATCAAGGAAATACCCTTCTGATTTTAAGCCTCTGCTGCTTAATTTAGGACCTTTTAGTAAGGGACATGGGGGCGCAGCAGGTTAATTCGCTGTTGCTGTGCTTTCCAACCGGAAGGTTGGGAGTTCAAGACTGCGTGACGGAGTGAGCTCCCGTCGCTTGTCCCAGCTCCTGCCAACCTAACAGTTCGAAAGCACCTAAAATGCAAGTAGATAAATAGGAACCACTTCGGTCAGAAGGTAACAGCGTTCCGTGCGCTACGGCGTAGTGTCATGCCGGCCACATGACCACGGAAGCTTGTCCTCAGACAAAACGCCAGCTCTACAGGCTTTGAAACGGAGATGAGCACTGCCCCCTACAGTTGGTCATGACTAGACCATTCAGTTGTGGGGAAACCTTTACCTTTAGTATTTTGGTTGGGTAGGGAGATGAGTTCAGTGTGGTGGCAACCTCTTGCTACATCATCAGTTACCAGCAGAGGGAGCTTTACATCAGCCTCCTATGCTTGCCATGGAGATCTGCTACAACCTGTATCAGCGGTTCTCAAACTTTTTAGCACCAGGACCCACTTTTGAGAAAGCCAATCTGTCCAGGACACACCAAAAATGGCATCATTGAAGTGATGTCATGGCTGGAAATGCCATTCTTGTGACTCCAGAGCGTTCTGCTTTCCTGAGAATGCAGAAATATGTTGGGCTGTTTCTCAGTCATTTTCCAATACAGCAAAGTGAATCAGAAAGGAAAAAAAAAGCTTATTTACAACCTTGACACAAGCAAAACAACCACACAGCCCTCCCCCTTTCCAGCATCCTGACTTCCCATATTTTCAATTATGGCTGCCCTAGGTGCTCCATGACCCACCTGAAATTGGCTCGCAACCCACAGTTTGGGAACCACTAACTTATATTATTTTCCTGCAGCTTAAGCTATTATTCTATTTGTGATGTTTTGATCCTACCCTTCTTCGAAGGAGCACAGAGCAAATTTATCTGGGAAATCTACATCATTCTTCCCCCAACCCACCACCCCTTTTGTCCTGGCCACAACTTTGTGATGTGAGTGAACAACCCTACAGAAATCTGCAAACCTATTTGTCAAGAGCCTGTTTGGGTTATGTTTGATTTCCCAGATTATCTGCATCTGTGGTTCGAAGAAGAGCCTAGGCCTGTGAATGGATTAAAACACTTTTGGTTGCTTAATCATCCACTTTAAGATTAATTGATTACATGTAAAACATTTGCATGTTACCAAAAACCACAAAACAGTATGTGCATTTTTCCCCCTTCAAATGTTGAAGGAAGTATGAGATAAGTTTACAACTTAAGCAGGACCCAAAATCTGCACCATCTGCAGTTTTTGCAAGGGCCCACCTTTTTGGGCTGCAAGCCTTAAATGCAAGCGCCCTGAACAACTTGTAGCTGGGATGGCTCTGGACCAAAAGAGGGGAAAAATACCCAGAGCAGAATAAAATAAACATGAAAGAAAGACAGGGTTTGGGTGCAAGGTGGGGAAGGGTAGCGCTAAGTGCTGCTAAGTGCTCCTGTTATCAGTGTGGTAGGAACTCATGAATCAAGGTTGGTTTGTGGGGGGAATTCCCTGCACCCCAGGCCGGCAGCAAAACAGGAAGCCAACCGGCGATGTGTCAAAGAGATATAATGAAGCCTGCAGTGGTCAGTGGGCGGGAGTTTGGTGCTCTGCAGTGTTCTTTGTCCTGCTGTGTAGCTTGCAGCAGCAGCAGCAGCAGCATGAATGAAATGGGTGCAGATATTCCTGCTTCGCATCGTGTGTTCAGCTTGTGGAATTCAGTGTGCTTTGGGAGGGGTGTTCTAATTTTTTGCTTACCGTGAGGCACACCCACCCTCTCCCGTGATGATCCTTCACTCTGCTGAGTCATCCGGTCAATGTGGTGACATTATTTCAGGGGTGGGGGGTGGGGGCTTTCAGACCCAAAAGCCGCTAAATCCACTTGTGGATACCTTTTGCCAGCACCCTCTGAGCCTCATATTTCTGGCCAGAATCAGCTCAGCCTGCCCGATGATAGCTACCTCTTACCACCGGCTCTGCTTCCTCTTTCAGTGCTTATTTCTGGTGGATGGCTCAGACAGTGGTTATTTCCTTTAGCTCCGGGACAGGGAGGGTTGGGGGTGCAGGAAAGAAAGAAAAGTTCAGGAGGTTGAAGCCGTGAAGTTTGTGTCTAAAAATAAGCAGAAAGGCCGAGGAAGAGAGTCCAGGAGAGCAGCCGGCTGCCCCTCTCGTTCATCTTGTTTCCTCTCTCTGCAGATCAAAGCTGAAGACCCTGCAGAAATGCCTCCGGCTCCGGCCCCAGCCCCGGCCCCCCCAGCTCAGCAACCGCACCTACCCCAGGCCCAGCTTATGTTAGCTGGCAGCCAGCTGGCTGGGGTAAGTCAACGCGAACAGTGGCCATGCCCAGATTCTGCTGCTTGGCTGGTGGAAATGAATGACAGGACTGGGAGCTGAGATGACTCCCAATGCTCTTGTTGCAGGAGAACCTGCCCTGGGTTCTCCTGGAATTTAAATCCATGAATTGGAGGCTGAACTGAGATGGGCTGGGGGTGGGGGTGGGTGGGGAAAGACTGCAAGCCGTACTGGCAAGAATCAGGGCTCTAAATCTGATTTCCCAATATGTAAATATTGGGGGTTATTGTTCTCTCAGGCAAGCGGTTTCTCCATTTCCACAGAGAAGTGGGGTTGTCTCCCACATGATGCCGCAATAAACCCCAATTAGCTCGCAAGCAGTACTCGACCGGAAGCCTCTGCCAATCTGATCTCTCTAAACAAAAAATATCTGTGTGATAAAACGTTTTCCCAAGCAGCAGTTTGTGGCGTTTACGTAGACTTCTGTAATCTGTGGCTAGTTCTACACTTGCAGGGAGTTTATCAGACATCTGTTCTGTTTCTCCGGTCTGAAGTGGTAGAGTCCATTCAGCCAGCCCATGCCCTTCTCGTTCTGATTCGTGTGTGTTTGGCCTGACTCCCTGAAGTTCTAAGATGGCCTGTAAAGAGGAGGAAAAGGAGGGGAGGTCCCTGAAAATGGTACCTCTCAGCCAGTGGTGTCATTCAAATGATTTAGGAACAGGAACTCACTTTTGATTGGCACTTGTCGGGAACCCAGAACCAGCCACGGAGCCCATTAGGATCCAGAACGCCCGTTCTGGTCCGTTCCCCCTGAATGACATCACTGTTCTCAGCTTGCCTCGTCTGTGGGAGATGGAGATTCGGTGAGGGAGGTGAGCCTTTCTCACCGTGCTAAACAGGAGTGGCTTCTTTGTGGGTGCTTCGAATGAGACTGAAATTTCCACCTGCCGGCCCTAGTTAGCTGTCCTTCCTCATGCCAGCAGTGTCTGATATGTCTACTTGTCTACTCCATTCTTCTGCCTGTGCCTTTTTCAGTAGAATGGCAAAGAGAAATCCAACAGGTACAGCTTTTTCTATCCCTGAAACTCCATGATGTGCATTAAAAAACAACAACACTCTCCTCCTCTTGGTGAATTTCTTTCTGCCTTGTGTGATTTATAAGCGTAGGAGCCTCTATCCGGAAAGCGGCTGGCCACCCAAAAGACTCTCTTGCTTTGCTTTCTGCGCTGCTGGGAGTTCTAGCACCTCTGCTGGTGGGAAGGGGGAATGACCCAACTAACTTGCTTCTTCCTTTTCCCTGCCCGGTTTTTTCTGACCCTTTTCTCCTCTCCTTTCTTACCGGCACTCCCCTTCCCCTGACTCGCCACCTGCCATGCTGCCCCTGCTGTGCCCTCTCTCTGCCCCCCTCCCCTCCAGCTCACAGCCCTGATGCCCGCGCAACAGCAGCTGCTTCTGCAGCAGGCCCAAGCGCAGCTCCTGGCAGCTGCTGTGCAACAGTCCAATGCCGCTGCCGCCGCTGCCTCCTCTCAGCAGCCTGGGGCTGAGCTGCCAGCACAACAGAACCAGCCCCAGACGCCCCAGCTTGCTCTGTCTCAGCCAATCCAGCTCACTGCACAGGTAAGAGCTTGCAAGGGGTGTTTCCAGCTTGCTGAGGTCTGGTGAGATGGTGGTCTGGATCAGTGGTGTCATTCAAATGATTTAGGAACAGGAACTCACTTTTGATTGGCACTTGTCGGGAACCCGGAACCAGCCACGGAGCCCGTTAGGATGCTCCATGAATGCCCGTTCCGGTCCGTTCCCCCAGAATGACATCACTGCCTTCGCCCCCCTAGGAATCTGGAGTCGCTCCCTTTAACCCTCTGAGTGCTGGCCAACCAAGAAGAAAAGCTCTTTGCAGAGGAATTGGGAGGGGGGAGGAGGGAGAGTGAAGTGGGCGGAGTCAGCCCTAATTTTAACTAGTGGAACTGAGTTCCCCCGCATTCCCCCTGCATGACATCACTGGTCTGGATGCCCAGGATGACAGAGGCCTGTGCTGTGGAAGCCGTTCTCCGGTTCTTTGTTCAGCCTGGCAGTTGGGCAGGAGCAAAAGCACAGGAGCTGTGTGCATGTTGCCCGAGTTGTGGAGTTCATCTTACACTGCAGATTTAAGTGGTTCTGATAGTGCCTCTGCTCGTTTTTCAGCGCCTGGAGCTAGAGGCGCTAGGGTTCTTTCCCCTCCTTCTACCACACTAGGGTCACATTCGTTTTCCAAGCACGATTGCCACACTAGCAGTCTCGCCTGCGCGTTTGAGGCTAGAAAACATGGCTGCCTCCATGAGTAATGTTATCCTATTGCTACGTTCGGAGGGAGCAGCTGGGCGCAGCCATCTTGTACAGCAGACAGGGAAAGTGGGGGGAGGATGGGTTTTTGAACTTGGACAAAAGGGGACATTCGGTGTAAAGTTCTTTTTTTTTAATGAATTGCACTAGAAGCATGCTAGAGGCATGCTCGAACCTTTATTTTTGGCTATTTCTAGCTGAAAAATGAATGCAGCCAGTAATTACCTCTCTCCAGGTGATCCTGGGAATTGTAGTTCTGAAACAATTCTCTGCGCTGTCGTAAAACTACAGCTCCCAGAATCCCTTGGGCAGACAGGCACCAAACCGATAGCCATTTGCCATGTAGCTACTCCCATAATTAAATAGCTCTCATTCTCTCTGCCCTCCTGCTCCAGGACATCCAGCAGCTGCTCCAGCTCCAGCAGTTAGTCCTTGTCCCAGGGCACCACCTCCAGCCACCTGCTCAGTTCCTGCTGCCACAGGCCCAGCAGGGACAGCAAGGTAAGTTGGGTTTGTCTGCGTGGCCGTGGTTGATTCACTTTAACAAGAGAGACCCGCTATCTAAAAAAGGACACTGAGCGCAAGAAATAGTAGCCAGTTGGCTGAAATGCAGATCATCATCATCACCACCACCACCATCATCAACCTTTAATGGCATTGGCAGATTCTTGATCAGAAATCGGGCTCTAATTTTGCACGCAGTTGGGCCAGGTGATCTCTCGGTCTCTGCAGCCTTGAGATGAGCAGCTGGTTTCTTGTCTCTCCTCCACAGGGCTGCTCCCGACACCAAATCTCTTTCAGCTACCTCAGCAAAACCCAGGGAGCCTCCTGCCGAACCAGCCTCGTGCAGGACTCCCAGCACAGGTGAGTACCAACTTCTTACACGCTGTGATTCTGTGACCATCAGGTGCCTGGTGGGTGGCAGAGAGGCTGGATGGTTCCGTCTGCGCTCCTGAAGTCTTGTACAGATGTTGGCTTGTATCCGCCACTGCTGTGCCTCTCAATCACCATTGCTGTGTGACTCCTTCCCTCTCCCCAGCAAGTGACTCGGCCTGGCCTCCCCGAGTCCCACCTTGCTCACTCGCAGCCGCCCAAATGCCTGGAGACCCCTTCACACCCCGAGGAGCCCAGCGACCTGGAGGAGCTGGAGCAGTTTGCCCGCACCTTCAAGCAGCGGCGTATCAAGCTGGGCTTCACACAGGTACCGTTCGCGGTGATAGGCTGAGGTCCAGCCAGTAGTGTCATCTTACCGGTACGCTGGGCGGGTCATCCGGGTGATCGGCAGCGCACTCGCTGCGTTCCATTGCATAATGGCGAAAGCCCGCCCACTGCGGCGGGCGGGCTTTCGCCGTTACGCAACGGAACGCAGCGAGCGCGCTGCCGACCACCCGGATGACCCGCCCAGCGTACCGGTAAGATGACACTACTGGCTCCAGCCCAGGGTAAAGCCAAGATTCCCAGGGCTTTGAGCACTGTGCTTCTCCTAAAGCTCTCGGTTTGTGTGGCACGCTGGGCCCGGACTGTGCTCTTGGTGACGGCTTCCTCTCTTGCTTTGCCCCCGCTGTACTTTTCCAGGGTGATGTGGGGCTGGCCATGGGAAAGCTTTACGGGAACGACTTCAGCCAGACAACCATCTCGCGCTTTGAGGCACTCAACCTCAGCTTCAAGAACATGTGCAAGCTCAAACCTCTGCTGGAGAAGTGGCTCAACGACGCTGGTAAGGGGAGGGAGAGGGGTGGGAAGAAGCCGAGCGAGGCCTGCTGGAGGAGGGTTGGGCTCTGGAGGGGGCTGGGATTTGGATGAGGTGGCAAAGGGAGGGGGACAGCGGCGTCATGCAGCCGGAACGCTGGGCGGGAGGAACGGGTGAGCGGCAGCCCGCGGGGGCGGGGAAGACGGCGAAATGGAGCGGTACGCAATGGGCGGGCTGCCGCTCACCCGTTCCTCCCGCCCAGCGTTCCGGCTGCATGACACCGCTGGAGGGGGGAGCATTGTGAGTGGGGCTGGTGGGGAGAGACAAGGCTGTGTCCTAGATGGGAAGGCACTTCCTGCTGCGGGAGGGGAGGCCTGGCTGAAGTTGTGGAGAAGGAGCACGGGACAGGCCTCCATCCCCAGGCGTGCTCTGAGACACGCGCAACACGGGCACACAGGAGGAATCTGTTATGCATGAGCGGGGAAACAAATAATGCACTGGCTGCTTAAAAGCCAGTCAGGAGGGACCCCTCAAGTGCTGAAGTTAGAGATGACAGGGGCGGGGGTGGTCACTGTCCGAGGCAAGCAAGGAGCCGGGGCTTGGAAACTAGGCTGGGCTGAGGGAAGGTCATGGAAAATGGTGGTGCAGTGAGGTGGAGGTGGCACACCCGGGAGGTGCTGCTGCTGCTGCTGCGTGTTGTCTAGGACATGACCAAATGGCTCTCCTCCCACCCCAGAGACAATGTCTGTGGATTCCACGCTTCCCAGCCCCAACCAGCTGAACAGTCCCAACCTGGGCTTTGACGGGTTGCCAGGCCGGCGCCGCAAGAAACGGACCAGCATTGAGACCAATGTCCGCTTCGCATTGGAAAAAAGCTTTCTCGCGGTGAGGCCCTCCCGAGTGTCTGGTCTCCAAAAGCCCACATAGCTGCGGAGACTTCCACTCCCGGACGCTTCTGGGACTCTTCCTTCTCCCTGGGCTCTGAGTGATAACTGGTCCCGGTGTCTGCATATCCTCACACCACCCTGTTTGCTTCACCTTTCCCCCGCCCCCCCGTCCATCTGCAGAACCAGAAGCCTACCTCAGAGGAGATCCTACTTATTGCCGAGCAACTGAACATGGAGAAGGAGGTGATTCGCGTCTGGTTCTGCAACCGCCGCCAGAAGGAGAAACGGATCAACCCTTGCAGCTCTGCTCCCATGTTGCCTGCCCAGGGCAAGCCCCCCGGCTACAGCCCTCACATGGTACGCCCCTACATGCCTCGTTTGCAGGTCTGCGCCCAGCTGTTGCCCCCTTTTGGCAGGCACCGGCCTTTCTTTCTGCCCGTGACAGCCTTCACATGGTACACTCCTGCACACCTTTTGCACATCCTTTCTCCCCCAAACCCCCTTATGGTACATGCTTGTATCATTCCCCTTGCTGTAGCTCTCACATGGTGCATTCCTATATACCTTGCTTCACACACACGTGGTACGTAGCAACTTCCTTGCCTCCTCCCGGCTCTCGGATGCAGGACACGCCTTCTTGTCCCCTCCATACCATCGCCACATGCTCCATTCTTCTTGCTCCGGTTCCAGCATTTGTGTCTTCTGGCCCTCGTACGGCTCCTGAATGTGTTCAGCCATTTGTTGCGCACCCCCATTGCCTTTGGATAGTCTCCCATGTGCCACGCAGGTCTGCACTGAGGAGAGGGCCATCTTTCTGTGGGTCCATCTGCTGTGTCTTTGATAGCCTGTTTCTCTCCTGCATTTCCCCAGGTGACCAGCCCAGGCACCGGCACAAGTCTGCCCCTCTCCCAGGCTTCCAGTAGTCTGAGCACAACAGGTAGTTGTCTTTCGGTCGCATGCGCGCCTTTCCCCCCGGAACCCTCTTTCCATTGGCCCTCCTATTAGTGAAACCGACTGAGGACTTGGGGCACTGAGCTGGTTGGAACCGGGGGGTGGCCCTGCCCATGCAGTTAGATAGGAACGAAGTGAAACCAGGGGGCGGGCTTAGCGGCCATGTTTTTATACTCAAAACAATGCTGATTCCAAGCATTTCAGATTGCTTTGCGCGTAGTGTTTAGGATTTAATAGTTTACTCCTGAAGTAAAAACTTACCAAAATAAAAACGTGTGATCCTGTAGAAACATCATTGGTAACCGTATTATGATTTAATATGCAATTACAAGGTTTAATTCCGCATAATTATATGATCTGAGTCAGCCATATTGTTAGACCCATGGAGTTGCATCGGCCATATTGTTAGACCAGACCATGGGACCAGACCCATTGCGTCGGCCATATTGTTAGACCAGACCCGGAAGTTTCAAGAATATGACGTCATTTCTTCTCCATGTAAATTATAACTCCATGGTTGGAACACCTATATATCTACTTGCCTTTTTAGGTGCTTTCAAACTGCTAGGTTGGCAGGAGCTGGGACAAGTGACGGGAGCTCACTCCGTCACACAGTCTTGAACTCCCAACCTTCCGGTCAGAAAGCCCAGCAGCAGCGGTTTAACCCGCTGCGCCACCACGTCCCTTAGAATTTGCCTAATCACAGGAGGTGGTGATGACCACTAGTGCAGTTGCCTTTGAAAGGATGAGACCATTTCATGAGGTTGGTCTGCTGGTATTGTAAACTGAATCTCCGTGTATAGAAGCAGCATCATTTCAGTTTGCCAAATGCCAGGAACAAGCGTCTCACGGTGGCTGTTGATTGAATGCTCTGCTCGTGGGCAGCAGAAATCAAAGGCTACGTTCTGCCCCTCCCTCCTCCATGTGCAGGACAGGCAGAGTTAGTGAAGTCCTTAAACCGCTAGCTGCCAATGTCGTGGATTCTGACCACGTGCGAAGGCTGTTTTAGAGTGAAGCTCGGGAAGCGACAAAAATGATTACAGGGCTGGGGCACCTCCCTTATGAAGAAAGGCTGCAGCGTTTGGGGCTCTTCAGTCTAGAAAAAAGGCGCCTGAGGGGGGACATGATTGAGACATACAAAATAATGCACGGAAGGGATAGAGTCGATAGAGGGATGTTCTTTTCCCTCTCGCAAAACACCAGAACCAGGGGGCATCCGCTAAAACTGAGGGTTGGGAGAGTTAAAACAGATAAAAGGAAGTACTTTTTTACCCAGCGGGTAGTTAAATCTGTGGAACTCTTTGCCACAGGAAGTGGTGATGGCATTTGGTCTAGATGCCTTTAAGAGGGGATTGGACGGATTTCTGGAAGAAAAGTCCATCGTGGGCTATAGGCAATGATGGGTTGTGCAACCTCCTTACATTGGTGGTGGGCTACTTCAGAGTACCAGGTGCAAGGGAGTGGCAACAGGATGCAAGCATCTGGTTGTCTCATGCCTCCCTGGGGCACCTGGTGGGGCCACTGTGAGATACAGGAGGCTGGACTAGATGGGCCTTTGGCCTGATCCAGCAGGGCTCTTCTTATGTTCTTAGGTTCTTAAACCCTCCTTAACCCTCAATGCTCTTCTTTTTGCAGTTACTACCTTGTCCCCAACAGTCTGCTCCCTGACCCCCAGTCGGACAGCGGTGGGAGCAGGGGGCACCACCCTCAACTCGGTCACGCCACCCCCAAGCAACAGCACAAACCCCAGCCCCCAGGGCAGCAGTCACCCGGCTATCAGCTTGCAAGGCCTGAACCCCAGCACGGGGTAAGTTGTAGGGGGGAGACAGGTCTGGAGGGAAGGGGGAAGCTGCACGCTCTTGAGTGGGTTGAACCAGTGTTCTAAATAACCCAACAATGGGAAGCAGTTGAGTAGCCCAGAGGTGGGTTGTTCAGGTCCCTGAATGTCTGTGCAACGCCCGCAGCTGCTCTGAAGAGGCCGGGGAGGGGAGGGGGTTTGCATGGGCATTCAGGCGCCTTCAAAAGCACTTTGTCCCTCCTCTGGGAACGCTCCTTGTGGGAAGGGGAGGTCAGCGCTCTGCTTGCACAGCCTTACAGTGGGACCCATCTGAGCAAGGGAGTGACATGCTCTAAACCCGGGGTGTCAAACCCGCTTCATCGAGTGAGCCGAATAGCATTCACGGCGCCTGAAGCCCCCAGCCCGCGGGCCTTGTGTTGGACACCCCTGCTCCAAACCATAAGGGAGCGTGAGAGTCGGGGATAGCCACGCAGATCGCCATCTCTCGGGGCATTGCAAGACGTGTGCTCTTGATTTTAATCCTGGGCATATCTAAGAGGAGAGAGATTTTCCTGCTGCGTGGCCAGGGGGAGCCAGGCATGTCCTGCCGTGGACCCTCTCCCCCTTTAACCTGCTGCATCTGGTTTGATTTCAGAAGCACAGTGCTAGGGGTGAATGCGGGGTTAAACACAGCGCTAATGGCCACCAACCCGCTGGCCACCATTCAAGGTTCGTGAAGACCACACATGATGCCATCATTGCCATTTGCTCCACTGACTTGTTTGTGTGCAAAAGGGCATCTCTCTCTCTCTCTCTCTCTCTCTCTCTCTTTCTGTGTGTGTGTGTGTGTGTGTGTGTGTGTGTGTGTGTGCACGCGCACATGTGACACAAAAACAGGGGTTCTCCGGGTTTCAGACAGGGCTGGTTCCCAGCCTTGACTGGAGATGCTGCCGGGGACTGAGCCTGGAACGTTCCACGTGCAAAAGAGGATGCTGCCACCGAGCTCCAGCACCTCCTCCAAGTCCCAATGGCTACGAACTGGGCCAGATGCAGCCCACCGGCACTGGAACGGTTGCCCCTTTCGGAGGCTGGATGGTCGTCTTACTTTTAACGCCTCCTTGGGCCTCCACAGACGGGATGTTCAAGCCCCTGGCAAATCACGCTACGTGGCTTTTGGACTCTGCGTGGTGGGGCACAAGTGGTGCAGCTCTGACCTAAAGAGATGGTGCCGTGTGTCTGTCCATTCCAACTTCCGAGTGTGAAGCGTGTGTCTGGGTGAGGGTGCGTGTGTGCAGGTGCGCGGGTTACAGCAAGTCAGTGGAGCTCCCCAGAACCACCTCTCCTTCCTACTGAAGCCTGCTCTCCATCCCATGCTCAGTGCGCCTATAGTAGAAAGCACCATGGTCCATAACACCCTCTCACATCCTCCTTGCTAATTGTTCCTCATTCACCCTTCCTCCACGTATCATGTGTCTGTTCTATGTGAAACATGCCAGGGGGTCGGATGGGGACGTGGGACGGAGGGGAGGAAGGTGTTGTTCCAGCTCTGGCTGTGCCTGCAACTGGGTGCTGCTGCTGCTGCTACTGCCCTTATAGTTTGGGAGGCCCAGAAGGTCTCTGAGAAAACAGGCCTGCCCGGACACGGGAAGACGCCACACCAACTCCTCTCTTATTTGGAACATTCTAATATTCCGCCCTTCAGTTTGACAAGTCCCTGGGGGTCGGCAATTAACTTGTCATTAAAACCATCCAAGATATAGGACAATGCAAAATGATTACTGGAACTAGCTAAGCAGGAGAAGCATTTAAAAAAAGGGGGGGGTCTAAGAAACGTGATCAATGGCTGGGTTATATAAAAAGGTCTTCACCCGCTGCCTGAAAATTCAGAACCAGGCACATCGAAAGATCACCCCCTGCCTGATTTCAAGGGATATCCAGAGAAGGAGCTCAGAAGATGACCTGAACAGTCTGGCATGTCTCTGTGGGAGTCTGTGGTCTTTCCAGTTGGTGCTGTCAGCATGGGAGATGGTGCTGGAGCCCAGTGTGGCTTTCTCGAAAGTGGGGTCGCAGTGCATTGCCATTTCTCTGGGCCCGTGGCATGCGGACCCAAAACCAGTTTCAAAGATGTGCCCTAAGTGGATGTGCCCTAAGTGGTGTTTTTCTCTCCCTCTGTAGCATTGGCCAGTGGTGGAAGCCTGCCGATTACCAGCCTTGATGCCAGTGGTAACCTGGTGCTGGGTACTACAGCAGGCACGACTGGCAGCCAGAGCATCGTGACCTCGCCGCTCTTCCTCAACCACGCAGGCCTGCCCTTGCTGAGCGCTGCCCCTGGAGGTGTGGGGCTGGTGTCAGCAGCCGCTGCAGTGGCCGCCTCCCTGCCCAGCAAGTCCCCCACCCTGACCTCCTCCTCTTCCTCCTCCTCCTCCTCCTCCTGTTCCTCATGCAGCTCCTCCAGCGACGTGGCGCAGACTCTGGGGCAGGCTGGTTCCGGGTCCGCTGAGCCGGATGCCAAGACGGAATGAGGGGCGAGGAGCGCCCCCTCTGCCTTTCCCAGCGTGGTGGGGGGCGCAAGGAGCGGACATACAAACCGACGAGTGAAACCAAAAAAAACAAACCAAACAAAGAATTGTCAGCAACAGCCAAACGAAAAACCAACCAACCAAAAAAAACACACACACACAAAAACCACCCAAAGCAACCAAACAAGCAAAGCAAAAAGGGACAAAGGAAGAAACCAAAAAGAATTCCCCAAACCTTTGATGTTCGTTTTTTTTTCTTTTTTCTTTTCCCCTCCGATGTTCAGGACAAAACACTTTGCAAAAGGTGTTTTTGTCGATGGTGTTACCTTATTTTTTTTAATGATCTTTATTTTTCATCTGCTCGTTTCCTGGACAGTTTCAGGAAGGAAACAAATTAATGGGGATGGTTTTTGTTTTGTTTTGTAAAAAAAGAAAAAGAAAAGAAAAAAACCTTTAAGATCCTTAAGGGGAAAACGAATTTCACACCAAAAATCACCAGTCCTAGCTTCACCCAAAGCTTTTTACAGACTTTTCTAACTTTTGTGTCTGGTCGAATGTCTTTCAAAACTCGTATTATTTATTCTTATTTATTCTTATTTTTCTTTTCTTTGACATCCAGAAAGCGTTGGGCAGGGAGGGTGTGTGTGGATCTGTTTAATTTCAGAACCTTGCTACAACTATTATTTTTCCTTTCAAAATTTTAAAGAAATGAGGGTTGTTTTGCTATTGTTTTTAAGGAAATGAATTTAACGGTTTTATAATTTTGTGGGGATTCTCATAACATATGAAGACTAGGATTTTCAAAGTCTATGATGACAATTCAGCACCAAGTTTCTGAGATGGAAATTGGCTTCCTAATTGATGGCCCTGAAATTATTTTTGCTGTGCTTCTTCTTGTTGGGTGGGCCACCAGATTTTTAGCCTTGCAAAGACCTCCCAAAAGTTACTAGACCACAACATTATTTTACCAGCTCACTTGGTTGCCACCTGTTAGCCAATTGTGGAATATTAGTGGCTTGGAGATAAGAATCAGTTTACATAGTTTTGCTGCCTGGTTACCTGTAGATGATCTTTATTCATCATAGGTGATTGAGAGAATGGATATTTACAGGCCATGAGCAGTTTATGTATCAAGCACTCAACACTGGTACCCCCATCTCCTGCCCGTGTTCTACTCCAGTGCAGATTTAATGAAACACATCAATTAAGAGTATATCTTTTATTAGTATCAGCTGGGCTATTCATGGGTTACAAAATGTAAACACTTACATCTTTGCAGGTCAAGAGGCCTTGAAAGTCTCAGTCTTCATCTCTTTCAGGAGGTGTCACGCTAAGTACTTGTCTGTTTTATTTTATCAGCTTGAGTGTTTTCTTTGCTAATTTAATTTTTCTATGGATAACTATAGCTTTCTTTTCTTTTTAAATTAATTTTTGCCCAGAGCTAGTATGGGGGGGTTGGGTTATTTTTTTTTCTGAAAACGGGATGTGTAATTTTTATTATTATGTTTATATCTGTGTTCTGAAAAAAAAAAATACTCATATTCCAGTGCCTGACAAAAACCAAAACAAAACGGGAATTTCAGCATTCTTTACATTTCCAGAAAAAACCAAAAATTAATAGACATCACTACAAAAAACTACTAAAATGAAGACCACTGGGGAATAAATAAAATAAAATAAAGCCACAGAAGTGGGGTAAAACTCCCCCCTTTTGTGTGGATATCATAGAGACTCGGAGGCGAGTGAAAAACTTTTAACCAAAAAGAACCAAGTGAACAAAGAAAGCTTAACACACACACACACGCACGCACACACACACCTTTAACTGCAGAAGAAAGGATGAAAACGTTGGCATAAAGAGGACAACTATACTTTCTCTGGTTAGACAAATGGCTCAACCGTCTTTCTCTGTCCTGAAAAGAAATACCTCATGGAAAGTTGCGTTGAGAAGTCAAGATTTTATAAATGGCAAAAGAGACAAAAATTAAATAAACCAAATCAACAGAAATGGGAGGGTGAGGACGGGGGATCCTGAAACTTCCTCCCAGAAGTCTGGAAAGCTTTAAAAATGGCTTCTTGAAACACTTATTTTTTTTTAAACTTTTTCAGTACCTTTGTTTTTGGTTGGCTTAAGTTTTTTTCTGTGTTGGTTTGGGATCTTTCTTTTTTTTTTTAACAGTCTTTGAGGGGTTTTGCGTTGTGGTTGGGGGGCTTTTTTGAATGTTTGTCTTTTTATTTCAACTCCTGTGAACCAAAGTCTTGCTGTTGCAGAGAAGGAACTTTAGCCATGGCATACCTGTGATCTGGTAGAAAACAAAAACCAAACAGAAGGACAGCGTGAAAAAAGATAAACTAACCGAAACAGACATAAAAAAAAAGGACTTTGAAACCTTTCTTAAAGGAAAAAAAAAAAAAGAAAACCTCGACCTCATTTTATCTTCTGCTTTTGCTGTGTTTTAGCGTTCAGGTGGGTTTGAGATAGCAAAAGAATAAAAAAAATACTGTGAAACTTTCCAAAAATGAGACAGACAGACAAACAAACAAACAAACAGGAAACACCTAGTTTTGGAAGACTGACTTAAAAAAAGAGTTTTCATCCCATTATGTGCGTGAGTGAGAGAGAACCGGCAAGTATTTATCCGTCTCTGATTCCAATCATGCTATTGTGGACATCAGGAAAAGACAACATTTGGGAAGTCCCATGCGCTCTCTCCCTCCCTCCCTCCCTCTCTCTGTCTCTCTCTCTCATGTGCTACTGAACGTGTTACTAGGTGGAATGTAACTGTTTTAGTGATATTTGTTATTCTTTTTTTTCTTTTTGGAAAAAAACTTCTTTTGGGGGGTATCTTCTATTTTTTTTTATAGAGAAAATTCTATGTTCTGCTTTATCGCTTCTTACTGTATAAAAAAGACAAAAAAACCCAAACCCAAACGCTAAAGGTTTGCAACAAAAAAAGATAAAAAAGGAAAAAAAAAACTAAACAAAAAATCAACAAAAAAAGAAACAAAAACCAAAACGTGTTTTTTTTAAAAAAAAATTGATTCTAGACCAAAAATGACCCTATCTCCATGTGCGGAGCTGAGTGGTGGGTGCAAGGCTTGGAGGGGAACAGCCAAAATATTATAGGGCAAGCAGAGGAAGATGGGGAGTAGGAAAGGTTGCTGAAGGTTGGAGATGGACATTGGATTTTTTTATTTTTTTTTTGAGAGCTGAAGGCAGTTTGAAAGGACTGCTGCTGGTGCTGTTGATGCTCATCTTACTTGCACCTTCGGTAAATAGGTTTGGCAGGCTTTGGTAAAGTTTCAAAACCTGCCAGACCTGTTTGACCAGAAATGACGCTGAGACCAATGAAGGTAGTGAGTATGTACCGTGAGAAGCAATGAGTCCTTCAGATCACTTTCAGCTCCCTCAATGTTGCCCATCTCCAGCTTTAGGGATGGAGATGTGGGAGGTTGTATATTTTGCAATTGCAAACTTAAGCCACGGGGGTATCCCCACCTCCTCCCCTCTCCCAAATCTGTGACTGTGTTTCAGAGGGGTTTCTGGGGTTCTCCAGAGCTGGAGTTACTCCTAACTTAGTGATGATGGGTTGAAAGAAGAACTGCCTGAGATCCGGTTCTGATTGGGCTGCTGATTCTACCTGGCGGGGTGGTCCGTTGTCCATCATGCTCCACATCTTTCCCCAAGTGGCTGGTGACAGAGACCGGTTTTGGGAGGTGCTCTGCTCCCGCCCTTTGAATAACAGTCACATCTCTATTCCACGGACCTTCCCCACTCTTGGGTGTTTTAGAATGAGGAAGGAAACAAGCTTTAAACTACAGCTGTAAAACCAAATATTTGCTCACACGCCTCCGTGCCGGTGCCCGACCCAGAGTTGGGAGGGCACAAGGGAGGGGGGCCAGGCTAGACCCCCCTCCTTCCTCTCATAGTGCCAAGACATCCACCACAAGGCTCCTTGGAGATAGCCCGCCATATACCTCATATACTTTAATGATAAACCAAATAGAAAAGCTTTATTAGGGTGTGTGCCGGACGGGTCTGTTCGAGGCGGTGGGGGTCAGGTGCAGCATCCTCTCCCACCCCTGTGGAGGGAAATCAGTAGGACAGTCGAGGCTCCAGGAAATGTGATCCATTCCCTTCAAACTCTGGTTTCATTCTGCCATGGTGGTGGACCAAGAAATTCTGCTGATGGGGCTAAAGGACACAAGGAGAAGTCAGAGGGGAAATCGGTGGGGTCAAACGAAGCCAAGCGGGCCTTGTTTACGTAATGTGGGTTCTGCCCTCTTGTAAGGGCCCTTTTCACCCCAGTGTAAATTGTAGCACAGCGACGGTGCAAGAGTCCGCCCGTACGGCTGTGAGTCACGGGTCGGCACTCCCCCACGTCCCAGCTCGTATGTTAGAAATCCTGAACACGGCCCCCGCGCAAGGCTCAGCGATCTCACCCTTTCTGCTCTCCTGCCTTCTTCTGGGTGTTTTCTGCGTCATCACTGGCCTGTTTCAGGGTTGTGAGGAAAGGGAACCTCGTCTGTGACTTCTGCACCAGGGACGTGCCTACCACATTTTGGTAGCCCTGGAAACGTGGATCACACGGCCGGCTTTCGCATGGGGGATGCTGCGTCAGCCCCCGTCGCCCCCACCACCACCAGCCCAACAAGACTGGCCTGTTGCTGTAGCCGACCCTGGAGCAGTGGAAAAATCGTGTGATAACTTTGCCAAAGGTAGTTAGTTCCTAGTATTCAATTTTTTTAATTTTTAATCTTCCGGGGTCTGAACCTGTCTCGTTAATTTATTTGTAACTGTGGGGCTTAGAAGTGACTTGAAAAAAATAATAATGATGATGATGATGATGATGATGATGATGATAATGTAACAAATATTCTGAGTGATTTTTTTAATTTGTTCTTTTTATTTGGTTCTGTCGTGGTTTTGTGTTTTTTTCCCTGTCTTTTTTTTAAATTAAAACAAAAAAAACCAAAACAAAATAAAAATCTTGCAACCAAAGATGAGTTGAAAGTGCATCGGAAGTCTGTCATGGTGCTAAACAGTTGCAGTGGAAGTGCTCTCTCTCTCTCTCTCTCTCTGTGTGTGTGTGTGTGTGTGTGTGTGTGTGTGTGTGCGTGCGTGTGTGCGTGCGCGGATTGTAACAAGAAGAATCACTGGCCATAAAGAGTGGGAAAGTCTGAAGGTATCACCAGTCATATTTTCATGCTGCAACGGAACTGACCATTCTTGCTTTGCAATTGTCCTGTATGTGCTGTTAAGTTCACATCCTATCCACCCTTAGAAGCTTATGCCGGTAATGGCCATTGGCTCCAACACTACAGATGCTCTAAGACACTGCCTTTCACTGCACTCCCAGCAAGGATTAATCGCTTGATGGCATTCAGTGTGCCAGGTGTGCAATGCAACAAAATGTGCAGCTTCAACATTTTGAGTTGTACGAAAGAGAGGCACTCCCCTCTTGAACATTGCATTTCTTTGGGGGATTTTGTATGTAATGCCCTACTTATGTCTCAATGCATGTTGCCTCTTTAGTGTACCTGTTTAATAATCTGGCCATCTGCAAGGCTATTAAGAGGAGCTTGAGTGGTGAAATACACCCCCAGACTACACGTTGTTCTCTGGAGAGATCAACCATCTCCATTGTGATCCACAAGATTCCATCATATCTAAGCGTGTCTGAGGGTGTAATCCTAGCCTGGAGTTAGGCCGGCACAGTTAGGCCAGCAAGTTTGGATGGCACAAGGGACACCATAAAGCGCGTTTGGACCTTTTATCTTAAATGTGCTGGAAAAGTGAGCTCAACCAACCTATTTGGCACATTATGTCATGTGGCTCAGGAGCCATGTTTAGACACCACTGCAGTGATGTCATGTAGGGGGAACGCGGGGGAACTCAGTTCCACTTGTTAAAATTAGGGCTGACTCCGCCCACTTCACTCCGTGGTGCCTCCCCCCTCCCCCGATTCCTCTGCAAAGAGCTTTTCTTCTTGGTTGGCCAGCCTCCAGAGCCCAGGTCTACCCATAGGAACTAGCTGCGGATAGGCCTGGGCTCTGCCAGCCAGGGCTAGGCCCTTCCTTTAGAATGAATGGGAACGCATTGACTCCTTAGCGGCCATGACAGTATGTCCAAAACATTGCTCATTCCAAGCATTTCCAATGGGTTTTCGCATGATGTTTAGGGCTGAATCGTTTACTCCTGAAGTAAAAACTTACCAAAATAACAACGTGTGATCGTGGAGAAACATCATTGGTAACCATATTATGAGTTAATATGCAATTCCAAGGTTTAATTCCGCGTAATTATATTACATTAAAATCTCTTCATAACACAAGTAGTTGTCAATAGGAGAGTAATTCTTTTTTACTTCTAGGCTATTAAGAGTATTTTTTTAAACTTCTACACTCACCCCCCCCCCCCATAAAATTAACTTTCACACGCGCGCCGAGCGAGCGAGCCCTTCCGGCAGCAAACCTCGTCGTTCGCGGCAATGATTCAGTCAGCCATTTTAGTAAATCCACGGCTTCAAGTCTGTGACGTCATGGCCTATCCAGCTAGCCAACATCCTTGCTGCCAGCCTCCTGCTTATGACATCACTTCCGGTGGGCAGGTCCCGACACATGCCAATCAAAAGTGAGTTCCTGTTCCTAAATCATTGAGATGCCACCATTGCACCACTGAGCTTGGTTATCATGGACTGGGTGCTCTTGGTGAACCTTGAAGCATCAAATTAGTCAAGCTCTTCAAGTTGACAGGCTTTGTATCCATCTGTTCCAACTAATGGGCATCTCCTCAGGACTCTCCAATAAGCTGAGGCTGTTCCTGACTTTTCCTAGCGGTGCCTTGTGATTGATTTTCGCCTGAGTTCTTTAAAAAGGCAATACACTCCACATGTTCTGGACTTCAGCCAATGAGTCTCTGTTATTAATCAAGCAAGGCAAGACTCTCCAGACCATATGTGCAGCTTTCAAAACAACAATTACTCACTATGCCAGCATATAGACATAGGACTATTTCGAACAGAGTTAGAATAATTAAGATCACGTCATCTGTTCACGGTTGCTGCTGAAAGTTGTCTGTGCTTGGGATGTCCTGGATTGAGAAATGTATTTTCTGTGCCTTGAGTTTTACAAAATTCACTGCCTGATCCAGACTCATTTAGGAGTCCAGGCGTGCCCTGGTATCCACTGATTCGGTATCTACAGTTTTAGTTATCCACTGATACCACTGATAATGTGTCCACTCACCTAGGAGGAGATTTTGGGCCAGACCTGCATAGGATGCTCACTGCTTAAGTCTGGGCCAGTCACTAGGTTGTTACCCTCTCAACATTGTTAATTTGCCCAGAAGGAGCTATCACTTTACTCACTCAGAGGGAAGAACGTGTTGATGAGATTTTCATTGCCTTTTGAAACATGATGGGCAATCCCTATCCCAAATCCGGTTACCACAAACTCCATTTTCTCTTCTTGATGGCATTGTGTCAGTGTAATCCTACATAAATGGCATCTAATTTAGTTGAATATGTAATTAGCCCTATGTTTTTACCAGTCTAGAGACTCTTCAGATAAATTAAGTTTGACTGTGTATCAGCTCAGCAAAACCCTGCATGTTTAGAAATACCTGATCCGTTTGGAATGCCATTGCCAAAGACGTCATAGCTCCTTCTTGAGCACAATATAGATTCTTGTCATTTCTAATACAAATTGCTGTAGGGTGCAAACAAATGTAGATAAAACGTTATTCAATATTGCACTTTAATAACAGCAAAGAGGAAAACATATTGTTTTTGTTGCTCTTTAAAAAAAGACACACACACCAAGGGCACAGAATGGATCTGAAGAACAGACCAATTAATACATATTTAATTGCTTTCATTGTTTGGGGACAGGACAAACCAGACCTGCAAATTTCTAAAACTTCTGTTGTAATCTACCCCCGTCTCTGGCCATCAAAGCCAAGTGAAATGTACACACGTTTTAGACAGAGTTGGTATTGTACAGTTTGCTGGAAAAATATAGGAGGAGCAGCAGCTTTTCTGGTAGTGATGGGGAAATCTGCACCTGTTGAATTACTGCCTGTCACACAGCTGGCTGGCTTGAGATTTTTACCACCCCCAGAGTAAGGCAAAGGCAGTTCCCAGCCCAATTAAATTCAAGGTGCTGGTTTTGTCCTTTAAAGCCCTTCACAATTCGGGTCCAGGTTACCTAAGGACCACCTTCATCCTTACATTCTGGCCCACCCTCTCACGTAATCTGAGGGGACCTTTCTGCAACTGCCGCCTTTCTTCCAAGTTAGGGGGTTGGTGGCACAGGGGTGAGCTTTCTCGGTAGTGGCACCGCAATTCTGGAACCCCCTATGGGAGGATCTCAGATCTTCCCCCTCCCTCATGGCATGTTGGGGAGGACTCAAGACTTTTCTATTTCCTCTAGCGATGTTGACAAACGCTGCCTCTTGCACCTCTGCAGCACAACCTGCATTTGCAAATAGTTTGCCTTCCTCCAAGGATTTTGTTAACCCTGTTTGTATTTATATTTTATTTTTCAATCAATCAAAGAGTATTTATATACCGCTTTTCAACAAGTTCACAAAGCAGTTTACAGTCAAAAATAAATGGCTTCCTGTCCCAAAAAGGCTCACAATCTAAAAAAAAATAAAATGCAGAACACCCCAACAACAGCCACTGGAAAAGACTGTGCTGGGGTTTATAGGGACCATTGCTCTCCCCCTGCTAAATATAAGAGGGACACCCACTGGAAAAAGTGCCTCTTGCCCAGTTAGCAGGGGTCATTTTTTATTTTTTTAAAAATATATATAATTTTTATTGCTTATTTTATTGCTTAGTTATTTTTATGCACTGTATTTTCCCCCCTCCAATAACTGTAACCCGCCTCGGGCGCCTGCCTTGGCAGAGGAAAGGCGGGGTAGACATCTCTTAAATGAAACCACGTAATCAGGGGGGTGCCAGGCACCGGCTCCACTGCATCCATGGGGCCAGCTCCCCATGCATTCTGCATGTGCACCAGCTCCGCAATGCGGCTGCAGCGTGCAGCGAGCAGCGCGCGCGCCCTTTTGAGCGTTTCGCCGCCCTTGGCAACGTTGGTTCGGCCCAACCGCCTTTCGCTTGGCTCCCCCCCCGCCTCCTATTGGTACGGCCCAGCCGGCCGGGTTCCCTCGCTTTTCCTGCCGGCCCCGCCCACTTCCTCCACACGCCACGGCGCAGCCTCCCTTTTGGCCATGAAAGTAAGATAACAGGAGGGGACATGACATCTTCTTGAAGCCATGGACGTAACAATATGGCTGACTCAGATCTTTCCCGCCAAGGAGGATTGCCGCGCATTCACGAATCAAAATCTCCCCGCACGTGTGTAAAAGTTAATCTCAACGTCTTTAATAATGACTGCGTGTTCTGCATATGGGTGCACGAATCGCTGTACGAAAAATGGGATTACTTTTCACAGGTACTTAAAATCATTGTGATTAATTGCTCCTGAAAAATATTACTTCCTAAAGTATGCAACCCTTCACAAACTGAAGTAGGTATGAAGAAGTAAAAGGAACTCAATCCACACACAACCTTCAGCAGTGATTTTTCGGATACAAAATGTTTGGTTTGCACGCCAGTAAGACTACACATTTGGCCGCTCATCTGAATACATTACATTACCGAAAGCGGAACTGTTGTTGTTGTGAATTTTACACCAAATGTTATGTGCATGTCAATAAGACTACACATTTGATCATGCTTCCAAATAATATAAGTACATTATTCCGATGCGCATACAGTGCAATCTGAGTTTAAATAGACAGCAGGTAGCATTTCGTCCGGTGTGTTCAGTAATATAATTATGAGGAATGTAACCTTGTAAGTGCATATTAAATCATAATAAGGTTACCAATAATGTTTCTACACGATCACACGTTTTTATTTTCGTAAGTTGTTATTTCAGGAGTAAACTATTCAGTCCTAACCAGTACGAGCAAAGCAATCTGAAATGCTTGGAATAAGGATTGTTTTGAGCGTAACAACATGGCTGCTAAGCCCGCCCCCTGGCCTCATTTGGCTGCTATCTCTTCTTAAGGCATGTCCTCTCCTGTTATCTTACCTTCACGCTTTTGGCCGACGCGAGACGGAGGAAGGCTGTGTGTGAAAAAAACCGAGCGGCCTACGTCACTGTGAAATCGCCCAATACGGATTCCCGACGGGTTCGGGCTGAGGCTCGCGCGCGTCGGGGCAGGGACGAGCGCGCCGATTGGCCGAGGCTCTCGAGCAAGGCGCGTCCCGATTGGCCCGGCGCCGTAGTCCAATGGAGAGACGGTTTCTTCTGGGAGGAGGAGGGTGAGAGAGAAGGCTGGGCTGTGGGGGACAGAAGGGAGATAAAAGGTGAGGGGGGCCTGTGGGAGAGCGCCCCTAGCGCAGGGGGGAACCCAAGGCGGGAACGGGGGTGGTGGAGGAAAGGAAGGGTGGGGAAGAGCCCCGCACAGGCGTGTGGCCAAGGGAGGCATGCCCCTCCCCCCACGCTGCAAGGGTGGGGGAGGGGTTGAGTGCTCGTTGCAAGGGTGGGGGGAAATGGACCTCCCTTCCCTGTGCAATGGGAAATTGCATGGATTGGGAGTTGGACCCCTTTGAAGGGGGAGGGGTCGAGGGTTAGCACAGGTGAGGGTGGGTGCAATGGGGGGGACGACAGATTCTGCACCCAGTGAGGTGGGGAGATCCCAGAAGATGCACCTCAGGAAGTGAGCTTCTGGTGCAGGAGCTGATGTGCCATGATAAAAGTGTGGGCCTCCAAGGTGCTGCAAGATTCCCTGGGAGGCATCTGCCTCCAAAACCCAGGGCAGGTGGAATTGCAGAAGTGCTGCCTTGTCAGAGTGGATGGAAAAAGGGGTGTGGGAGCCCGTCTCTTAGGCGGATGGGGAAAGGTGTATGTGGTGGGGTTGCAAACTGGGACAGAGTGCCTATACTTTTAACCATTGTATAGAAGAGGGAATTTGGGCAGGTGCAGCTTTTTAAGCCCTTCTTCATTGAGCTGCACTTGCCAAAATTCCTTCTTCTATACAGTAGTTATAGGTATAGGCACTCTGTCCCTTTTTGTATCTGGAAACCCTATGTACGTGGGATATATATGTGAAAGTAAAGTAGGGTGGGTGGTCCTCAAATCCAGGAAACTGTTTTGTCCCCTGTTGTGTGAGGCTGAGAGTAGGGTGGAATCCCCTGATTGTTGGGCTGTCAAGGAATAAGGAGACCATTCATATTTATCATGGAGGAATGGGAGTAGAGGGTATAATTCTGAAGGGAATGCTAAATCTATAGCCTCTGCTGAATTCTAATGGTTATGGCTTTCTTTTTAACTCAATTTTTCAGAGTGTCTCAACTGATCCTGCAGGACTTGGTGAATCAGGCCAGACTGGATGGGTTTCTAGGTCTATAAGGCCTTCTGGGGCTGCTCACTGGCCTCAGGCCAGTAAGGTATGTGAGAGAAACCAGATCCATTCTGAAGCCAGAAGAAATGAAGCCCTTGGGGGTAGAGCCTCGGAGAGAACTGTTGCCAGAGGGGATAAAAATGAGTATTTTTAGAAAGACCCCAATAAATCAGATTTATATAAATCCACCTATTTTGTCTCTTTGAAATAGCCTGCTTAAATATTAAATCTGAATTTAATGCTAACAGAAACTGCATTTTAAGCATCTTAAAGCTAAATCTGTGATCCGGCAAATTGAATTAAAGCCTGCTTTTTGTTGTAAAAGGCTGAATTATGAAGGGGAGTGTGTCCTGAGGTTGAGCATTTATAAATACAGTGCAGCAGGTCATGTCCTGTATTACTGGTGGGACACCTAAGAATATTTATTACTCTAAAAATCCAAGTGCATAATTTACCTTCCATTTTCCAGGAAAACACTGTTTGCTGCTGTGAAACTTTGTTAAACGTTTTTTGGAAATCCAGGCATATAATGTCGATTGGGATATTTCTTTCTATATGCTTGCTGACACACTCAGAACATTCCTTTCCTTGGAAAAGCTGTGCTGATTGTTTGGATTTTGGTTTTAAACATTATTTGAATCAAGGTTTTTGTTCTTGGTTATTCTAATACGCTTTACATAATGAATTGGGGCACCTTGATTTAAAATCTGTCGAAACTGGTGGGCTGTCTGATGGGGTAGAAGGAAATACAATATTACATGTAAGAAAATATTTCTGAAATAGGAACAGGTGCAAGGATGCAAGACATCTGGTGTTGACTGTGACGTTGATTCAGTTTCTGCATTGCCCGGAACAGAATATTTTTTGCAAAAACATGCTGCTGTATAATCTCTTGCTGCTGATGTAAAAGCAGTCTGTCATTCTAAAAAACGCACAGCCATGTGTGCCTTTACTACACATTTAAGTCACTTTAAAATCCGTTCAATAATACTTGGCATTTGTATAGTACTAATCTTATATTAGATATAAGATAGCACTTATCTGATATCGGGACGTGGTGGCGCAGAGAGTTAATTTGCTGTTGCTGGGCTTTCCAACCGGAAGGTTGGGAGTTCAAGATAACGCGACAGAGTGAGCTCCCGTTGCTTGTCCCAGCTCCTGCCAACCTAGCAGTTCGAAAGCACCTAAATGCAAGTAGATAAATAGGGACCACTTCGGTGGGAAGAGAGCAGTGTTCTGTGCGCTACGGCATAGAGTCATGCCGGCCGCATGACCACGGAAGCTTGTCCTCGTACAAAACGCCGGCTCTACAGGCTTTGAAACGGAGATGAGCACCGCCCCCTACAGTCGGTCACGACTAGACCGTTTCGTCGTGGGGAAACCTTTACCTTTAATCTTATATTGCCATAACTTCCATATTAAGTGCTTTCATGGGAGAGTCAAATCATGAAAGCTGTCGCTTACTGTTACAAAGAAAGGCCACCTCCTAATATAATATTTTCTTTTTTGATCCCTGTTCTGCTAACGTATTAAAATCTCAGCCGTCCCCCAAAAGTTCACTCTTAAATCTTAGCCCTGCCAATTTAAAATGTGCTTACACTCAATTAATTGGTTAACGCTGTCTCCTGTTTAAGACTATGATCCTACTAGGACAACTCAGATGGGAATAAGCTCTGTTTCTGTGGGAGAGGTTTCTGGGTAAATGTGTATTGAGTTGTGCTGAAATTTGTTAAATGTTTGCAGATTTCACCATTTTTGTTTCTTCTTGCCATGGGGAACTTTTGAATGACTTTTCACCTTTTTTACTTTGTAGCCTAGATTAGATTTGTCAATTCATTAAAGAAAGTTTAGATGATTCATCAGTTAAAATGCATTTGATTGATTTCATTAAAATCTGAGACTTGTATCTGGGTAAGAATAGTAATTCTGAAGGGAAAAGAGCATTCTTTCCTTGTGCTTAAGTAATGCAAACAAATGTTGTATCTGGCAACATCTTAAGAAAGGCATTGCTTTCTGTATGAGGTAGCTAGAAGAAAACCTCTTCTAAGAAGTCACCTGCCATATATGCATTTATAACATAATAACAAACTTAAAATATGTTGTTCGAATAGTCAGGGACATGTTTTTCCATGCTCCAAAGGCATTTGATGAGCCAAATATTGCAGCTGTAGTCTACGCCAGCCAGCTTCCTAATTCCTTCTGTGTCTCTCGTTCTCCCCAGTAGGCTGGGCCCTTTTCTCCATGATGGCGGACACAACCGAGGAAACCTTATTATACGTGGAACATCGCTATGTCTGCTCTGAGTGCAGCCAGCAGTTCGCCTCTCTGGAGGAAGCCCTCGTGCATCAGCAGAGTCACATGTGCTCCCAGGAGCAGCAGTATGAGGTGGTGGGGCTGGCAGAAGCCGGGCTGGTGGCGAGTGGTGAGGCTGGGCTCTACCAGGCTGTGACTGTGCAGGAAAGCCAGTACCAGTGCTTGGAGTGTGGGCAGATCCTCCTCTCTCCAAGTCAGCTGTTGGAGCACCAGGAGATGCACCTGAAGATGGTGACCCAGGAACCGGAACCCGTGGTGAAACCGCTGAGCTCCAGTCAGATCCACTACGAGTGCATAGAGTGCAAGGCCCTGTTCACTAGCCAGGACGTGTGGCTCGCCCACCGGCAGACCCACCGCAAGCCACCAGAGGCAGCAGCCCCTCCCCCCCAGAGCCGCGCACTAGTCAACCTGGAGCATTCGTACCGCAAGCCGGAGGACGGAGCCGAGCCGGGTGGAGCTGCTGTGCAGCTGCTGCTCTACGAGTGCGGCGAGTGTTTCCAGCTGTTTCAGTCCACGGCAGACTTCCTGGAGCACCAGGCCACGCACCAGGTGATCCCACCGCCCCCAGAGGCGCGAGCCAGGGAGCAACCGGCTGCACCTGCCCCCATGGAGCCAAAGGAGCCGCCACCGCTGAATGTAGCTGGTGTGCACAACGGGGCTGTTCCCCCACCCGCCACCCCCAGCATCACAGCCACCGATCACAGCTACGAGCTGAAGAACAGCCCCGGAGAGCAGCCCCTCCGCAAAGCCAAGCAGGCCTGTGCCAAGGAGCACCTGTGTGTGGAGTGTGAGCAGCTGTTCCCAACGGCCCACAAGCTCCAGTTGCACATGAGGAGCCACCGGCAGGGTGCCTTCAAGTGCCCGCTCTGCAGCAAGGTGCTTCCGTCTCCAGCCGCTCTTGAGAAGCATCGGGAAGAGCACAGCGGGGAGTCGCGTTTCCTGTGTGTGGACTGCGGCCTGGGCTTTGGCACAGAAACCGTGCTCTTATCCCACCGGCGCACACACTCCTCGAACCCCCTGTACCGTTGCACCTGCGGGAAGACCTTCATCAACATGACCAAGTTCCTCTACCACCGGCGCTCTCACAGTGCCAATTCAGCACAAACACACGAGTTGCCTGCCTCTCCCTCTGAGGACCAGCATCCCGAGGATGTGCCGCTGGAAGCCCCTGAGCTACCAGAGGAGCAGCCGGAGGTCGTACCGCTGGCCATCATCTGCTCAGTAGACAACGCTGCCGCCGTTCTTGACAGCAACGTCAAAGAGCAGGCGCCGGAAGAATTTCTGTGCCTAATGTGTAGCAAGACCTTCCCCAAGCAGGCCCAGTTGACGCGCCATCAGCGCTTCGCTCACAAGATGGAGCGCCGCCACAAATGCCTGACCTGCGGCAAGATGTTCAAGAAGAAGTCCCACATGCGCAACCATCTCCTCACCCACACTGGAGAAAGGCCCTACCACTGCAAGGAGTGTGGGAAGAGCTTCAACTCCCCGGCCAACCTGCAGCGCCACCGCCTGACGCACACCGGCGAGCGCCCTTACCGCTGCGAAATTTGCCAGAAATGCTTCACCCAGTCGTCCACCTTGCAGCAGCACCTCCTGGTGCACAGCCGCCACTACCCTTACAAGTGTCAGGAGTGCGGCAGTGTCTTCCACCGGCCTTACCGCCTGCTCATGCATCGCTATCACCACACGGGGGAGTACCCCTACAAGTGTCAGACTTGCGGCCGTTCCTTCTTGCTCCGCCGCCTGCTGGAGGTCCACCAGCTGAGCCACACCGGGCAGCAGCCCCATCGCTGCACCTCTGGCTGTGGGGCTGCCTTTGTCACTGCTGAGCAGCTGAAGGAACACAAGTGTGGCAAGATGAGCCGTCACTTTGAGTGCTCCGTGTGCGGCAAGAAGGTTGGCTCCACGGCGCAGCTGAGAGCCCACGAGCGGCTGCACGGGGACATCCAGACCCCCGAAGGAGCGGAGGAGGAGCCCCCCATTCTTGAGCCACCCCCACCCCGGCCACGCCGCCCCCCTTGCCCCAAGACTTTTGAGTGCAGTGACTGCAAGAAACTGTTTAGCACGGAGACTTCGCTACAGGTGCACCGCCGCATCCACACCGGTGAGCGCCCCTACCCCTGCCCGGATTGCGGGAAGGCCTTCCGGCAGTCCACCCACCTGAAGGATCACCGGCGCCTGCACACGGGGGAGAAGCCCTTCAAATGTGACGAGTGTGGGAAAGCCTTCACCATCGCCGTGCGCCTGGCTGAGCACAAGCGGATACACACGGGGGAGCGCCCCTACCACTGCGACGCCTGCGGCAAGGCCTACCGCTCCTTCTCCAACCTCTGGAAGCACCGCAAGATGCATCAGCAGCAGCGCCTGCAGCACGAGCAGGAGGTCATGGCAGAGGCTGTAGCCGCCGCCGCCGCTGCTGCCGCCGCCGCCGCCGCTGCCACAGCGACATCCTCGGCCTCTTCCTCTAGCGAGCAAGTTTACGGCAACACCGTTACCATCATGGAGACCATCCCGGTGGTGGAGACCATCGAAATCTACCCGAGCGACGGCGGGGTTCATTTTGAGAACATCCAGGTGGAGAACGTCCAGCTCGGGGGAGTTTGAGTTGGGCTGGGGGGAGTAAGGAGGGGCAGCTGGTCATGCTACGTGGACTGGGAGCTGCTGCTCTCTGGCTCCCCCAAGAGGCTCTCGTGTAGCTGCTCCAATGGCCACCCTGTAGCTTTCCTCTGTGCTCCCTCCGCTGTCCACATCCTGGCGGTTCCAGTTGGCTGTTTCTGGAATGTGATTGCATCATCATTTTCCTCCCCACTTCTGTAGGCGGATTGGATGGCTCTTTTCCCTGCCCCCCCCCGTCACTTCCCCAGGGCAGCAGTGCTGTCGGCTCAGGCACTCCACGCCATCTTGGGCACCAATTCGCCAGCTCTCCTGGGTTGGCCAATCCTTACCTCTTAAGCTATATGAAATCCGGCTTTTCTTTTTTAAACATAGGCAGTCCTCTTACCCAGGAATGCTCAATGGCAGCCACAGCTGAGCCCCTCTGATGCGAAATGGTTTTAATTTTAATTTTTTTGGCTTCACAATGAGCTCCAGGGAACAGCCTTCCCTGCTGGGGTATACGCTGGGGTATAGTCTAGCTTGTAAATACATCTTGACTGGATTTCCCCCCCCCTTTCACTGTGGGAATCCTCCCCTGTTTACTGTTGGTCTCCCAGATGTCTCCCACCCAGCCACTTCCGCAATCCGTAACAGCTTATTTGATTTGATTTCTTGCTAACTGGATTCCTCCCTATGGCTGTGGGAGCATTTTGTTATTTCGTATGAAAATTAAACTGAACTTGAAGCTCTCGTGATTTTGACGTGTCTTCTTTTAAAGCTGGGGAGGAGAAATGTCCAGCCCAAGTGGAGAAGATCCCTGTGGGGGGGGGCATAAGAGTATGACTGCCAAGCGACTGAATTCATTTTCCCTTTTAACTGATCAATTGCATTTAAATTTTGTTAGAGGGATGACATTTAATTGGTTAATTAAATCAGCTGAAAAGTCGCCCTGGATTAGTTGAGCAGAAGCTTAAAACAAAAGTAATTTGTTTCAGTACAAGTATTTACACCGCCCTGGAAAACCATTCCTCCGTCTCCTGCACAGGAATAGGTTCTGAGATTATTCTTCTTGCAGGCATAAGCACGAAAACCTTATTTTTTTTCAGAAGGAAGTCGTACAACTTTAAATGGGTTAAACATTGACCAAGGCTGCAATTCCGTGCACACACACGCTCCACTGAATATAATGAGACGTGCGTCTCCATAGACCTGCATAGGCTTGTGTTCTGAGATCGTAAATTGGGGGCCAAGCCAAGTGATGTCATTCAGGGGGAACGGACCAGAACGGGCGTTCCGGATCCTAACGGGCTCCGTGGCTAGTTCCGGGTTCCCGACAAGTGCCAATCAAAAGTGAGTTCCTGTTCCTAAATCATTTGAATGACACCACTGGCCAAGCTCTACCATTGGCATTCCACCCTATATACACCTTGCTGAGGATACCTTCACATGTAATGACTACAAGCTACCGCACCTTATTGGAAGGAAAGGTGAACTTGAACTCTTTCCGTTCTCTGCAGTAGTGCACAGAATAATCGGAATGGCTCCTAAATGCAAAACTATGTGTCCATTGCTGAGCCTGAGTTAAGTCATCGGTTTCCAGCTCAACTAAGTTGCAGGCCGGAAGTGGCCCCCCAGGATTTCAGATTGGGGGAAGGGGTGCGCGTGTGTGTTCTATTTCCCGGCTCTCCCTAGTGATGTCAGGGTTGAACCCAGCAGGGCAGGTGCCGTCCCACTGAGCTATGGCCCCTCAGCTGTCTTCTTAGTGAGAATGTTACTTGCTTGATTTACCATGTCTACATTTCAGCCCTTTCAGAGAGGAAAAGAGGTGGAAGGGTCTGAGGAAGGGGTTGGTATGTATCTGTTCTAGACATTATTCCAGTCTGTTAGGCCAGTATGGTTTGAAACTGAGGACTTCCAGCAGGGGAACTTACAGTTTAGGATGGTTTTATTTATTTTAAGCTACTTCTATGGGGGAGAGAGAATGATCCATGCATATCTTTTGCTTCCCCATCATTGGAGGTTGCAGTTTTGCATCTTGTCCACTAGGTGGGGTACTTCATATTGGCTTGCTGGGTTTGACCAAAGATCTGTCTGGCCCACCAGTCTGCCTCCAAGCAGCTAGCCACTGCCCTAGGAGCGGTTGCAAGAAGGGCACGAGGGAGGTAATCGACCCCTGGTGTCTCCTCCCAGATAACATAGTGTGGAAAGGCTCAATTTTAACAGCTGTTGACACTTTCAGGACCTCTGCAGTTTGTAATAAAGTGGATAAAGGGCACAAAAGTACAGCACAAAATCAGAGAGGGTATTGGAGGACGTTATTGTTATTAGGTATACTGCTTTTCAACCAAAGCTCACAAAGCAGTTGACAGCAAAATAATCCAGTTGGGCGCTGTCTTCCCTTGCAAACCCAACTTGCTAAGGTGTGGCTTTTGGGGAAAAGTGCATATGGCCCTTCCTTCCCAGCTCTATATTCCTCTTGGTTTGTCTCGCATGCAGGGAAGCGATAATTGCGGGCAACAAAAACCTGGAATTCTTTGATCAGGGAGCCTGAATGGTGAGCCTGGAATAAATTAGCTGGCCAATTTGCATGCGTTTCCTGAACTGGCATCTTTTTCATTTTGCAGGACGGTTTTTCCTCCCTTGCGTGGGAGGGCTGGCCGGTAGAACAGTTCGACTAGGAAATGGTAGTGCCTGGGGCCCGAGAGAAAGAGTGTTGAGAGGAAAGGCTAAGTCAAGTTCCGTCCCCGAACCACCAGAGGCTGCTGTCAGGTACAAAATGTTTGCCTTGGTGGTCGTAAATAAATAAATGCTGTTTACTGCGGCTGCAAGAGCTAAGGACAATGGACATGAAATTGGGCGAACTCAGGAAGCTAGTGGAGGACAGGGAGGCCTGGCGTGCTGTGGTCCAGGGGGTCGCAAAGAGTCGGACACGACTTAGCGACTGAACAACAACAAGAGCTAAGGAAGTTCCTTGTTTCCTTTGAAAAAGGAAAGGAGTTTACAGTGTGGGTCGTGGCATATCTCGTGGGCCTTCTCCAGCAAGGGCAACCACAGGTGGAACTCAGGTTTTCCATCTTGCTGTCTGTATCTCTTAGTGCAGCCTTCCAATTGCGATCTTTCTACCCCCTTTAACAAAGCACTGAAGCAAAAAAGACCCAGCTGCAGCTCCTTGCTCAGGCTGCCTGGGGCCCTTGGAGCAGGTGTCCCTCCCCCCCCCCCCCACCACCCGCTCAGCTTCACATAGTCATGCACGGGGTGTGTGCAGATGGGAGGAGAGAAGCCTATGAGTCACGAAGGGGCAACGCTTTTCTGCCAACAGCCTTTCCATAAGAGTTACACCATCTCGGTCTCCAGTGTGCTGTTGCCTGAGGAGCTGGCCACGGTGCTGGGGACACAAGCTGCCTGGCTCCTCATCCGCATGAACATGCTTTCGATTGCCTTTGTACGTGTTCTCCATTCTCCTATGGCCCGGGGAGCACTTTCTCCTGGGTGCTTGTTTGATGAGCCCTTCTCGGTGATGTCACAACAGCTCAAGGATGGATTTTGTTCTGGTCATTTCTCTCCACTTGGCTGCAGAACGGCTGCTGCTGCTTCTCCTCCAGCTTAGCTGTGTCCTCCGGTGCCACCAGACTTCCACCTCTGGAAGATGGAGCATATCTTCCAGTTCAACAGTGTGCACATTAAAGATGTGCTAATGCAATGTTAATTGTGGAGTAAGGGGAGTGTTTGTTTTCTTTCCCCCCCTTCCGGAGATTCAAGGCATCCAAATCCTTTTTCTATTTTGTTAAGGGTTTGATTTGTGGCCTTCAGATTTGTCCCTGAAACTACTCTGCCAGTGTGTGCATTTTGCTTCTGTGTGATTGACTTTCCCATGCAGTTCAGGGGAAGTATCAGCTCTGTATAGGGGATTTGGTCACCTAGGTAGAGCTCTCCCTGGCTACATGCTTCCAGCTGTGTGTGAATGTGCATAGTGGAACTCTTGTAATTGTGGGTTCGGAGTAGATCATGGCAACCACTCCCATCACTTCCTGGCAAATAGAAGGGGAAGAAATGGAAGCAGTGACAGACTTTATTTTCCTGGGCTCCAAGATCACCGCAGACGGTGACTGCAGCCATGAAATTAAAAGACGTTTACTTCTTGGGAGAAAAGCTATGGCGAACCTAGACAACTTAATCAAAAGCCGAGACATCACCCTGCCAACCAAGGTTTGTATAGTCAAAGCAATGGTTTTCCCAGTAGCAATGTATGGCTGTGAGAGCTGGACCATAAGAAAGGCAGAGCGCCGAAGAATAGATGCTTTCGAATTATGGTGTTGGAGAAGACTCTTGAGAGTCCCCTGGACTGCAAGGAGAACCAATCGGTCAATCCTCCAGGAAGTCAAGCCTGATTGCTCCCTGGAAGGACAAATCCTGAAGCTGAAGCTCAAGTACTTTGGCCACCTCATGAGAAGAGAGGACTCCTTTCCTAGCACCCTCATGCTAGGAAAGATTGAAGGCAAAAGGAGAAGGGAGCGGCAGAGGATGTGATGGTTAGATAGTGTCACCGAAGCAATGAGCATGAAATTGGGTGAACTCCGGAAGCTAGTGGAGGACAGGGAGGCCTGGCGTGCTGTGGTCCAGGTGGTCGCGACGAGTCGGACACGACTTAGCGACTGAACAACAACAAGTATTGTCCTTTGCTGGTTTCTGAAGTGGTTCCCTGTCCTCATATTTTTCTTTTAAACTGTATGGGTGGGTGGGGGGGAAGCAGAGACTCAAACCCAAAAAGGTGCCACTTCCCATTTCTTGGTGGATGTTTTCATGGTGAGAAGAAGCTCTTGTTCTCTCAATTGCTGGCACAGGACAGAAAACACATAAAGCAACATCACAACAAACAAATACTGCCTTTGATGGTGGAAGGCAGCTTTGCATCTTCATACGTGAACTATATTCAAGGTCGTATCCATTGCCAGAGGAGTTTCCCCTCTGTGACTCTGTATGAGTCATGGATTGGAGCCTGGGTCCTGAGGCAAACCGAAGGCAGCAGTTTGGCACAGAGGTGCAACAGGTAGCCCCATGCAAGCAGACTGCCCTGCCTCTTAGCAGCAGGAGCCATGACATGTTCTGATCTCATGTGGAGCCGTGACACAGACACTCTCATTGTTCAAAAGAGGCGGCAGGGTCGGTGCCGTGAATCCATGCAGGGGCTCGGCAGGCAGCCTCTCTTGTGGACGGGTGGGTTGACTTTAGTAAATTAATTAATTGCAGGGTTTGGGGATTACAGCTCCAAACATGCAGTTAATCCTGGTGTTAATCCCCAGATGCAGAGAGGTGGCAATGCTGGCTCTAATCCTGGGACCACAGGTGACCAAGAGCTGCCCCCTCTGGGTGGCGCCAGGGATCCTGTGACAGTCGTCTGAACCCTTTCAGACCTGGGATCCACCTTACCCTGCAACCACCACCAAGAGTCAGCCTTGCAGTTTTTCTTTCATATCCACGCTGCAGAACTGCTTGGTTTGTTATTTTTTTCTCTTTCAGGAACCCTGGGACTTGTAGTTTGGCTAAGCCCACTGGGTAGTTTTACCACCTCTGTTCACACAAGAACACTAAAGGAAGATCAATCTGCTCTCAAGTGTGATATACACGCTCCTTTTATCATTCCTCTGTTAATTCTGACCTTGTCAAACTCATTTCCTTCCTTTGCCACTTCCCTTCACTCCCTGACCTTGTGTGTCTTGTCTGTGGGCTCAGTGTGTGTTGTGTCATGTCTCTCTTTTTTCCTTTGTAGTTTTGCAAGCTGTTCTGGAGAAAAAAAAACCTATATTAACTCTCATTATACGTATATATATAATAATATAGGATAATATGCTATGTTAACTCCTGGTCCTCCTACTGCAGTCCTAGGGATTGTAGTTCAGTAAGGGGCTACGGATGTACCTAGATATACCTCTCTTCTGACCCCAAACTACAAGTTCCTGTCAAGTGCTGTCACTTCTGAAAATGATGTCACTTCCTCTTGTGATGTCACTTCCGGGGCCACACTTTTGTTAGCTATGCCACTGCGTACTTGTGTTCTGTTCAGCCATAGGGGGTGGTTCTGGGATATGCATCCTTCGGACAATAGCATCACCCTGCTGATGCTCCCTCCATCATGAGCAAACAGTGTTTGGTAGTAACCCAGAGGTTTCTTTTACCCCCTTATGGCTAATAGCCACGGACAGATTTGAGCAAACTAGCCTAATTGCCTTCCAAGGCCTTCTGCGGCGATTGCTGTCCAAATATTGGGACAGCAAATTTCATCACTTAATTCTGTACTGGGTAAGGGTCCTTGCTTTGAAATCTCACCTCTTAAACACACCTACACTGCAAGAATATGCAAAGTGAAGAAAATCCAAATTGAGAGCAGCCACTGTAAGGGATTACATACTGTAAATGCTAGACTGTTAAATATGGAAGATGCTTATCGTGTCCTTCCTTAATCTTTTTTTCCCAGGCTAAAATGTGCCGGTTTCCTTGCTGTCTTCCAGCATGCCCTGCATTCTAAACTTGTTATCGTGGTGACTTCTGCTGATCTCCCTCTGCTTTCCCTGAGTGCATGTACATGGCTGCTTTCATAAGAGACCAGAAATGAAATCAGCAACCTCTCTCTGTAAATTCCACCTACTAGAAATTCTGCGTTGAAATGCTACATCAGGACTTTCAGCCGTTTTGAAAATACTACCTTTATGGTTGCCACGCCAAGGGGACAGGTAGCCTCCCCTATAGGGGAAGTTACAACATAACCCCCCCCCCAAATTGGACCTAAGAGGGCCCTATAAATAAATAAAAATAAATAAATACAAATGGTGGTACAAATAAAATTAATGTTGGTACAAATGGCACAAATAATTTTTTTTTTACTGAATCATTTCACACTCCCTAAAACAAATGGTTTTGTAACAATTTACTTTTCAAATCTACACGTTTTGTTTACTTGTAGACTTGGGGGTGTGCAATTTTTATATTGTGCCTGGAACCATTCGCTCCATTCACTCACATGTCCTTTTAAAGCACACATTCGGATTGATTGCTGTTCTACCATAGAGATAAAAGTCTATAATAAATTGTATTTATATCTCTAAAATTCTACAGGCCTTGGCTGTAAACCTTGGCCCTGCAAAAAAATAAAAAATGATGCTGCCAAATTGGACCCCACCTCCTAAGGCTGTCCTTGTGCATGCTTAAAAATGTCACATGTGAATGTGACAAACATATTTATCTTACAGGAGCACTCATCAAGGAGCTGAAATTGGCAGTGGCGCCTAGCAGAGAGAGCAGTCTGGGGGACAAAGCTAGATGTGAAGGTGTGCAGGGCAAGGGGTGGCAGGGACATATTTTGCATGCAAAAAGTCCCACTGTCATTTCCATGCAGGGCTGGAAAAGACACCTTTGAAAAACCCTGGAGAACCATGGAATACTGCTAGAGAACTTAATAGTATGATTCAGCCTAAGACCGCTTCATGTGTGAATTGGCCCTCGGGCGCCAAGCCTGCCAGAGGCGGTCTTGGGTATGAAGGGATTCAGCGCAGGGGAAGTGGCAGAGAATATCCCAGTAGGTTTGCACTAATTAGAGGAGCAGGGCTGCTGTCTGGATTTTCGGCTTCGTGCACCTAATATTTGGGGGTAGCAATAGATGTTTGGAATATCTGGGTAGCAATAGATGTCTCCTGCTTTGACTCGCTCTGCCTGGAGCAGGGAGGACCCCTGGCCTCTCCCCCTGTTGGCTGTTGCTGTTTGCAGATTCAGCCTTCATCTGTCAGTTGCTCTTACTCATCCTGGATACACATGAATGATGGTTGTGCCTCATCCCTAGCTGGCCTGCTGCAAAAGAAAGTGTGGGGAGATGGAAAAAGAGAGAGGAATTGCCCCTCATTTCAAATGGGGGGGGCGTAGCTAATGAAAGTGTAGCCCAGTGCACTGGTGTACTTTGGTTTACTGGCCATAATTTTTGAAAGAATGAAGGTATTACACTCTGTTTTGTTTCACTGCGTTCTGCATTAAATTATCTTTCCAGTGGTATACAACATGATGGTATTATTCGTACTTACCAAGGTTTTCATAATTTTGGCCACAATTTTGGCCACAGTGTCAAGCTCAGTTTGTTGCCCCCCCCCCAAAAAAGCTTGTTCCTGGGGCAAATGCACCCCCTTGCACTTCTTTAGCTACGCCCCTGATTTCAACTTGCTTTTCGCTTTCTCATTTTGCATGGCTTCCTTGCTGCCAACTCTCCTTTACGCTGCTTTCTCTTCCCTGTCTCTCAATTGCAACCTGTACTAACAGTTTCCAAGTGGACTTGGAAGCTTCAAGATCTGGGGTGATGGTAGTGGTGGGTCTCTTGAGCCAGGTCCTCTCGCTTGTGGTGACTAAACCGCTCATCATGTGCCACTAAAGGTACAGCAGCTTGTCACAGCCTGATATTCCGTCTCCCATCCAAAAATAAGACCATGGATTCTCCTGCTTAGCTTCAGGCATGAAGGCAGTATTTCTCTTCCACCTCCTGCCAATTATTTCTCCACATTATCTGGTGTCCAGAAGTGCATTGCTTTGGAAATATGGACTTTCCCATTTACTATCACACCAAGTAACTACTGACTCGCCCTTCCTGGATTTAGGTTGTCATCTTGCAGAGCCATCTGGGCCCAGTGGTTCATCTTGTTCCAAATTTCTGTCATGTTCAGAAATGCCTTTGTGGGCATGCCCTGAGTCAATTGCCTTGTCAATTGCCATTGGGAGATCTTCAGTCTGAATTCTACTGTTAGAAAAGCTGGAGAAGAATTTCTCTCCATTTCTAGCTTGGGTGCAGTGTTCAGAATTTTTATAGATCTTATTCTTACTCCCTCTAAACTCAAAACCCCCAAATGCCTTAGACTTTCCTCATAGGCAAAAGGCTCTAAGGCTTGGGTCATTTGGATGAGCATTGGCAATTATTTCACTACCAGAAAATATACCAAGTTGGGGGGGGGAGGATATGTTACCAATTAATTCTGCCCCTCGCTCTCCAAGACCAACTTGCTGCTTCTGGAGGGGAAAAAAAAACTTCAGCCTTCACGAACATACAAAGAAAGGAAATGTATAGCTGTAGGCAGGGACAAGATTTGGACACAGGGAACTCCTGGTTCAAATCATGGCTGAACTACAACAATCCCTGGATAGCCTGGGGCAAATTTGTTCTCTCTCTGCCTTACTTACCTAATAAGGTTGTTGTGCAGCTTATCAAAGCATCAAACTGATGCTTTGAACTCCTTGGACTCCAGGTACTGCTAGATTTTATCTGCCTTGTGAATGTCCTTCTTTCTAGGTGAGCTTGCCTGTCTCTCACACAGAGGACCCCTGCCATGTGGATGTTGGCAGGTAGGGACCAGAGAGAAGCTGTCTCAGGCTGGTGTGGTGGGGGCGCCGTATCTGCAATATTACCAATTAAAAAAAGGATTGAGAATGGAATAATAATACTGTTGTACAAATTGATGGTAAAGCCACATCTGGAGTATTGCGTGCAGTTCTGGTTGCCACATCTCAAAAAGTGGAACTGGAAC
Source organism: Lerista edwardsae (assembly GCA_029204185.1). Lineage (NCBI taxonomy): Eukaryota > Metazoa > Chordata > Lepidosauria > Squamata > Scincidae > Lerista > Lerista edwardsae. The sequence goes on from JAJKFI010000022.1 coordinate 9,995,398, forward strand.
GAACGAACGCACGCACGCACGAAGAGCCCTGCTGGATCAGGCCAAAGGCCCATCTAGTCCAGCTTCCTGTATCTCACAGCGGCCCACCAGGTGCCCCAGGGAGGCATGAGACAACAAGATGCTTGCATCCTGTTGTCACTCCCTTGCACCCATAATGTGAAGCTTTGCTGATGTTGAGGGGCAGCCCACATAATGGCTGAAAGGGAGAACAGCAAGAGCTGCATGTGAGCAGCTCTTTTCTAAAGAGTGATCATAATTAATAATCAATGTTCAAATGCCACTACACCTTGGTGTGGTTCTCAAACTTTTTAGCACTAGGACCCACTTTTTAGAAAGACAGCCTGTCCGGGACCCACCAAAAATGATGTTATGGCTGGTAGTGATGCCGGAGATTGCTGCTTTCCTGAGAATGCAGCAGTCGTTATTTGGGAGATGTGGAAAGGCATTCCTGTATGTGTTCAGGTGCAGAGGCCTTGATTATTTCTTCACATGCTCCAGGACTCAATTTTGCTGCCAAGAATATGTTCCAGGGCTGACCTTTGACCCGTGCTCAGTTTCTAAAGAGAGGTGCCCAGGATGGGCTGCCCAGAGGCCACGCCATCTGTCCTGGAAGCCTTGTTCCTGAATGTTAATTACGTCTACACGGTTGGGTGCAATTTAGTGGTCATTCTCTGGGTCACCAACGATGACCACAATATGGGCATCCTCAATATACATGGTGCTTTGGCCAAAGCACAGGTCCCTGCCCCAAGAGGTGTACAATCTAAAGTTTAAAAAGTCTAGAGACGCTAGAGGAAAGGGAATGGCTGACTGGGAGAGGCAAAACTAAACGAGGGACAAACGAGGGATCCTTCTGGGAGGAAGGGAGCGTTATAGCCTCCTTTCTGTTGGCAGATGAAGATTTGGGAGGCGCGCGTGAAAAGAGAGGCCGTTTGTACACGTTCAGAGGCACCATGTTTTTTGTCTTGTCTTTTCCATATTCTGGAGGTTTTGTTTCGTTGGTCCTCCCTAATGGCTCCAGGGTCGGGCAAAACAGGGCCTAGGCCCAGTGGCAGGAAAGGCGCACCCACGCTCCCGGTTTCCCCGGGCGCGCCGGAGTGAGTCCGGATTGCAGCGACCCTCATCAAGATTCTATGCGCGCCGGCGAAGCGCTGTAGCGCATGCCAATGCGTTCCTCCCTCCCCTCCTGTCCTCCGACGCCGCCGCCGCCGCGCTCCCCCCTCGCCCCCCCCCCAGCGGGCAGCGGGCGCCTGATGAGAGAGAGAAAAAGGCAGCGTTGCCGGCGGCCAACGCCCCTCCCAGCCTCGACACCCCCAAGGGGACCCCCCTTCGCCAGCGCCACTTCCGCGCATCGCCCACCCGCACTCCATGGGGGCATAGTTGCCAAACCGGGGTGGGGGGGCGGAAGAAGGAGCGATTCGGCTGCGGCGGCGCTGGCAGCCCACAGATCGCAGCCTCCGTCCTCCCCGCTGCCTGTGGGGGGTGGGGGGTGGCGGTCACAGGGAGGGGGGCCACCGGAGAGCTCCCCGCGCCCCACCGCCAGCCCCTTCCTTCGAGGCTCCGGCGGACGCATCTTCGCCATCCACGCAGCCCGGCCGCCGTCGAGTGATTGAAGAACGACCGTAGAGAGGAGGAAGGAAGGAAGGCACGAGGGGGGGCGGGGGGGGGCTGCGTCGCTCCCACCCAATTTGCGGGAGGAAGATCAACATTTGCCACCACGACCAGGCTGGAGGAAGGCGAGCGCGGACAGGAGAGCGCGCGCCGCCGAGGGGGGACGCGCAGGAGGGGCCCCCCGGCCCCCCAGTAAAGGGGGGCGCAGCGCCCTGGAGAGACGGACATGGGGAGTTTCCTCTTCTATGGACAGTTCTCCCCCCCTGGCCGGGCGGGGGCCTGTGGGGCTTTGACTTCTGAGACATCTGACTAGCCCCCACCTCCTCCAGCCCCACACGACCCCAAACTTGCCGTGCATCTCCGAGTCTTCTTGGCTGTCAAGCGGCGGAGGGGGGGGCGAGGCCCCCCAGGAGCAGAGGACCCATCTCGTCTCACCCCTCCTCCCCCACACACCCATTTTCGTCTCCGATCAGCCTTGCGGTATTGGGGGTGCCTTTTCCGATGGAGCGGTGATCCCAGACTTCCCTGCCGGGTCGCCATCGGAGGCAGTTTCTAGGGAGGTGGGGTGGGGGTGGGCGAGGGGTTTGTTTTGCAGGAAAAAAAAGACGGGGGGAAGAACAGCGACGCTGCTGTGCCTCCCCCGAAGACGATCCCGGGGAAAAAGTGGTGTGTCCCCCCCCTCAAAGAGGGGGATTTGCACGGAGGAGGAGGAGGAGGCCGGGGGGGCGCAGTTCACGGATTCCGTAAGTCTGGACTACTTCATGTTACATTTGGGGGGGAGGGGGGACGTTTTGGATGAATGGGGGGGGGGGTGTTGGCTGTGTTTGTGGCCCCCCCCCTCGTTCCGTGCTCTGGTGTGGCCTGTGCATAAGACCTGCACAAATATGTATGGAGGTATAATACTGGGGACGTTTGGCGATGGGGGGATTCGGGAGGACTGGGGGGGGGGGGGCTGAGGACCAGATGGGGTCCTCTAGACCCCATCTAGACCATCTAGACCCCATTGCTAGATGGGGGGGCAGGCAGTGGCCTTTCAAACACTGGGGACGGAGCGGGGTGGCAGACTGAAGGGCGACCAGGGCTGTGACATCCGTGCTGGGGGGGCGCTGGGTTTGGGGGAGTGTAGAGCTGGCAGGAGGGGGGAGGTAGTGACACCCGGTGGCGAGCAGTCAGTCCCCGCCTGCCTCTCCCTCTCGCGGAGGGCGCACCGCTTCCCACACACGCCCTGCCTGCCTGCCTGCCTCCCTCCCCAGTGAACGGGGCTATGAATTATTACATCGGAGACGCAGATTTGCCGTTCCCGTGGCGGAGAATCAGGCTCATTTACAGGCCCCGAATACCCCAGGGCCTCTCCCGCCTTTCCCGGCCCCCGCCCGGCTGCTCCCTCCCGGCCTCCCCCCCCCAATCTAGGCCAGGCACAGGCTGCCCGGGCCCAGCTGCCTGGGCCACCCTCTGCACAGCGGGGCCTCCAGCTCGCCCCCCTCCTCCTTTGGCCTCCCTAGAGGAGGGGGCCTGTGGGGGGCTTGGACTGGGATTCGCCTTGAGGCTGTCTGGGGAGAAGCAAAGCAGGCCTGGAGATTGGGGCGGGGGGAGGATATGAGACAGGGATTTGAGGCCTTCTCAAGCCCTGTGGGGACGGCTGCCTCAACTGCCCCTCATTTGAGACCTGGGCTAGTGGACTTGGGTAAGGGGTCACTGAGGATGCCATTGTTCCTCGCCTTTCTGGGTATACTGGGTTATGCATATCTCCCCCTCCCCAATTCCACATCCTGCTGCCCTCAGGGGGGAGAGAGAGAGAGGCCTCAGGGCCTTTCCTCACAGTGCTGGTGTTTTTACAGGGTTATAGTGTCAAAGTGGGGCACCTGCCCCCTCCCACACCGGCTTGCTCTTCTAGAGCCTTTGCGGACAAGTCCTCAAAAGTTACTAGTCCACATTGCAAATTTGTGAAATCTGCTTATTAAAAGATGCGTGCTCCGCTCCTCCTTTCGTTGCAAATGGAACCTTTTGCTACTTGACGTGTACCAGTCAGTGCTCATCGTTTTGTGGCACACTGATACAGTGGGGGGGGGGGGAGAAAAGAACCGGCTCTCTTGCCCTCTCTGTCCCTGCTAACTGGGTAAGAGGCACTTTTTCCAAGTGGCGTTCCTCTTATATTTAGAAGGGGGAGAGTAACTGTTCCTCTTCACCCCAGCACCGTGTCTTTTTCTAGGGGCTAGTGCAGGTGGTGGTTGATTTTTTTTTTTTTTTTTGTAGATTGTGAGCCCTTTTGGGACAGGGAGCAATTTGGGACGGATTGTGAGCCCTTTTGGGACAGGGATTCTTATTTCTTGCCTGTAAACCATTTTGTGAACTTTTGGTTGAAAAACAGTATACAAATATTGTTTGATTTCTGTTTATGAAAGCTTTCCTGGAAGGCCACCTCTGCACTCTTTGAACACATCTCAAGCAAGTATTCAGTGGGTGGATTATGCAAGGGGTGGATAGAATAGATAGAGGAAAGCTCTTTTCCATCTCACACGATACCAGAACCAGGGGACAGCCACTACAATTGAGTTAGAATAGACAAAAGAAAAATATTTCTTTACCAAGTGTGTAATTAGTTTGTGGAACTCCCTGCCACAGGAGGTGGTGATGGCGTCTGGCCTAGGTGCCTTTAAAAGGGGATTGGACAGATTTATGGAGGAAAACTTCATCGCAGGTTATAAGTTACGATGGGTATGTATGGTCTGTGATTAGCTGGTCGCTCATCATGAGGGCCGGGTAGGAATTTTTTCCTGTCATCCGAATTGGCCATGGTTGGTAGTGTTTTTTGCCTACCCCAGACTGGTGAGAGAGGGATGGTATGTTCAGTAGGCTTCTGTGGGGGTAAATAGGCTTCCTTAGGATGCCAGATACAGGGGAGTGGTAATGAGATACAAGTGCCTTCTTGTCCTGTGTGTCAAGGATGAGGCATCTGGTGGGCCATGGTGAGATACAAGAAGCTGGACTACATGGGCCCTTGGCCTGATCCAGTGGGGCTGTTCTTATGAGTAGCTAGTTGCAAGCCTAGTCTTTGCCAATTTGTATCTTTGCTCCCTCTCAGACCTTCACAACCGTCCTAAACTTCTCATAATCCCAGGTTTCAAGTACCGCATACATTACTTCGATAATCCTCACAACAGCTCTGTAAGGTAGGCCATTGCCATTATTATTTCTGGTCTACTGTTTGTCCAACTGGCCTTTAGGCATGTCCACATAACATTTTGTCCAGTGGTGTCATTCAAATGATTTAGGAACAGGAACTCACTTTTGATTGGCACTTGTCGGGAACCCGGAACCAGCCACGGAGCCCGTTAGGATCCGGAATGCCCATTCTGGTCCATTCCCCCTGAATGACATCACTGATTTTGTCTCTTTCCATTTCCTGCCTCCCCACCAACCTCATTCCCTGGTTCCTTCCTCTCTGAAATGTGTTTTCTGAACGCTCCTCCAACTGTACACTGGAAAGCATGCAGCTGTCTGGGCACTGAACGCTTTGCACGTGTGTTCATGTTAAAAATAAGCGTGGCAACCTGACCGCTCGGAAAGGTAGAGTGTGGTTCACGTGAGTGTGGCACACCTTGAACGTAATGTGTGAATAGGGCTTCATAAGCCCTATGGAGATGTTTCATTCCTGTGTACAAGGAATGTGAGGAGTGAGGTGTGAATGTGCCCACGAGCCCCCCCTTTGATACTCCCTCCACAGCACCTGAAACCACATGTCCAGTATGTGCATGGTATGGCTTCAGAAGCACATTATAGAAGGGTCTTTTTTGGGGGGGGGCTTACCGACGTACTCTTGGCACCCCCATCCCATCCACATTCCTTGCACACAGGAAAACCACATCTGCATAGGGCTGCTACTGGTTCCTCCTCTATCCTCCCAACACCCTTCTTTCCACCCTTCTGTGCTGAACAGCTTTTCACCTGCCGAACACCAGGTGTGTAACTTGTCAGGATCAGAACCCGGAAGAGCCTCCCACCACGACCCCTCTTCCTATGCAACCTTCATCTCCCATCCTTGCAGCACATGTGCATAGGGTGGGAAGATGTTCCTGTACCACCAATAGCTGTGTAGAAGAGGGAATTTTGGCTGGTGCAGCTTTTCCCTTCCTTCGTGCAGGACAAGCAGCACCTGTTGCAACTCTCTGAAGGTACACGGGGCACCCTGTCCTCCTTTGCATCTGTTTAATCTCCAGGTGCTCCCTTTTGTTCGTGATTTTTACCTCTAAACACTAGAACCTCCCAAGTCTCTGACTCTCTAGTTGCAACTCCTATGCCCTTCTCTCCAATCAATTCCTGCAAATCTTCCTTCTAACCTCAGGCTGCCAGCCCATGATGCAAACCACAATTTCTACCCTGCATGAGGCCTTTGCCCCCCAAAACGCCCCACAAACCCCCATTTCCTTGCCCAGATCTTTTGCCTCTGTCTATAGCAGCCATTTTCAACTACTATGCCGTGGTGTGCAGGTGGGCAAATGGTCTGCAGGTGTGACGAATTTTGGGAAGGGTCATTTATTAGGGCCATCGGAGAGGTGAGCTCCCCGACGAACAGCATGGTGTGCCTCGTCAGTTGTCAAAAAACTGGTGGTGTGCCTTGACAATTTTAGCACCTTGCCCATGTGCTGTAAGATGAAAAAGGTTGGAGATCTCTTGTCTGTATAGTGCTGTGAAGGTGTGACCTCTGTTGAACCCATGCAGCGTCCATTCCTTCCTCCTAAGCTGAGCTGGCTCCACTATTTGTTGAGTGGGGCTGCCCACATCAGGTAGCAGGTGTGTGTGTGTGTGTGTGTGTGTGTGTGCGCGCGTACACCGTTTCTCTTTTGCCGCTTGGCCCATAATCCTTTTGTATCATGTCTATTTGATCGCCATCTTTTCCGCAGGGCCTGTATTGTGGTTGAATATATGTACAGTATCCAGAAAATGGGTAGGTGCTTTATGGACAGCCATGCTGTTAAAAAGTAGCACGTTTTGGAAGATTTGGTGGTTGTCTCCTTTGGGTTTCCTGCTTTGGGCACCGAAAGGGCCTCTGTCCCCAAGTCCCGCAGGGATGATGCTTCCCATTCCCTACTTGGTGCATCCCCGCTCCCAGTGTTCATTGCTTGCCCCCACTTCCATCTCCACTCTGGGCTTGCTAGGAGTTCTGCCTTCCCCAGTTCAGCCCCCTGTTCCTTTGGCCCCCTCCCGCCTGCGCCCCTTCTCCCCCGGTCTGCCCGCTTTTGTCCTGGGCAGGCAGCAGGGCACTGCCTCGCATCCTGGCTGAGCAGCTGTTGGGGCCGCGGGTGGCGGGTGGTGAGGAGAGGAGTCGGGCAGTGGCCCTGCCAGTCCTGGTTAGCGTCTCCCCACCCCCCTGGCAGCTGCGCCGAGCTCCGTGGCAGAGACGGAAACGGATCCGAGTCAGGCACCCAATTGCTGTGACAGCCACAGCAGCCACGGCCAGGCCCTGGTGTGGGAGCTTTCCTGCGGCTTCCGTGGGGTGCGGCTGGGAAGTGGAGACGGGCGGGCGGGCGGGGGGGCGGGGGGTGGTGGAAGCGCTCTAGTGCCGGGGCTCACGTTTTGGGAAGCGGAGGGGGATGGAGAGCAGCACGTCTGGGTCAGCGGAGGCCGGAGGGCTGTCTCCCTCCGCGCTCGGGGACGTAATGGGGAGGCGGAGGAGCCGCTGCTCGGAGTTTCCTGGGAAAAAGGCGCCTGGGCTCTGGCAGGGCAGATGAGGCCATGACTACGGCTGGAGGGCAGGAATGCCGAACTGCAGGCCCTGGGTGACCCCTTGGCAGTCCACGTGTGGGGCTTGCTTCTGGGATGCGAAGGCTTCTTGGAACAGCTGTTTCTTGGAGCTGGAGCTCGACCGTAGCCGTGGTGCTGGCAGCCTTTCCTAGGGTGCCCGTTGCTGTCTGTCGGTGGGGTGGGGTGGGGTGGGGTGCTCCTCCGGGGGCTTGCGAAACCTCCTGCCGCCTTGCTGCCTGCCTGCCTGCCTGGCACTGCAAAAAGCAGCCTTTGCTGGGCTTGTCGGGCATCTTGCAGGGCTCGATCGTAAGAGGCAGATGATCCGTATTTGGCTTGGTGGGTCATGGCACGCAGTCCTATTTTGGGAAAAACTGGCGGGGACAAGGGAGGCCTTTGGCTCCGGCTGTTCCTGGTGATTAAAGAGCACAGAGTTAGGACGCGAGGGGGCAGGGCTGTGAAGGCTCCCCAGAATCCCTTCTGGAAGTCCTGCGCGATGCCACCTCTCCCCCTTCAGACCACGCCCCCAAGTCCCTCTTTCCCCAGGTAAAGGTAAAGGTTTCCCCACGACCGAATGGTCTAGTCGTGACCGACTGTAGGGGGCGGTGCTCATCTCCGTTTCAAAGCCTGTAGAGCCGGCATTTTTGTCCGATCATGTGGCCAGCATGACTCTATGCCGTAGCGCACAGAACGCCGTTCCCTTCCCACCGAAGTGGTTCCTATTTATCTACTTGCATTTTAGGTGCTTTCGAACTGCTAGGTTGGCAGGAGCTGGGATAAGCAACAGGAGCTCACTCCGTCATGCAGTCTTGAACTCCCAACCTTGCGGTTGAAAGCCCAGCAACAGCGGATTAACTTGCTGCGCCACCACGTCCCCATGGTGCCTTTCCCCAGGTACCTTTGCTTAATCTGTGCCTGAATGATCAGGGAAAAGACAAGGGCCCCCCCCATCATGCATTCACATGTGCTACATAGCTAGTTATTTACGTTTTTCACAAGCGAAATGAGGCTGTGCTTTGACATCCATCCATTTTTGATTTTCATCCATGCTCTGGTCCCGAACCGGGTGGAAGTGCAAGACATTTGCTGCATGTCACAGGAAATAGTTTCATTAACAGGGAAAGTAGATGCCTAAAAGCCTTGGTCAGCATGCTGGGGAGGGGGGCGCATTGTGAGAGCTGAATTTTGGCTGGTGGACCTCCCCAGGTAGGAAAAAAATACCTTGCCGTACTGTAGCCCTGTCCCTTCTGCCTCTAGCTGTGCTTATTTAACATCACCCCTTCTTTTCCCGTTCCTTTGTAGGGTTAGAGTGACTGCGGGGCACACAGAGGCAGGAAAAAGGCAAGAGTGCCATTCAGCCTGAATACCTGAGCTAAGCCTGCAACGTTGGCCTTGACTCTGTGTGGACACAGATGGGGCATCGCTGCCTCACTGCTCCTCTGTAATGAAAGATGCCTGCCATTGGCAATTAGAGCAGCACTTGTTTTAATTAAATACCAGATGCGCCAGGCATCTCTGCACTCGATAGTGGCAGGGCAGGGCTCCAGCTTGTGGGTTGTGGCCTTGCCTAAGGTGGATTGTGGTCACCAGTCTCGTGCCTTTTGGAGAGATGAATGGGGGGGTGGAGAGAGAGAGAGAAGATGCATCTATTCAACGGGGGTGACAGCATAATTTTATGGCGGAGCAGATGCGTTCCATGTGGACATTCTCAGCTTAGGCCCTGGCGAATCCAAGAATCACAGGGAGAGCAGAATTGGGAGGGGATTAGTCTCTGCTTGAGAACTTGGAGAGCAACCACACCCAATGAAGGAGACAGTCCTGGACAGTAGAGTAGCTGTCACTGCCCAGAATGGCTCGGACGGCAAGTGGGAGGGGCCACTTCAGTGGTGTCATCCAAATGATTTAGGAACGGGTACTCACTTTTGATTGGCACTTGTCGGGGTGTGCCCACCGGAAGTGACGTCACAAGCCAGAAGTGATGTCATGATTGTTGCCATGGATGTGATCATGTTTGTAATAACTTCAGCTTGTGGTTAATGTTGATTTAACTTCTATTGCTTTGCTTTCCAGAGATGTGTCTATACATATTTTGCTTCAACTGTTCCCTGGTTAAATAGCAGGGGCCAGCTTCGAGTGGGCGGGGCCAGCTCAACTTCTAGGAACCGGTACTTGCGTAGTGGTGCGTAGTGGGTGCATGACATCACTAGGCCACTTACACGCCGTGTTGGGGTGCCTGCAATGCTTACCGCTTTGCTATGCTACGAGGGCAGGGCAGGGCAGGGTGAACCCGTCCTCTGACGTAGCAGAAGGCACCTGATGCATCTGTAAGAGACCCAGCAGTGCTGCAGGACGAGGGTCAAAAGGGGGTCTTGACCCCGGAAAGGCCTTGGAAACAAACCCGTGTTGGGGACGGAGACGCTGCCAGCATCTCAGTAAGCTGATTATCTCCGCAGCCGCCTTCTTGCTGGGATTGCCGCTCGCAGTGCAAGAGGCCTTTGATCCCATTAAACTCTTACCAGGGCTTTGCCCGCAGCTAATCAGGGGCTTCCTACTAAGAACGGTTGTAATACGGCACCTCCCAGCGTTTGACAGTGGAAACGGGGCAGGTCTAAGGGCCATTTTTTTTCCACCACCACATGCAAAGCATTGCAAGGTGGTGGTAGATCTGCATGACCCACAGACAGCATGCAGAGGGCTGTTGCAGCCTGGTCTGATGTTGTTGAGTTGGCCTTTGGCACGATGTTGGGCTAGGGAGCTGGGAGCTCAGTCTAACTCCCAGTGTAGCCCCGCCGCATCGTGTATAAAGCACCTCAGCTGTGGCTTCCCACACAAGTGAGAAATGGGCCAAAGGTTCTGTGCGTCTCTCCCTGCCAGAACAAACATCAACAGAGGCTCTGTCAAATCCTCTCCCATCTGCGGCTGAGTCCTGTAGGCAAGTCCAGGCATAGGCAAAGGGCTTCTTAATCTTGGAGGCACTCTAGCCGACGCTCCTCTGCTACTCCGTCTTCCTCTTCCACTTGTTCTCTCCTTCCTTTGTGAATCAGTGAGTGGGAACAAGGAGCAGTGGTGAGGATGTCTGGGGGTCTCAGATGGGGCCGATGGCACAAGATGGCACAAGACCCTGGAACAAGACTTTTTTTTTTTGTAAATACAGATGAATTAGATGTGGCAATTGCAGTGCTAGCCTGTCACATGCAGAAAGGGAAAGCACTGCCAAGGAATGCCGTGCCCCATCGAAAAGGGCAGCCTCTGCCCCCTTTACTACTTCCTGTTCAGTGCAGCCAGAGGAATGGTGAGGAATTGCCCATTAATTAGTCAAATTCTCTCCTCCGTGAGGAGGGGGGAGCTGCAATTATTGGTTGCCTGCCATTCTTTTGTTCTTCCTTTTATCAAGAAATAGCAAAGGGGTGAAAAAAGACAACAACATCACAAGGAAACCGGTAATTAATGGGCTGAACCATCAAGAAGAAAACTTTCAATTAACCTTGCAGGGGGACCTTTGCTGAATGGAGCTTACTTGCAAGTAAGCATAATAGTAGGATCTTGGCCACGAGGAAGAGCATTGGATAATGCTGTGTTAGATGAAGTGTTGTGGAATTGCATTGTTTCAATTCCACTTCCAGATAATTGTACAAGTGTGTTTTCCTTGCCTCTGCTCCACATGGTTGGGGAAAACATATATTGCAATGCTGCTGGGGCAGGAGATATTTCCTGCTGCGGCCGCCGACCCACCCTCTAACTATGCAGCCAGATGAGATGGGAGAATTCCACTCTTTGCCCTGCAGGAGAGGGAGGGCATTTGTGAGTACCTCTGCAGGGAAATATCCCCTGCAAGTATATTCCCTGGCAAGAGTGAGGATGGTGCAATGGTTCAGCATTTGGACTTAGACTGGAAGAGCCAGGATCAAAACCCTGGGTGACCTTGGGCCAGCCAGTCTCTTTAGCTGTGAGGCCAAAAGGAAGGGAAGAATCATGTACATTTTGAGCTCTTTGGAGGAAGGACAGTATAAAATGTGAAAAATAAAATTATTGTTATAAAATAAAGTATATGTTCAAGCACATATTTTAGCACATCAAGTTCACCGCTTCCTGCCTGCTCCGTGCTGTGCTAGTTTTCTAGCTGCAGGGAGTTTTGTGTAGATAGGGAGCAATCAAAAGTGTGATTCTGCAGGCTGAAACGGTCCGCCTCCCTTCCACTTCACAGTGTTGCAGGCCAGTGTTCTGCCTTCAGGAGAGGGTCATGGGG
>JAJKFI010000022.1:10018845-10060383 GCA_029204185.1 Lerista edwardsae
CCATGCATAATTTTGTATGTCTCAATGTCCCTATTGGCACAGTGCTGGAACGTAGGTTAGGATTGCACCCAAGAGCCACTTCCCCCGTGATTCCAGTTCCTGCTTTCCTGTAGGATCTATGTGACTTTCCAACCTCCTTAAATGCTGGAAGCCTGAGGAGTCCCTCTCTCCCTCCTGGGTTCTGAGATTCCAGAAGGTTTTGCCCTCCTACTTTCAAACCTGTCTTCGCCGTGTTAAGCACTAGAAACAAGTTTTTATTTTTTCTGCGAAAGCCATGATTCTCAAGTAGAACAAGTAGAATGTATTTATTCTCTCCCCTTGTGACCAAGGTAACTTGCAACCATTTTAAAAGCATATAGAAGATGGGTAAAATTACAGGCAAAATAACAATAAAGCCACACAGAATCCCGGGTTCAGCACCAAATTCTGTTTGCACGGTGTAGAGTTTTGGACGGCGCACAGACTTGGGTGCAGTTCATGAATTAGCAACACGTTCCTGTGGAAAGGGACCAATGCCTACGATAGGCCGATTTTGTTCTACATCCCTGCACCTAACCTTGTAGCCCAGGACTCTGTGGAATGGATTATGACGGTGGTGAATCAGAAGGGACTGCTCCATCTAGTGGCAGTTCAAAGCCACTTCCCGTAAGAAAGGCAATTAACTTGTTCACCCGTTCAAGGCCTGACCGGGTTTGAACCTGGCTTTTGTGCTATCAGACTTGACGGGATCCCAGCCGGAGGCAGGCGGCTCACCAGATGTTTCCGGTGGAACTCAGCTGTGCTTGGTGTGAGCGGCTGGCTAGGCCTGCAAATCCTGTACAGACAGTGTAGCCGTTCCAGGTCTTGGCTGAGTTGAGGTCTGCTGGAGGAATGTCGCATTTCTGTTCTTCAGGTGTGGCTGTGGATCCTGAGAGAGGCTGACCTATGGCGATCCCTTCACCATTTTAGAGGTGGCCGATTGTTATCCCCTGGGGGGGGCAGTGCAGTAAATATTGCAGGTGCTGGAACGTGCCATGTAAGCAGCTCCTCCCATTTGCTGTCAGAGCCATTCTGGGCAGCGATAGTTGCCATCGCTGCCCAGAATGACTGCGACGGCCACTGGCCTACCTCTGGGGGGCAGTACCCCTGGGCGGCACACCTGTGGGGGGGGCAGTGCCATGCTCTATCCACTGCCTCCATGACGTCTCTTTCCTGTCTCTTTCCTTGTGGCATCTCTGACAGGATTTTCCCATCTTGCACCTGGATGGGATTGTGGATGAGCATTCCAACGTCCTGGGCTTCTCCATGTTCAACACCAGCCACCCTTTCTACATGGAGTTTGTCCGGAGCCTCAACATGTCGTGGCGGGAAAACTGTGAACTGAACCCCTATCCTGGGCCTGCAGTAAGTCGTCTTATTTCAAAAAACTTTCAGAACACAGCAGGGCTTTTTTTAAAGGGGTTTTAAGTCACTGGTGCTTGTTGATGTTTATTAGGGCGCAATCCTAGCCTGGAGTTAGGCCAGCAAAGGTTGGCCGGCACAAGGACCACCATAAAGTATGTTTGGACCATTCTCGGAGTCAGGGAGGACGGCGCATGTCTGTGTGCTGGCCTCTGACTCAGAGGGTGGTCCAAACATACTTTACGGTGTTCCTTGTGCCGGCCAAACTTTGCTGGCCTAACTGTGCTGGCCTCACTCCCGGTTAGGATTGTGCTCTTCATTATGCAATTTTTTTTACGACCAATGGTTTTTATTGCTGCTGTTTGCTGCTGGTTGGCTTTTAATATGGTGTTTTTATGTATGTTATAGTTTTATGTATTTTAGTGTATTTTGTATGTATTTTTAATATGTTGTGAGCTGTCTTGGGTAGCCTTTAGGGAGAAAGGCAGGATATGAATCGAGCAAACAAAACAAACAAAGTAGGCCAGCTGGAGTTTCTCTGTTTCCAAATCCATGATTTACAATTTATCCTCCCTAGGTAGCTTCCCCCAGCCCCAGAGCTCCTCTTAATCCTATCAATTCTATACTATTTCTTCTTCACCCCTGAAATAATAACCCACCATCCATATTCCTATGTGTGGCTGAAAGCCTGAACAGAAATGACCTTCACTGTTTGAGCATTTTCTTTCCCAAGTCAATTCCAGTCCCAGTTAGAATAATGGAATACTTTGCAAACAGCACTAAAAAGAACCTGCCTGTCCTGTTTAGGGAAGGACGTGGTTTTGTAGCTGGGCTTTCTGAATCTTTTTTGGGGTGTAGGTTCCTTTCAGCACAGACGCAGATGTAGAAAGCAGGCCTGAATATTCATGCAGAAAAAGGCTGCCATCCAAATTTCATCCACAGCAATGTTTGACATGATCGTGGAGGCAAAGAGTTTTCATAGTACTCAAGGAATAAATATTCAGGCAGTGGCTTCCATACTTCACTGGAAGGGCCGTCGCTTGGTGGCAGAGAACATAGATTGCATGCAGAAATTCCCAGATTCTTGTCATGCAGAGAAAAATTCCTCCTGAAGCTCTGGATTGCCTAACCCTCCCCCAGTTTGTAAAGAAGGATTTTTTGCCTAAGGCAAAATCCAAAGTGAAATTGAATGTTCCAATGATTATGCAACACCCATTGAATGTCTAGGAAAGCCAAAATGATCTCAATGCAGCGATTTAGATTTCTCCATTGGGTTTTGCACAGCAATAGTGCAGAATGCAAAATCCTAGTTTGGAGAGGTTTCAGATCGTTGGATATTGGTTCGAGATCCCCAAGTGAGAACGCTCCAGGTTTATTTTCAGCTTTGTGGAACAGCTAAGAGTGTGGCTGATTCAACCATTCTTTGGCTTGTCAGCCACACAGGAACACCTGGTTTATATATATATATATATATATATATATATATATATATATATATATATATATATATTTTATAACAGTGTGGGGAAAATAATAGAACTGAACAGACAGGGGAGAGGGCTTCGAGCAAATGTGTTACACAATGATTCACACCGGCTGAGTTGTTTCCTTCTTTCCAGCTGTCAGCTGCTTTGATGTTCGATGCAGTGCATGTCGTGGTGAGCGCAGTGCGCGAGCTGAACCGCAGCCAGGAGATCGGAGTCAAACCCTTGGCCTGCACTTCAGCCAACATCTGGCAGCACGGGACGAGCCTCATGAACTACCTGCGAATGGTGAGACAGGAATTTGCCCACACAGGAGAATCCCCATTTTCCCCTATACTGTCTAGCCATGATGAGGAATTTATTATTAGTATTAGTATTAGTATTAGTATTTATTGGATTTATACCCCACCTTTCTGCTCCATGGGACGTGGTGGCGCAGCGAGTTAATCCGCTGTTGCTGGGCTTTCGACCGCAAGGTTGGGAGTTCGAGACTGTGTGACGGAGTGAGCTCCCGTTGCTTGTCCCAGCTCCTGCCAACCTAGCAGTTCGAAAGCACCTAAATGCAAGTAGATAAATAGGGACCACTTCGGTGGGGAGGGAACGGCGTTCCTTAGAGTCATGCCGGCCCCATGACCATGGAAGCTTGTCCTCGGACAAAAACGCCGGCTCTACAGGCTTTGAAATGGAGATGAGCACCGTCCCCTACAGTCGGTCACGACTAGACCATTCGGTCATGGGGGAACCTTTACCTTTTTTCCTGCTCCATGGGCACCCAAGGCGGCTTACAGCATCAAAAAACAATATTAAAATATTAAAAAAATACAGAATGTGACAGTTAAAACCATATTAAAACAGTATTTAAAGCAATTGAAAAACAATTTAAAACGGACAGACCCCGTGGATCCCACAGTTGTAGTTTAAAATGCCAGCCTGCTTGCCAGCAGTTAAAAGCTTGTTTAAATAAAAAGGTTTTCAGGCCCCGCCGAAATATTGCCAAAGAGGGAGCAGTTCGTAGTTCTGAGGGGAGGGTATTCCACAACCGTGGGGCCACCACCGAGAAGGCCCTGTTCCTGGCCGCCATCCCCCTCACCTCTCCTGGTGGCGGCACAGTCAGAAGAGCCCCCCTCCCCCAGATGACTTAAGAGGACGGGTCGGATTGTATGGAAGGAGGCGGTCCCTCAAATACCCCGGTCCCAAGGCTTTAAAAGCCCTTTACACTAGCACTTTGAGTCGGGCCCAGAAAGGAACCGGCAGCCAGTGTAGCCACTGGAATGGTCTGACTGTGACAGAATAAGAAGCTTGCACGGATTAGATTTGCCGAGATGTAACCCAAGTGTCAGCAACATGCAAGTGGGGCCCCTGAAACATTCTTGGGGATTGCGTAGCATACTTCCAAACTCTAGAACTCTCCTCAATGGGTAGGTTATGGGTCACATCAGGAATGCCAGCAGTCCTCTTGATATGGCCCCCCCAAGTGTCGACCGTCGCACACACATCCAACCCTTGGTTCCAGCTCTGGCCACACCTCACTTTTTCTCCTTCTCTTTCTGTTTCCCTGTCTTTTTTCCTTCCAACCTCCATCTCTGTCTCTCCATCCCCGGCCAGGTAGAGTATGATGGGCTGACGGGGCGCGTGGAATTCAACAGCAAGGGTCAGAGAACCAATTACACCTTGCGAATCCTGGAAAAAGCCCGCCATGGGCATCGAGAGGTAAGAAGCACCTCCGTGCACACTCTGTCCCTGCCTTCACAAATCCAGCTTTTGAGCCAAGGGGGCCCAATTTATACCATTAAGACTACACGCATGCATATTCGTAAATATGTTTGTATATTTGTATACAAATATACACATGCATATTTATAAATACACAGAAATATTCTTTGTTTGCTTAGCCCTTCTGTTGTATTATTGTCTTCAGCTCGTTAGCTGACTCGTAAGGCATCCTTGCTGTGGGGCTGAAAGGCAGGATATAGTTTAAATAAATTAAATGCATGCTTACGCAACCGAGAACACCCTGCACACTCAGAGGGTCAATCCAGCACTCTCTCTCTCTACAGATCGGGGTGTGGTACTCCAACCGGACTCTTGCTATGAATGCCACAACGCTGGACATTAACATCTCAGAAAGCCTTGCAAACAAGACCTTGATCGTCACGACCATCTTGGTGAGTGCAGCCACCTGATTTTGGGACTGGCCAAAGGCCTTCTGGGGTCTCAGCTGCCTCTGCTCCTCTTCCTGGCCCCTGGATTTGAAAACGGAATGGGGAACAGAGCAGAAGAGGAAGTCTGGACGAGAGAGGACTGATGGACAAGGGTGTTGGAGGTTCTCCTCCATTATTCTGCTCGTTCTGGGTGCAGATATAATCTGCCTCTGAATGCCGGATGCTGCAGGCAAACAGCAGATGAAAGCTACCCCAACACTGTTTGTGAATGTTTGGCTGGATGCTCTTTAGAGCACAATCCTAACCTGGAGTGAGGCCGGCACAATTAGGCCAGCAAATTTTGGCCGGCACCAGGGCCAAAGCGTGTTTGGACCACTCTCGGAGTCAGGGAGGATGGCGCACGTCTGTGGGCTGGCCTCTCTGACTCCAAGAGTGGTCCAAACATACTTGACGGTGTCCCTTGTGCCTGCCAAACTTTGCTTTATTTACCTCATACTTACCTCAGAATTTTACCTCAGAATGCCAGATACAAGGGAGTGGCATTTGGACCCCTCTCGGAGTCAGGGAGGATGGCGCACGTCTCTATGCTGGCCTCTCTGACTCCGAGAGTGGTCCAAACATACTTCACGGTGTCCCTTGTGCCGGCCAAACTTTGCTAGCCTAACTGTGCCGGCCAGGTTAGGATTGTGTTCTTAGCCTGATCCTGTAGACATTCCCTGTGTCCTTTCTCCCTGTGTCCCAACTTGGGGAAAAGACCTGCCTGTCAGCATTGTGCTTGCACCTGGCCTTTTGCTGGAATTCTTCTCTTGTCTGACATGTGGTCTTATTACACACTGGCACCCCCTTCTCTTTACAGGAGAACCCCTATGTGATGCGCCGTGCCAACTTCCAGGAGCTGTCTGGCACAGAGCAGTACGAGGGCTTCTGCGTGGACATGCTGTATGAGCTCGCAGATATACTGAAATTCCGCTTCCAGATTAAGCTGGTGGACGACGGGCTCTACGGGGCGCCCGAACCCAATGGGTCTTGGACCGGCATGGTGGGGGAGCTCATCAACAGGGTACGGAAGTGAAAGCTCCCGTCTCAGATTTTGTTCTGGAGGAAAACCTCAGAGCTTTGAACCTGATGTCCTGCCCTGGTCTCTTCTGCCTGTCCCACGTGCTTGTTGAATTCTAGATTGCAACCTAGTGTTGCCTCTTAGTTTTGTGGACTGGTCTGCCCTATGCTGTAGAACGCTAAAGGGTTCTGAAGTGCTAGCAGAATGGACAGTACCACTTCAGGCTGCAGGGTAGATGTTAAGATTTTTGAAGGCTTCTGTACCTAGAAAAAACAACAACCCACCTCTGTGCAAGGAGAAAGCTAGCACAGCAGGGAGTTGGCATGGCTAGAATGCTGCTTGATGTGCTAGTTTTTTTCCCCACCCAGGGAGTTTTTATCAACATTCAGAAATTTTGTGTGTCCCCCCCCTTCCTATCATCTGAAGTGGTACAGTTCCATCTAGTTCTCCCATCTACCACCTTGTTTTGGTGCATTACATATGTAAATCAGGCAGAAGGCCTTGGTCCTCTTTCTACCCTGCCCTGTTCACCTCCCTACAAGAAGCCGCCCTGTTTGTCAACGTTCGATGGCTGACACCTTCATTCTGAGTGGGAGGGTGGTGGAGGGAGGGCAGCTTCTTCATTCCTGCTCTCAACCAGCAGAGGGCGATATAATGCTGGTTGGGATGTCCAGTTCTCTGAGTGACAGCCAGGGGTCACTGTGCTTTTGCTCCGCAGAAAGCTGATCTGGCGGTGGCGGCTTTCACGATTACAGCCGAGCGGGAAAAGGTCATCGACTTCTCCAAGCCCTTCATGACTCTGGGGATCAGCATCCTGTACCGTGTGCACATGGTAAGCATACTGTGTCTTATGGACCTGGGAGGGGAGAGGGGTGAGAGGTGGGACAGGAGCAGGCAGACAAGGCTCAGAACAGTGGTCTGGCAGGAGGAAGACAGCAAAAACGGGAGGTTTATTGAACCAAAGACTTGCCATACATCAGTGTTCTCCAAACTGGAGACGGCTGAAGCGGGGACAATCTTCCCTGGCACGAATGGCGCTTTGTGTCCCGCTGGGGAAGCTGTGAAATACCCCAACTACAGTTCGTGGGGTCTTTGCGGCCAGCCTCCACTGTGCAGAGCCCCTGGTGTGTGGCTTGCTGGGGCGGCAGACTCCAGAAGCCGCCAGCACAAAGACCCCTGGGGGCTGTCGCTGGAGTCTCTCATGGCTTCCCTGGTGGAATGCAAACTGCTGATTAAGGAGGCACTGGATCCGGCCCACAAGCCAGAATTTGGAGCCCCCTGCCATACTGCATTTGCCCTGGAGGTTGAATGGATCGAATATTAGCACCAGTAGGGTTTCCGTTCTGGGTATGCCGAAGTGGAGAGAAGGCAGGGTTCTCCTCCGGTGCAGTGGTTAGAGTGGCAGCCTAGGGCTGGGAGACCTATGCCAAATGCCTGCCCCCTTTCCTGCCAGCAATCCAGCCTCCTCCTCCTCCCCCCACTCCCTTGATTTGTAAAGGGAGAATGGAGAGGAAGGGTGGAGTGCTGGCAGGGTTGGAGTAGGCTAGAGTGTCAGAGATGTTGTGAAATGAGTAGAGTTGTAGGCTAGAGTGTTGGAGATGCTCCACGTGTTTTTTTCTACTCTGTTCCCCTCTTTTCAAACCCAGGGGGAAGGAGGAGGGGCAGTGGGCTCCCTCTGCCAATCCACCTCATTCAGCCTCATGGGTGGGCCGGCCTTACATGAATCAGCAATCTGATCAAGCTTACCGAGTCAACAACTTCCAAAATAGTCTCATGTGTTCGTGATATAATGCCGCAGACTGGCTTCCTCCAGACTGCATTAGAGGAACGAGCACAACGCTAAAAGTTCATTGTGCTGTTCTGTTACCAAGCTATTATTATTCTGTTCTATTATTTGTCGCTGGGTCTGTTAACCCGGTTTAGGGGACGTGCAAGGACACCAATTTGCTCTTAACCAGAGTGCACTGCGGTGGACAGTGGCAGTTCGCTAGGCCTAGTGAAACTCTGAGTAAGAAGAGGGCACTTGTTTCTGGCTCAGGCCAGTAAATGATGGTCTGTGCAACTTCTCTTCTGTCCTGGTGCTTTTCTTGACAGGGACGCAAGCCTGGCTACTTCTCCTTCTTGGATCCCTTTTCCCCAGCTGTGTGGCTTTTCATGCTCCTAGCTTATCTTGCTGTCAGCTGTGTCCTCTTCCTAGCAGCCCGGTAAGTGGTCCCGGCCACCCCAAACATAGAGCCCCAGTAGACTTGCTTGCATGTTACATAGTGAGACAATCTAGGTAGCAAAGACAGCCAGCATCTCTTTTCCGGGGGGATAATCTGTTCTCCAGCAACCTGTGTCCTTTGTCACACAAATGAACATCCCTAAGAGGCAGTGATGTCATGCAGGGGGAACACGGGGGAACTCAGTTCCACTAGTTAAAATTAGGGCTGACTCCGCCCACTTCACTCTCCCCCCTCCCCCCTCCCAATTCCTCTGCAAAGAGCTTTTCTTCTTGGTTGGCCGGCACTCAGAGGGTTAAAGGGAGCGACTCCGGATTCCTAGGGGGGTGAAAGCAGTGATGTCATTCAGGCTCTGTGGCTGGTTCCGGGTTCCTGACAAGTGCCAATCAAAAGTGAGTTCCTGTTCCTAAATCATTTGAATGACACCACTGCTAAGAGGGCAGTCCTAACCTGGCGTTAGGCCGGCACAGTTAGGCCAGCAAGGTTTGGCCAGCGCACCATAAAGCGCGTTTGGAGCACTCTTGGAGTCAGGGAGGATGGCGCTGGCCTCTCTGACTCCGAGAGTGGTCCAAACATACTTGGTCCCATGTACCAGCCAAACTTTGCTGGTCTAACTGTGCCAGCATACCTCCAAGTTAGGATTGCACCTTAAGTCTGAGAACACGTTTACTTAGAAGTAAGTCATGCATTCTTCATTTTCGTTCTTCAGGCTGAGCCCCTACGAATGGTACAACCCTCACCCCTGTCTCCGAGAACGGCACAATGTCCTTGAGAACCAGTACACTCTTGGCAACAGCCTCTGGTTTCCTGTTGGGGGGTTCATGCAACAGGGGTCGGAGATCATGCCCCGGGCCCTCTCTACTCGCTGTGTCAGTGGGGTCTGGTGAGTAACTTAAGGAGGAGGGAACCCCAGATGAGATTGTCTTTTTGAGTTGCTTGGTTTTATGTGGAGGTTTTGGGGAGTGTGACTTCCGGCCAGGGCAGACCTCAGACTTCTGGAATCTCCTTAGAACCCCAATGTTCACCAATTGGACACAGATGCAAAATTTTGGGCCAGGCACAAAATGATGTCTCAGGATACAGAGCCAGTTGCCCACTGGATCTCTCGAGCTATGCGCTGGGGTGGCCTGCATATATAAATCTTCATTTGAGAGACTACAGATCAGGGATTTTCAATCAGAAAAGAGGAAAAGCCGTTCTGATTTTGGTACATTTCAACTGTCTGTCCTGGGTAAATTTCAAAATGTCTTACATTTCAGGACAATGTGTGCTGCCCGCATCGCTTGCTTGCATGTTTATTCTTGTTCCTTCATTTTTTCGGTTGCATTAAAGGAGGAAAAGGCACCCCAAAATCAATGTGTATGAGTGTTTTTAGCTTTAATTTGGTGACATCCTACATTTTTCTTTCAACGTCCTGCATTTTGGGAGGCTTTGTGGTGATGGCATCTGGTCACCCTTCCGATCCACTGTATCTGGGTTTGTCGGAAGAGGCCTCCAAGCAGGTTTGAGTCTTGGTTCCTTTCTCTTTTTGCAAATTAAGCAGATGCCCACCTTTGGAGTACATGTGTCTGCTCTTTTGTCCCTTTCTGGAAAAATGAGCACAGACTTTGCACAGACTTCCATGCTTTTACGTGTAACTTGGGCTTCTCTTTGCTGCTGCTGCTGCAGGTGGGCGTTCACTTTGATCATCATCTCCTCCTACACAGCCAACCTTGCTGCCTTCCTGACTGTGCAGCGGATGGAGGTGCCCATTGAATCAGCCGACGACTTGGCTGACCAGACCAACATCGAATATGGCACCATTCATGCCGGCTCCACGATGACCTTCTTCCAAGTGAGAGATGCTCTCCTCACCCGTCTGGCTGTCTCTTTCCCAAACTGTTGCACAGTCCGCTGGTTTTGGGGCTCCTTCTGGTGTCAGTGCGTGCGTGCGTGCGTGCGTGCGTGTGGTGGTTAATGCATTTGCAGTACTCTCTTGAGAATGGATTGTATGCAGTGGTGTCATCTAAATGATTTAAGAACAGGTACTCACTTTTGATTGGCACGTGTCGGGACCTGCCCACCGGAAGTGACGTCATAAGCCGGAAGTGAGGTCGTGGCGGGAAGTGACATGAAAAAAGCCCTTTTTGAGGCCTCAGATGATTTTAAACTGACCCAACAGTTGCAACCGTATTCCACAGCACCCCCAGAACATGTTAAGGAGGCCTGGCATCATGTTAAAACCCCAGAGCAACTCATTTTTCAGTGGCAAGGAAAGGAAAGGCTCCGCTCGCTGCCTGCCTGCCTGCCTGGCTCTGAGAACGTGCAGGCAACTCAAACGTGCAGGAAATTCAAACGTTGCAGGAGGCGGAGTCGACGAGTGGGCGGGCGAATGGGCGGGGCCAGCTGTAATCCTAGAAACCGGTACCCCCGCATACCCCCTGCATGACATCACTGATTGTATGTAGAAAACGTTAGGTTGGAGTTGAAAATCCATGGTTTTTATTTTTTTAAATAGGAAAGATCTGTAAGCATTTAGAAAAACGTGAAAGGGTATAGGTCGGTCTGGCAGTCTCTGTTGTGGCTGAGAGTGTGAGGGCAAGCTAGCAGATTATCAGAGCCAGGGCGCAATCCTAACCCGGAGTTAGGCCGGCACAGTTAGGCCAGCAAAGTTTGGCCGGCACAAGGGCCACTGTAAAGTGTCTGGGCCTCTCGGCCCCTCCTTATCACCTGGCTATTTTTGCTTTCCTTCTGAATCTCCACAAAGCCTCTTCCGCGCTCACGTGACAGCTGAAAAGACGTTCGGCTGTTTTATCTGTCTACCCCATACATTCTCATGTGGTGACTCGGCTTTCCACCCCAGAGACTTCCCAATGCAGACCGTCTTTCCACTTGCCCATGAACCTTTGGAAAAAAAAAAAGATCCCTTTCTCTTCTCCTGATGCAGCGCTGGGCCAGTGGCCTACTTTTTAGAAAATATTCAAAGTGCTCACGTCTCTCAGGATGGGGGGTGGGGTGGGGGCACAGGGCCGCACACACAAAGTCTGAACATCTTACCAGTAGCTCACTGGTAGCGGGAGGGGAGAGTGGGGAAGGTCAGGCCTGGAGGTTTCCATGGCAACGGTAGCTAAGGTGGCAGTGACCAGTCTCTTCAGGCCTTTGGCCACCCCCCTCCCAAGTCCACCCTGCTCTTGGTCGCTCTGGCAACCCGTCTCCACAGTAACGGCAGTCTCTACTCCGGGAGATGTTAATGAAGGGAAATCAATCAACAAACAGGGTGGCAGGAAGGAAAGCCCACTGCAGTCTCACGGACCTGAAGCCACAGCCTCACCTGCCTCAGGACCCTGCAAATTCTTTCCTGTCTTGACGTCAAACCCCCTCCTAGCAAATTGGTTTCCTAAGAAAACTGCTTTTCCTGTGCATCCCCATTGGGGCAATGGGGCCCAAATCTGCTCATCTTCACAGTGTATCGTTTTCTCCAGCTAAAACTCTGTGGGTGGGTGCAGGGAGACTTTGTGCCACCTACTGGTCTGACTTATCTCTGTACACAGCCAGTGCTCGTCATTTTGCTAGAAAAGGCCAGAATAGAGAGCCATGAAAATCCACCACCTTGCAAAATATTAGCTATTTATTCTACCCTTGGTGTCTTCCCCCTCTCACCTTTTTGACACCCCCCCTCTCTCCCCTCCCCAGAATTCTCGGTACCAGACCTACCAGCGGATGTGGAATTACATGCATTCAAAGCAGCCCAGCGTTTTTGTAAAGAGCACAGAGGAGGGGATTGCTCGGGTGCTGAACTCAAAATATGCCTTCCTGCTCGAGAGCACGATGAATGAGTACCACCGGAGGCTCAACTGTAACCTCACACAGATCGGGGGGCTCCTGGACACTAAGGGCTACGGTATTGGCATGCCTCTGGGTACGTGGTGGTGCCAGGGCAGATCGTGGAACAGGGGAACTGAAAGAGCGAAAAGAATCGTGCGGGGGGGGGGAACGATCATGAACGTATTACAGGTAGCTATGCTCCCTTATTCGGACATCCTAAATCCAGACTATTCCGAAATCCAGACATTTTTGTCCAAGACTTTTTAAAAACACTTCCCGTAGTGTGAACACTAGAACATCTTCTTTGTGGGATGGGCTAACGGGGAATGAATTCACAAGGATCGGCTGCCAGGTGTCATGTTTATCGCTTGACGTTTTGCAGGCTCCCCGTTCCGGGACGAGATCACGCTTGCTATCCTACAGCTTCAGGAGAACAACCGCTTGGAAATCCTGAAACGGAAATGGTGGGAGGGGAGCAAGTGCCCTAAAGAGGAAGACCACCGGGCCAAAGGTCAGAGGTCATGGGTTGAAGAAGGGGAAGCCATGGGCGCTGCCAAACTGAGATGGCTTATGGAGAGAGTTCAACAATTATGCATATGAGATCAGGCTTTTGGGTTTTTTTAGGAATTAAATATGTGGCTGGCTTTGTTGTGTATTGAACACAGCAAATGTTTGTTGGCTGGGCCTAGCGGCCTCTTGTGGCAAAAGAGGAAACTGCAGACCAAAAGATAGGAGGCCGTCATCACCGCGCTCCTGTTCAGTTTTCTTATCAGAATAGAAGGAATATGTGTCTAATTAACTCTTTAGCAAATGATGGTCAGGCTGGTGACAATGCATCTTTGCACCGCTGAGCTTCCCCTTTTTATTCTTCCCGCAGGGCTGGGCATGGAGAATATTGGGGGCATTTTTGTGGTGCTTATCTGTGGGCTCATCATCGCGGTCTTCGTGGCTGTCATGGAGTTCGTGTGGGCCACCCGCCGCTCGGCTGAACACGAGGAGGTGAGGGCCGGGGAAGGGAAGGCCAGAAAAAGAAGTGGCAGGGACCAGACCTTTCCTTTAGCCTGTGAGGACCGGCGTAAGCTGGTGCTGCTGAGAACGTCGCCAAGAACGTGGTCAGTGGGCCACGAGGAGAATTGGCGAGCCGTCAAGGGTTGTCTCCCACGTGGGATGAACCAGCAGGAAGCACAAAATGTGTGGGCTGCTTGGGATGGTGACACAACTCGGCTGAGACACCCGCCCACGGTTCCGATCCGCATAGTGCTTGAAGCTGGGTGAGACGAGGCGGTTCGGATGAGCCGCACAGGATTACAAGAAGGGGAATGGCGTGCCTGGAGGGGGAGTGAGGCGTGAGTGTGCACGGAGCTAGTCACACGTGAATGATGCTGGCGCAGACGCGTCATTCACACAGTCCCTGCGCATTGCAAGTTAGTTGCTGGCTGTCCTGGAGGCACCGTTTGCTAAGACGGGAAGGGTTCGCGGGCCAGGCTCTTCTCCAAATGGCCTGCTATCGGACAAGCCGGTTCTCGCAGATTCTGCTCCCTCTACAAACCTCTGCTACCTCCAGGCCACAGCAACAGGGCAGGGGAAGGATGGTACCTCCCTGGAGGCCGACCCATTCTGAAGATAAGAGCCCCACAGGATCAGGCCAAAGCCCATCAAGTCCAGCTTCCTGTATCTCACAGTGGCCCACCAGGTGCCTCAGGGAGTACACAAGACAACAGGCTGCCTGCATTCTGTTGCCACTCCCTTGCACCTGGCATTCTGAGGTAAATTCTGAGGTAAACACAGTGGTGGCTGGTCAAGATTCTCCACAGCATTTCTCTTTGACAGCCACCTGGAACAGACGTTCCTCTTCAGACATGGACTCGTAGGAACAAAGGAACAGCCCCACTGGATCAGGCCAAAGGCCCATCTAGTCCGGCTTCCTGTATCTCACAGTGGCCCATCAGATGCCTCAGGGAGCACACAAGACAACAAGATGGCTGTATCCTTTATGTTAGCCACTCCCCGGCATCTGGCATTCAAAGACAGCCAACCACTAAAAGCAGGAGGCTGCACATATTCATCATGGCTGGTAACTTGTGATGGACGTTTTCTCCAGAAATCTGTCCAATCTCCATTTAAAGGCTTCTAGGCCAGACACCATCACCATAGCGTGCAGCATGGAGTTCCACGGTCGCTGCAAGAAGCAAGACGCCTTGTTCAGGCCCTGCTCCGGGGGGCGGGGCGGGGCGGGGGGAAGCTGGACCACGCCCCAGCTGGCCAGGTTTCCCAGAGCTCTTCCTCCCCTTCTCCCCACAGATCTCAGTTTGCCAGGAGATGCTGAGAGAACTGCGCCACGCTGTTTCCTGCCGCAAGCCGACCCGCTCCCGCCGCCGGCGCCGGCACTACATGACCCGCGGAGCCCTGTCCCTGCGCTCCGTCCGCGAGATGCGCCTCAGCAACGGCAAGCTCTACTCGGGGACTCTGGTGTCGGAGCCGGGCCCACAGCGCCTCCTGGAGGAGCCGCCCCGGCCTTGCACCCACGTCCGCATCTGCCACGAGTGCCGGCGTATCCAGACTCTTCGGGGAGCCCCCCCACCGCCCCGGGGGCCCCCGCCCCCTGAGGAGGGCACTCCGCGACGGGGAGTCCCCCGGGAACTGAACGAGCAGGAGTGACCTCTCCCCACTTGCATCCTGCTCCCCCACCTTGGCCCTGCCTTCGCGCTGGCGGAGGTGTCTGCTATTAGACATGTACGCTGTGCGTATGCCCCGACACAGGGACCTAGGCCTGTGGGGACCCCCCCCCCGGCACAGAGTCCCTTGCCCTTTGTGGAGGGGGGAAGAAATCCTTGCAGCCCCCCACCCCCACCCCAGTGTTTTGGAGAGAATGATCCAGACCTCTCCCTGTAATCCAAGGAGAGCGTCCCTTTCTAATCCCCACTCCTTAGGGGGCAGAGGCACCCCCTCCCCACTGACCCTTGCCATTGGGGTGATAGACCTGTGCCTGCCTAATCTTCAACACTGGGGCAAGACAGACTCCGGGACCCACTCGCTATGGGGGAAAAGAGATCCACACCAGAGCCTATATCCACCTTTTGTGGGACAGCTACTCTGCAGATATCTCCGCTGGCAGAGTCCGCCCCTTCTGTCCACCGACTCCACCCAGCCCTTCCACAGTGCAGCTGAACTCCCCCCCCCCTTGAAGATCCTTTTGTGTGGCTCCCCCATCCCCTCACCCTGCGAATGGGGTCGCTCAAACAGGTGCACCAAAGGGGCGGAAACACGACACAGCCCCTGTCACGTGCCTCGGGAATGCTGGGAAATGACACACGTTGGCTCTTTCTGTGTGCGTGTGGGGTGAAGGGTGGAACCCCTGCCAGACAAACGTGTCGCAGAATGAAGACCCCCCATCCCCATCATAAGACCAGTAGAGGTGTGGGGGGAAGAAACGTGGGCCACCCCTGCTTTGGGGCCTGGATTTGAGCTCAGGGTTTCTCAGCGATCAACTTAGCCGCCTTAGGAGGAATTAAATTGCAGGCCCGTTGGATGCCACCCTTTTAACACGCAAAGCCGGAAGAAACGGGGCCAAGGTGTGAAAGACGCGCATGGAAGGAGCCAGCAGAGGTAAAAGGAACTCCTGGGCGTGGGGTGGGGAAGCCACAAGCGCACAGGACCCAGCGAGCAGAAGATGGCAGAGAATGAGGAGGGGGTCTGTGGGGCTCCTCCCCACAGCATCTTGTCTGCCTTTTTTAATTTTTGTTTATTCTTTTAATTTTTCTTTGGTTTTCTTTTTTTGGAGAAATTTCTATAGAAGCCAAAAACTGGAGACTTTAGTGGCAACCCCAAAAGAGAAATAAACGTGAAAATACTTGATTCTTTTATGCGGGAGATGGGAGCAGATCATTCTTTCGGTGTGTATGTGTGTGTGCGTGCGTGCGTGTGTGTGTGTGTGTGTGTGGGTGGAAAACCTTCCTGTTGCCCACCCATGCTCAATGCCCACACATGCACTCCCTCCCCCCCTGCATTCAGGCACCACTGTCTGTTGTGTTGGTTGACATGTGTACGCTTGACTTGTGCTATGGTCACACAAGAACTCGTGAGAAGCACGAGGAACTTCTGTAGGTCAATCAGGGCCAGGTGTGTGTGTGTGTGTGTGTGTGTGTGTGTGTGTGTGTGCGCGTGCGTGCGCTGCTTTGCATTGCAGGAGGAGGCCTTGCTCAATCCCTGACAACAATCCCCAGATACGACCGGAAAACCCCCCCAAAGCCGTCCCCCCCACTGCAGGCCAGAGAGCAACACAGACCAAGGTTCTGCTGTAGCATCATGTTTATTCTTCCTTGAGGAAAGCGCAAATACAATTATAACATTTAGAATGGATTAATGTGCATAGGTGTTGAGAGTGCATTAACAAAACATGGGGAAAAAATATTTGGGCTTCATAGATAAGGGTCTAAAGAAATCCTTGCTTTGTTCAGTGTTTTAGCAAGTTGCTGGTTCTTTCTATTTTATTTTGGGCATCTTCCAGAGCTCAACTTGGCAAGGAGAATTAAGACAAAACAAAACAAAAAATCATTGAATTTAGAACAGTTTCTCCTCAGTCTTAAGACTGACAATGTGCTAAATTGTTCCCGATACATTTGGGATGAAAAGTATCACATCTTTTTTAGAGAGAGAGAGAGAGAGAGGAGAATTTCTATTTGTAGTTTTCGGTACAGGGATGTAATTAGTCTATGATCTCCCTTTGTGCCCGAGACATCCAACGGAATTAAATCAGAAATCTGTCAGAAGGTAGCATAAGCCTCAAAATTTTCATGTCTCAAACCTGCCCACATAGGAAACTAGAGACAGAGAACTATTAGTGCCTGAGGCAGGACAACTATATAATCGCACACACACACACCAACACAAGTGGCAAAAGTACAAAGTATCAAATATTTGAACATTTGTTGCCCTAATGCCTGCCTAGCCTTGAGGCCAAAGGGGTTTGAAATGCCTCTCCTTCAGCAGCAGGAAAAAAAAATATTTCCCCCTGCGTAATGTTTAATGCACACGTTTCTTCATAGTTTCCGTGTTCAATTAGCTTCAGGCAGGTCGGCAGAATATTGCATTACATGGAAACATGTGGTTTTCAACTCCATTCCTCTTTTATTTCACTAATGTGGGTGCGAGGAGGATGTATTTGTGCGGGAAATGGGTTAGAAGTGGGGTGTTTTATCTCAGTTTTGACTTGTTCCACCCAGCCAAATTCTGAGGCTGGAAGCTTGCCCAGCAGCTGGTGAGAACGAGCCTCACCTCAATTGCCCCCTGTTCACCAGTGCTCACAAGTTGTTGTGCCCAGACATCTCCTGTTATCTTGCCAAAGCTCCTGTTATCTTGGGACCACTCGTGTGTCAAAATAACACCTGGTTTGATTCTGCGTCTCCTCCTCAAATAAAAAAGGCTGACATCTGGATGAGATCTTCGCTCAGCTGAAGTAAACCCGTCTGCCTGAGGTAAAACCTTTTTACTTGCCTTTTTACTGCACCTGCGGTCTCGGGAGGGTTGGGTTGGGACAAGACCAGTTTGAACATTGGCAGTGTGTGTGTAGGACAAGCCATTTTGGTCTGCCTGTTTTGGGGAGTGGGGAGAAGCCCGCACAGGACAAGACTGAGGGCGCAATCCTAACCTGGAGTTGGGCCGACACACAGTGATGTCATGCAGGGGGAACGCGGGGGAACTCAGTTCCACTAGTTAAAATTAGGGCTGACTCCGCCCACTTCACTCTCCCTCCCCCCCTCCCAATTCCTCTGCAAAGAGCTTTTCTTCTTGGTTGGCCGGCACTCAGAGGGTTAAAGGGAGCGATTCCAGATTCCTAGGGGGGCGAAGGCAGTGATGTCATTCAGGGGGAACGGACCAGAACGGGCGTTCCGGATCCTAACGGGCTCCGTGGCTGGTTCCGATTCCCGACAAGTGCCAATCAAAAGTGAGTTCCTGTTCCTAAATCATTTGAATGACACCACTGCCGACACAGTTAGACCAGCAAAGTTTAGCCGGCACAAAAGACGGTAAAGCATGCTTGGACAGCTCTCGGAGTCAGGGAGGATGGCGCATGTCTGTGTGACTCAGAGAGTGGCCCAAACACACTTCACAGTGGTCCTTGTGCCAGCCAAGCTTTGCTGCCTAACGCCAGTTTAGGGTTGCGCCCTAAATTTGATTTTGTTGTGGGGCGCTATAAAATCATCTTTGACCCCTGGATAGCAGAGGCTGTAGTTTCACCACAGGGCGGGGGAGACAAGAGCCCCCCCCCCCGGACTCACCAGCATTGAGTCAATTGGTGCCTGTCCATGCAAAACAACACAGATGGGCTCTCTTAGAAGCTGACTTCTAACCAGGGCTCTCAGCTTTAGCCACGAGATGGTCTATGTAGCAGAGAGGGAAAATGTACAAAATGTGATTCTCTAAGAAAATCCTAACAATTTTTATCTATGCCTTTGAAACGAGGTGTCTCCGGTGTCTGAGATTATTTCAATCACGAAGAAGAAAAGCCTCCATTTAAACCAATTGATTTTGGTCTGCCTGCCAGTTCTCATTTCTGGTCTTGACGACAGAGGGACATTTTTATTGATTGACAACAACCATTAAGTCCAGTTGATTTGCAGTTAAATAATGCGTCTGCACAGGATGGAGCATGTCCTCCCGCAAGTATGTCATCCGATCTAGTAAGAAAATGCATAGGGGTACAAAAATATTACAGTATCTGTCTTTTATTTCATAGAAGGTTCTCAAGGTTTTATTTTTAATTTTGTTTTTGAGGGAGGCCGGTGGGTCTAGCCTAGTTTACATGAAGCAGGGCCAGTCCGTTGCCCCCCCCCCCGACACCTGGGGCTCGGTGCCAAATGCTGCAAATGCCGTATCTGCCATGCCAAATGCTGCCAGCTGCTTCCACCACTGCTCCTATTCCCTGCATTTGCATAGGAAGAGAAGAGCGGCAAGGAGGAAAGAAATCAGAGGCCTGGAGATCAGAACATAAGAAGAGCCCAGCTGGATCAGGCCAAAGGCTCATCTAGTCCATCCTCCTGTATCTCAGAGGCCCTCCTGATGCCTCAGGGAGCACACAGGTCAACAAGATACTTGTATCTTGCAGCCACGCCCCTGCATCTGGCACTCTGAGGTAGCCTACCTCCAGTGGTGTCATCTAAATGATTTAAGAACAGGAACTCACTTTTGATTGGCACGTGTCGGGACCCGCCCACCAGAAGTAACGTCATAAGCCGGAAGTGAGGTCGTGGCAGGAAGTGACATGAAAAAAGCCCTTTTTGAGGCCTCAGATGATTTTAAACTGACCCAACAGTTGCAACCGTATTCCACAGCACCCCCAGAACATGTTAAGGAGGCCTGGCATCATGTTAAAACCCCAGAGCAACTCATTTTTCAGTGGCAAGGAAAGGAAAGGCTCCGCTCGCTGCCTGCCTGCCTGCCTGGCTCTGAGAACGTGCAGGCAACTCAAACATGCAGGAAATTCAAACGTTGCAGGAGGCGGAGTCGACGAGTGGGTGGGCGAATGGGCGGGGCCAGCCATAATCCTAGAAACTGGTACTCGCGTACCCCCTGCATGACATCACTGCCACCTCTAAAGTAAGGAGGTTGTACCACCCATCATGGCCTGAAGCCCACAATGGACGTTTCCTCCATAAATCTGTCCAATCCCCTTTTAAAGGCACCTAGACCAGACGCCATCACCACTTCCAGAATTTAGCCTCCCGAAACACCTTTCCTTGGAGGGTGGAGCACCTTTTAATTCAACTTTCTAACACCAGGTGGAGTCCTCTTCCTGAAATTCATCCTGATTACTTCCTGAGGGGAGAGGTTTACAGGGGAAGCTTTGACTAATTTTCAGTGGCTGATCCTGAGAATGTAGGCTTCACAATTACAGGGCACCAAGTGGACGCATCTTTCTGGCTCCTTTCTGTGGGTAGGCTCTATGTGCAACCTCCTTACATCAGTAGTAGGCTTCTTCAGAGTACCGGGTGCAAGGGAGTGGCAACAGGATGCAAGCATCTTGTTGTCTCATGCCTCCCTGGGGCACCTGGTGGGCCGCTGTGAGATACAGGAAGCTGGACTAGATGGGCCTTTGGCCTGATCCAGCAGGGCTCTTCTTGTGTTCTTTCATGTCCTACCTTGAAACAGAGCAGATCTAATTTGGCAAGAGCCTGCTCTCATTATGCACATCTCATAGAGGTGAGGTATCTAGTATTATTCTGCAAGACTGGACTGTGCATCCTCCCAGCCACTCACAATCAGCATGCCCTGTCCTGGTGCCACAGCATGGCACGTGGCATCTCCTTTGTGGTGTCATGGTATCATGCCATCTCCTTTTTCCAAGATAGGGAGTGGGAAGAGGAGCAGGAAGAGCAAATGGGAGGACAAAAATGGGTGCTCTCCTACCAATCTGCTACCTGAGGCAACCGTCTCAGCCTGCCTCAGCCTGCCCACTAAGGGCTAGTGTAGGGTGTAGTGGTGAACTGTTCGTTCACTAGGAAGTTTTAGCTACTGCATTGCCTCCCAAGCTGTGCAACCTGATTTAGCCTGCAGACTTGTACGGATTACGGAGTGGATAATATATGCAAAGCACTTTTGAGCACTCAAAGGCGCGATATGAATGTCGTTATTCCTCTTCATTAAGGCAGGGCCAGCCAGCAGCATTATGATCTCAGACATACATCTTCAGGGGCTGCAGCTTTAAAAGGAATTCTGGGGTGAACTTCTTGGCACTGGGTGGCAAAACCTGCCTGGGGTGTGTGTGTTCCTTGCCTATATATAAAATCTTCTGCTCCTCTAGTAATTACTAGAATTTAAATAATTACTGGGCTATTTTAGAACATCGTCGCTGAAAGGGGCTGGAGCCCTGCCCTCCAAATTCCAGCGGTCCTTGAAGGTGGGGAAAAAATAAAAATAAAGCACAACATGTGAGACAACCTTCAGGTTGAACACAAGGTGGCAGCATTGAGAACGAGTCCACCTTCTCCACGGCTGTGGTCTGTGCTCAGACCAATGAAATGGGGTGTTTGCTGGCTGTACGGAAATGGACCCCCCTCCCAAGGCAAATGGATTTTTTTTTGGGGGGGGGAGGTGGTAAGATATGGGAAGGGAAGGAGGGTGTAATGGCTGGAATAGTTGGAGCAATCTTAATTAGGAATATTAGTGTGGTGGGGCAGGGGCAGGAGACCCCAGGACCAGGATGTAATAAGGAGGGTTGGGACCTACTGACGGGTCTGTGGAAGGCAGAGCTGGTTCATGGGGGGGGTGATGGGAACTGGCACCCTCTCCAGTGGAGGAGCCAGCATTTCTGCAGTGGGGCTGAATCATGAGATGCATATTTTCCTGTGGAGTAAACAGGGTTCAGGGAGGGGCCTTGTTCCCTTGGGGGAGGAGAAGGGGCAGTGTGGAGGCATGAGCTGAGAGACAACCTCCCCAAATTGCTGATAGGGCTGTCCTTTCCAACCCCCCCCTCCTGTTTTGCCCAGGCTGCAGTGCAATTCCTACACCCTGCCCCAGTAAGCAATTCAGAGATTGGATGAAAGTCTTCCTGCTCAGGGCCCCACCCAAGGCCAGCCCAAGACTTCCTGACCCCTGGGGGGCATGCCAAATGCTGCCCCTCCTGCCCAGACGATGATATGCCCAGCTCTGCTCCTCCCAGATCCAGTGTCTTGGCTCAGGGCACTCCTCCTCGCCTTCACCTTTCCTCCCTGTCCCCCTCTCCTCTTCCAGATTAGGGAATGGGCCATGGAGGCAAATACTACCCACCACCAATTTTCTGCCTGATGCAACAGCTTCAGTTGGCCTCCTGGAGGGGCCGGACCCTATGGAAGTCCAGGCAGTCTGTGGAGGGGGAGGAAAGTGGTGAACCTCATTGCCAAGAAGCCACTCATTTTCCCCCTTCCCGGCTCATGACCCTCTTTGTGGGTGGGCTCCTTGCCTCCCCCTTGTTGCAACAACTTCAAAAGGATGCCATGGCTGCC
The DNA here is from genome assembly GCA_029204185.1 of Lerista edwardsae. Classification (NCBI taxonomy): domain Eukaryota; kingdom Metazoa; phylum Chordata; class Lepidosauria; order Squamata; family Scincidae; genus Lerista; species Lerista edwardsae. The sequence continues at coordinate 10,040,935 of JAJKFI010000022.1, forward strand.
TGCCTCCTAAGGCAGCTTGAGCAGGGAAGTGGCAGGAGGAGCCATGCCCCCCCCCCGGCATGCATACCAGCTGCCTGAGGTCCCGGCATGAAATGGAAAATCCCAGGCAGGCGATATGAGGCTTATGTAACCAGAGCCTCATCACTGAGTTGGGGCTGGACAAGGCGGGACACGTGCAAGGAGTAAATAAGGCAGCGGCTGGGGGTGGGGCAGAGAAAAGGAGATGGGAGGTGAAAGGGCATATCAGTCTAATAGGGGGGGGGAATATGGTGCACTTTAACCACTAGGCATCTCTCCCTCCCTCAGGGCATTGGGCTCTCTCCCTCCCTCAGGGCTCTCCCTCAAGGGCATTGGGCTTTCCTCCCCTGAAGGTGGAAGGGCATCTCAGTTAAAATCCCAATTGTTTAGAGGAGGAAGAAAAAGCTGCATATCGTGACTTCCTCCTCTTCCCCGCCCCACCCAGCTGTCGGGAGGGGCACCCATGTACCGAATTAACTGGGGACATAATATTCCTATGCTGTGGCACAGTAGCAGACCACACTAGTTTTTTCCTGATCAGTTGGCAACCCTAGGTCCAGTATTCCGGGGTCCTCTCCAACCCAATGCTGCTGACATCCTCAAGCTGCAACACTGGAGCCCTGAAACCCCTCCCACCGCCAATCCCCCCCCCCACTTACTAGCTTAGCTGGTTCCTTCCCTCCCCTCCTTCCCTCCCTCCGGATTTTCATGGTGGTTTGCATTAACTGTTTGAAAGAGCAAAAGCAATTAACCTCCCTTTAAACAAAAATGGGATAAGAAGGGTTAAGGAGCAGAGGGGCTCCTGGGGGCGTGTTGACTGTGGGGGGTGGGCGGAGTGAAGGGCAGAAGGAAGGGTGGGGGGGCTGTGGCAATGGGGGTGGGGAATGACATGTAGGACACTGTGATGTGCAGACTGGTGGATATTTTTTGCTCTCGTTCAAGGACTCTCTCCACCTGTCCCCTTCTCCACCCACGCCTGCGCCTCCTCCCAGCCGGGAGGGGGCTTCCCTTCTCCGCCCCCACCCTCCAAGGACGTCAGTTGCCGCCCCCGAGTCACATGCGCCTGCCAGGCACCGCCAGTCTGTGGGATTCCCCCCTTCCCCCGCCTCCCCCGACCTACCTTCTATCTAGAACAGAAGGAAACAGAGCAGAATGGGCGGGGGGGGGGAGGGAGGTGTTGCGTGTGTTTCCCCTCCCTGCCCCACATCACTTATGTTTCAGAAAGGGAAGATCCCGGGTCTCTGAGAGCGCGGGAAAAAAATTAAGCCAGGCGCCAGGGTGGATCATCTGCCGAGTCCCCGCCTTTTCTGGCACTTTCCCTTTCCGTGACCTGCCTGGTGAGAGAAATCTCATGACCCCCCTCCTCCCCCCAGCCTCATCCATCACCAGCACCACCGTCTGCTGCGTGTATTACCCCTGCAAGTGGCCTGAAACCTGTCTGCCAATCAATGGTTGCCATGGAAACCCAATGTAGAAACAGTGACTTGCAGCCAACAGAGGGGCAAGGGCAAAAAGAAGAGGGGGGAACCCCAGTTAGAGATGCAGACATCGAGGCGTGTCTGTAGAAGCACTTCGTCCAGATTTAGGTGCCTCTTCTGTTAACTAATCCAGGGTGGTTAGAGATGAGCTGAAGTGTGGCTTTTCCCTCTTTCCCTTCTGCTTTCACGCACTGTGGTCGACAAATCTGGGTAAAGTGCATGCAAGATCCTTGATTTTGCACCTGCATACAGTGAAGGACTATTCATATATTACGTTCTGCGTAAGTAACGTTTTCATCTGGAATACTGTGACTATACATGCGTTCATTCGGGAATCGAATCGGTGTTCATGAGGGAATCGCAAATCACATGGAGTGCGTGTACCACAGTACATTCAATTTGCATTTTGGGGGGCTCTCAGCCTGCAAGCTGACTTTTAAGGTAAACCCAGCTATGCACATGAACTGCCCTGCTTGGAGATTAGAGGCAGGTATAGCAGACTTTCAGAGAGCTGAAAACAGTTGGACTAGGCCATCATTTTCCATGACATACACAAGCATTTCTCCCACTGTTGCCTTGGACAAACAGGTGTGTCAGGTTTTTTAAAAAGAAACACATAAACCTGCCAAGCCTGTTTAACCCATCACGCTCTCCGTACTGATGGACGGAAAGGGCATTCTCTGATCCATGTAAATTATTTCAGGTACAAAACTAGGGGTGATAGTCAGTTGAGAATGAGAAATTCAGGGGGGAAAGGTGCAAATTTGGGTGGCACTTGCAGTGCGTGTTCCCTGATTTCGGGACAGGAATAGGGAGGCCTGTATAAGTTCTCATTCTGTAATTAAACGCCTACCCTGTCCTTTAAAACCGCTGTCACAGTTCAGAATACCCCTTTATATCTTCCAAATGAGTGACAGATCTACCATTTTGGGGGCAGCCTCTTGTACTGCTTGGTGCCTCCCTAACGGGCATGAAACATTCTTCAGAATCATTATATGTAAATTGTGTTCCAACAGTGGGCCTCCCCCACCTTCTCATTAATTTCAGGCTGTTCTCACAATTGTATGTTAATCCATTGTGGGGTTGGTGTTTTGTTTTTTTTGTTCTATATTAATTAACCTGCTGTGCCACTATGACAGCTGAATGCAGATTAACAGACGTAGGGCTGAAGCCTAGAAAAACTCTCTGTAGCTGCCAAAAGATCTCGCTGTCTCCTTACCTTTTTAACCATCCCTGACCATGTGAACAAAAGGCAATCTAAGCAAGGGCATGACTGCTTAGAAGTAAGTCCCATTATTTTTAGTGGAGCTTACTCTCAGGTAAGGCATGCATAGGACTGCAGCCTTAGACTGCCACCCTAAACATGCTTACTTGTGAGTCACCCCTTCTAGTCACAGTGGAACTCATGGATACCTTATGAGGAAACCTGCATAGCTGTGGGCTGTAAAATGTGCTAACTATCTGCAGCCATGATGGTGTGGATACAAGTTTGTAGACATTCTACTTTTTCCTCTCTGTGCTTTCTGAACTATGGGGCTGGGTGGGGGTAGGGAAGAGAAGGACTTTTAAAACGCTCTTCTTCCCAAGACTCAGGGCCTAAGCTGAGAACCTGTTGTCACTCCAGTTCTCACACCCAGAGTAAAAAGTGAGACCCATACTACTAAGATTCTCCAGCTCATGAGCCTTTTCCTCGCCCCAAAGTAAGTCCAATCTGTTCCCCACACATTTGAGATTATTAGGCAGGGATTCAAGGTCTGGCACGTCTCAGGCTAGGAATTAACTGCTATTGCTCTTCGTGCAGTTACAGCCAGGCTGTCTCTGCTAACTACTAAGATGAGGATCACCAGCTATTTTTACTTTCGTCTTCCGACTGCTTCCTCTGGGGTATTAGTGAAAAAAAGAATGCCTCTTTTCTTGCTGCTCAGCTAGCTAGTGCAGAGAGAGTGCTCTGCTCTCGGGTGGGGATTCTTTCCCCTACCACTGTGGTCCTAGCCCCCCATCACCCCCCCATTCCTCTAAGGCTGTTCAGCTATTTGTCCATCTAGCTGCTCCATAGTCCAAACCAAATCCGATTGAATAGGATGATTAAAACTGCTATAAGAACCTGCAAGGTCTGTCCAAGATCTCTGGGCACCTGAGGCCAAACTGCTTCCCCACCTTCCCTGTTGATTTGCCAGGTCTGCTCCTGCATCCTTGGTTTGGAAAAGAGCAGAAGAGGAAGGGGTGGGCTAGAGTGTCAAAGGCTCTTCATTGCTCTACACATTGGAACAAAGAGGATGTGTAGGGCAATGAAGAGCCTCTCACAGTCTAGCCTGCCCTTCTCCTTTTGAAACCAGGAGGTGGAAGTAGACAGGTAGGCCACAGCACCTGAGGCACCTGTTTCAGTTGGCCTCTGGGATGGACCAGTCCTGCAAACCTGCCCACTTATTAAGACCAGAGGCAGGCCTCTTGTGCATTCCTTTGGACAGCTTCTTATTAGTTATGACTTCAGTTCTTTCTACTTGTGTTTAATAATAATTATTATTTTTTTCTTTGCTGATCTTCCACTTTCATTTTGTTGTAATTTTGATTACATTTAGGGCGCACTCCTAACCTGGAGTGAGGCTGGCACAGTTAGGCCAGCAAAGTTTGGCCGACACAAGGGCCACCATAAAGTATATTTGGACCACTCTTGGAGTCAGAGAGGCCAGCACACAGACGTGCGCCATCCTCCCTGACTCCGAGAGTGGTCCAAACATACTTTACGGTGTCCCTTATGCCGGCCAAACTTTGCTGGCCTAGCTGTGCCGGCCTAACTCTAGGTTAGGATTGCGCACTCAGTGTGCTTGCCTTTAACTCATGTGAAAAGCTACCTTGAGCTTTCACGTGATTGGAAAGGCAGCAAGAAGCATTCCTAAATACATAATGTAAGTTTGGATCCAGATACCCTCCAACTTGTCAGGCCCCCCGTTTTCCATGATCACAGCCACCAGTTCCAGATGTGCCCCCTGCCCTTCCCCTGTCCCCAACCTAATTCAGGACTGCAGATGCGCATTGCCCTCCATTCATTCCCCGCCCCCAGGGCCGAGGACCGGAATTCTGGCTCCGTGGTGCACTCCTCCCCCTCCCCCGTTCCGCCACAGTCCATTCTGCTTCTCAAGCTGGAAACAAAGCCCAGGGGAAAATGGTTTGGCTGGCAGCTTGCAACTGTGCAGTTTTTAGAGGGGGGTGGCGGTGGCGATGGGGCTGCATCGCTCTGGTTTTCTTTTCTGTGTCTCCCGCCAGGAGCGGCTGCAAGGATTCCGAGTTCGCCACCTGATTTCGCTTTGCAACTGCAGGAGAGGGAAGGACGAATCAAGGTGAAAGAACAGGAGCACCTGGACAGAGACAAGGAGAGAGTGAAGAAAAAACAACACACCCCAGCCAAATCCACAGGCGTTAGCAGAAGGGATGGGGTGGCTTGGGTGGGATGCGCCACAGCAAGTAATACCCCCCCTCCAACACACACACAGAGATCCTGACTGGAGCTGCCGTTCTTTGCCCTGCCTCCTCATCAGTGAATGCCTGGCGGAACGAGGAACGAACCCCTGCTCCTTTCTCCTTGGGACTGAGGTCAGAGGGCCCACCTCCCACCCTCGCTCTCTTAAACGCAACATCCTGCAGCTGTATCCTCAGCAGGTGTGGAAATATCTGCAGCCTGGACATGCACAAAGAGCCTCCTCATTGGTCCACCCCAAAGCAAGCTGGGTGTAGGGAGGGAAGGGAGGAAGAGGAAGATGCAGGTTATGGAAAAGGAAGAGGAAGGGTGTTAGGTGTGGTTTGTTCTGGCAGCGGCTGTTATGGAAACTCTAGGCTCAGAAGCACATGGCCACTGATACCCATTGCAGAGGGTGGAGCAGAAGCAGGAGGGGGCCATTTGGTCCAGTAAGGTTCTTGTGTTCCTGGCATTGGAAACCAGTGCCTTTTCTTGGGGTGGGGCGGGGCATTACTAGCTTCCATCTCCCACCACAAAGAGCACTTATAAGTACTACACAATTTGTGCAGACCAGTTTCCCTGAATTGTCCTTGTGCAAGGGGAAGTGTCTTCATGTTGTGCACAGGTGACACCTGCATGTAGACCACACATAGCCCACATGGTGCCATTTGTCACATCTGAACTGATGCGCCCTTGGGTGTCCATTGCTTGATGTTACTCAGTGTCCCACAGCAGAAACGGTGAACAGCCTCGTGGAAAAGGAAAAGGGGTGAATGAATCTCTAATGATTGTAACTGTTTCAGGCATATCATCGCTTGGTGAACCCGTGTGAGTCAACCCCCCCTGCAGATGAATGTACAACGGCCTGTATTAGTTTAACACATATGAGCACATAGTGCGAAGGTGTCTTCAGCTGTGGCTTTCCACCACATGCACACACAGTAAAAGAGCCGATTGTGCATTCAGCACACAAGGCAAAGATAGGCAGGATGCCTCCCGTTCCTTATATATTGTAGTATAATTTTCTCTGGCATGGAAGATATTCTGTCTCGTGACCCAGCCCTCAATCCTCTTCTTCAAGGCTAATAGGAGATGATGACCCCACACAGATGGGGGCTACATTTCCAGGTTGTATATGGGTACAAGGGGGAGCTGTGGGGGCTGCCCCCTCTCTTTATGTGCACCTTGTCACCTTAACGTCTATCACATTTATTTTCAGCGCAAGCTTTTATGCAGTACATTTCATCAGATGCATGGTGTTATCCTCAGTAAGCAGATATATCCAGGGGTAGAGGGGAAAAAACGCCAACAGCGTTTCTCAAACGGCTAGGAAATGCAAGAAGCCTAGGCTGTAATTTCCTCAAGGAGCTGTCTGTTTCAGCACCATCTACCAGGCCTGGCAAGAGATGGCCTTCATACCAGTCACCCATGGCTTGCATTGAGATTTCAGAGGAAGCGGTCATGATGGGAAGTTCTTGGCACTCTGAGGAAAAGAAAGGAAGGGGAAAAACAGCAGGGGCAGGGTAGGAGGGAGGGAGAGGGAGACTGAGGCATGGGTAGCATGAGCAAGGCTGAAATTATTGAGATCTGTGGTTAGAACAGAGGAGCCGGAACGCTGGGGATAGAGCAAGGAAACCAACACTCAGTGTTATTGAAATTGAGTTGGAAAGCAATTGCATCGGCATGATTAAGGGATACAATCATTGCCAGAAGCCTGCGGGTAGGATGGCTCTCTTCTGGAATCTGCTAAGAAGCAGGGGGAAATCAATAGTGCTGTTTTCAAAAGATACTATGACTGGGGTTTTTGTAAGAATTATATTAATTCAGTACAATATATGCACAGAGCAGAGGCAGTCACTCCTAAAATTCAAAGAGTTAAAGCACATGCTTAAGTCTCACTGGTTGAAGATCACTAGGATTACAAAATACTTAACTTTGGCCAGGTTAGGCTGTCGTACTTTCTGAGTATCCAAATTATTCAAGTGATGCATCATTTCAGTAACCCCATAAGGGAGATGGGAATTTTTTTTTTTTGCTTTTTGTTTTTTCCTGCTGCTGCTGGATGCAACTTTTTAAAGTTACATTTTACGTGCTACTTTCGTATATGCTGATTTTATTGACTTGGCTTTGTTTCTCAATAATTGTTAAACTGACAGCCCAGTCCTGCGGTCGCTGCACCAGCAGGAGGTGTCACAAATGTGATGTAAGGCACATAGCAACACCCAGCGAGTAAGCAGTGTCCTGCCAGCGATGTGCTCAGGGGCTGCTGGTATAGACAGGTAAAGCTCCAAGTGGCACAGGAGCTGGCAAAGTGTGATAGGAAGGCATTCTGGTGGCACGGAGGGTTATTATGACCTGAAGGATTTTCATAATAGAAGAAATATTGGGGACCCCTGGTGTAGAGAATGGCTGCTCCTCCCAGGCAATTATTAGTTCTTGCCCCCCAAGCTCTTGCCCCCCATTTCATCTTCTTGATGGATTACAAATCCTGGTCTGCACCATGCCCTAGATGGGGGAGGGATTGCATAGGATAGGAGAGAAGAAAGATCTGTGAGCCCCCATAAATAACGCACACAGATCTGTGAGCCCCTCTAACACACACAGATCTCTTCTCAAGTATTCTGCAGACTAAAAGGATAATCTCTCTCTCCCCCCCACCCACCATATCAGACTGGGCTGGGGCCATGCAGTCCTGCCAGATTGGGCTGCTCCTTCTCTTGCCCAGGGATCCTCTTTCCCTTGCTGCCGTGGAAACCCCCCTTCTTTCTGTTGCCACAGTGACTCTGGGTCACATGGCCTTCCCCCCTTGCCCAGTTGCCATGGAGACCAGATGAGGGATGAGGGAGGCTGAGAAGTGATGCTGGGCCTACATCCTCCCAGTCTTAGCTCTATCTGAGACCCAGAGGAGCTACAAATATGGAGCTGGCATTAACCCCTAGAAAATAGAATCCGGCCCCACACAGGCTCAGAACATGAGAAGATCATTACTCATGAGCTAATACTGTTTGTTTTCAGTTTTTCTGCAGAGAATGTTCATGACTTCATTGTTTAGGGTGGGGGTGGACTGGTGAACTACAGTTCAGCTTCACCCTAGAAAGCTGGGTGGTTAAATTACTTTCCATGCTGCTTCGAACATTCTTTTATAACCCCCGCAAGTCACCAAGCCCAATGCTTGATAGTGAAGCTAAACTGGGATGCAGTTCTGGATCGGACTGTAGGCTCTTCTGAGGAAGTTCTGGATGGAAATATGTTCATTCATTCATTCGTTCATTCAATTTTAAAAATGTACATCCAACTTGGTAGTCCAAGATAGGCCTCTCAAAGCAACTTGTGTTAAAATTTCAATGAACTATACAGTAAAATCCTTGATAAACTCTTACAGCGAAAACAGGAGCAACTAGTTACAAATAGCGCAATTATAAAAATTGTTGTAGTTTTCTTGGGAGGATGTCAATTAGGCAGGTTTCTCTTAGAAGTGAAGTACAGTCTCTCTCTCTCTCTCCCCTCCCTCCCTCCCTCCCCTTACACACACACACACACACACACACACACACACACACAGGTTCTTGTTAATAGCAACTGAAGAGGCCAAGATGGTTTTCCCAGTCTCCCATGCAATCTCCTGGAGATAGCAGGGCCATGAAATTAACAATCTGTGAATAGGAATTTGCACATTCTGCCTTCCAAATCTTAACATTATCTCCATCATAATTATTTCACCATCCATTATTGGATGTACATTATTGAGAACCAGATGTTTCTGCCCTGAGGGGCTTACACTCTGGGTAAGTGTTGTGGCTTTTGTGGTAGGATGAGTTGTGTATTTGTTCGATGGCATCTATTCGAAGCTTTATGGATGGCTTTGGGCCAGTCATCTCTCAGTGCCTAACCTACCTCGTAAGATTGTTGTGAGGATAGGAAGAAGAGCGTCTTTGAGGATGGGCAGCATATGCATGAGAACATAACATAAATAGAACACTTGCAAGGGAGCATACACACAAAAAGAAAAAAAGCCTTTTTACAACCTTGACACAAGCAAAACAACCACACATCCCTCCCCCTTTCCAGCATCCCCATCTTCCCATATTTTCAATATGGCTGCCCTAGGTGCTTCACGACCCACCTGAAATTGGCTAATGGCCCACCTAGTGGGTCCCGACCCACAGTTTGAGAAACAATGCATCATCTCACCTGGTATTATTTCCTCTGATTAGCAGGGACTCTCCAGAACCTCAAGGGAGGCTCTTTTCCTTCTTCCCGTGTGAGCATCCTATTGAAGAGAGAGGGCCGGGTAGGGGGAACCGGCTGCATGTAAAGCACTTGTTTGGCTCTCTGAGCTATGACCCCTCTCTTAGCTCTGTTTCCAATTCATGGATTGCCAGTTAGTTAGTTAGTTAGTTAGTTAGTTAGTTAGTTAGTTCAGAAGAGGGAAATCCAATTGCTTTGGGGGCATGCATTGTGGTTTTGTAGCATAATGTGGCTGTGTGGGGAGGGGGCAGCAATGGCAGAATGTGTGGGTTGGAAGAACTTCCTCTGTCAGTCAGCCAGCCAGCCAGTAGTGTGTGTGTGTGGGTCTCATTTGATTTTGAGGCCTAGGATTCAGTGGGGCTGCTTGGCTTGTTCATCATTGCAGTGGGCCTCTGTGTTCTGTGCAGACAGGAAGGTGCCTTGAGGCTTTGGGGTATGTGGTGATGGTGTGAGCCTTTCGGTTGCTGGGACCCTGGCACTGAAGAGTATGTGGCCAGAGGCCTTTAGTGATCAGTGCAAGCTGGCAAATGGTTTTGCGTCTTGGTGTCTTGGGGGCTGCCATCAGGTGGGGCTTGGCAGTCCCACAGGGAACCTGAGGTGGTTGGAGTCGAGGCTGTGCCCCTTGGAGGGGGCTTCGGGGGTCCTTCGGCCAGCTTTGTGGCTGAGGCTGGGGGATCCCCCTAACCCTTTCTCCCCCACCTTGGGGGAAGGTGAATTCTGCAGTAACAGAGGCGGAGCTTGCTGGTGGGTTGGTGTGCAGGGGAGGGGAGCCTCTGCTGATTGGCTGCAGTGCCTTCCCTGCTTCAGACAGCAGCGGCAGAAGCGCGCCGGGTGCCGTCCTTCCGCGCCTGGCAGCCGTGGGCACAGCATCCCTGGCTGGGGGCGCAGGCAGCTCCCTCCTCTCCCCTCTGTCTGTCTCGCTCTCGCCTGCTCCATCGCACTCTCTCCATTGTCCGCCCTCCCGCCTGCCTGCCTGCCTGCTTGCCTGCCTGCCTGCCTGCCTACCAGCCAGATACCCCACCCCACCCCGGGAGAGTCTGGATCATCCAGGCTGAGACACCGAAGCCGCCAAGATGGGGGTAGGTACCAAGGGGGCTCTGCGTGGAGGGCTCTGTGTGTGTGTGTGTGTCTGTGTGCGTGTGCTGTGTGCGTCACAGGCTACCCAGACCAGCAGCTCCTTGGTCATCTGTACACTGAATATGTATGTGTCGATGTGCACATGCGGCATTCAGATACAAGACAATGTGCCCTTGTCTTGCCTATGCACCGATAGGCAGGTATTTGTGTACGTGGCGGAGGCAGGCTTATGGTTGCATGGACAGGAGAGTGTGTTTCAATGGGTAGAGCGCTCTCTCTCTCTCTCTCTGCCTGCCTCCTTGTCCGCACAGATACATCCATGTCCCGTGTTCCCATCTGCAGCAGGGCGCACGTGTATAAGCCTCTCTTCATCCTGCATGCCGGTGACTGTGTCTTTTGACATTGGAAAAAAATCATGTGTGTCTGAAGCGTGCAGGATGAATCTCCCAGTGTCTGCGCATGGTGCTGAGAGCATCTCTCTGCAACTGAGGATCTGGTACCCGTATGTAACACCCTCCCCCCCCACCCATTCAGTAACCTTCCTTTCCCCTCTGCCTGCCTCATCGGCACACACAATGCAATCCTCTTCCCTTCTCTGGGAGGGTGGGGGGCTGCCCCCCAAACCTTTCGTTTTGCTCCTTAGAATCTCCGCTTTCCCTTTCCAAGTCAGGCTGGACTTTTTGCTAAGGGCTGGGGAAATAATTTTAGCCATCCTTATCAGTTTTCCGTTCAGGAAATTATGAAAATGGTTGGGGCAGGTGACGGGACTCTCCTTTGGTTGTCTTTTTTTTTTGTGTGTGTGTGTGAGATCTGAATTTCTGGAATTTGAGGAGCCTGGAAAAAGTGGTTTGTTTGTTTGTTTAATTAATAAAAATGAATTTTTTTTAAAGATTTCAAAAAATGAAATCTTTTTGAAGGGGGTGAAATGTTTCAAAAAGGGATTGTCGGGGACATAGCAGGAGGGAAAAACCCATCTCTTCCTTCCCCATAGGTGACAACATTCCAGCTATGGATGGAGGGATGCAGGAGAAAGGATGAGTCACTGGGCTGGAGGGAGGAAAAGAAGGGACATGAGAGGCACAGAGGAGATGAGACGGGGGGGGGTGAGAGGGGGGATGGAGGGTGACGGTGAGCTGAGACGGAGAGCAGGAAGACGGACCAGAAGGGAGAGGGCTAGAGAGAGGCAAGGAAAAGGGCTGGGGGTTGGGGAGGAGTTGCCAAAGGCACAGGAAGAGCAGCAGAGGCAGCGCGAAGGAGAAGGGGGCGCTGTTCCCCCTTCATTGATATGCAGGGGCTGTCTTTTCCTCTGGAGGGGGGGCACGCCAGTGGGGGCTGCGGCAGCTCCAGGCAGCATCCCTCCTTTCTCCGCCAAACAGTTCTGGGGCGCCACCGGGAGCAGGTGGGACGCGCAGGTGAAAGCGTGGCCGGGCAAGGTCACCCTTCCTTCCGCGTTCTCCCCCCGCCCCCACCCCGCCCCAGGTGATTCTAGCAGAAGGAAATGGGGGAGTGCGGGGGGTGGGGGGGGCGAGGAATGCCAGCCAGACCTCCTGTTTAGTTTCTTCTGGCGATCTCCATTTTTCGACTACTAAGGGTGGGAGCCGGAAAGGGGTGGGGGCAGAACTGGAAAGCCTTGGTGGGATGATGACATCCCCCCCCCCAAAAAAAAAAATTAAATGCCTGCACATCCCCAGAACAAGAAGGGTGTGTAGATATGGGGGACAGCGGCAAGGCTAGCAGACATTGTTGGAAGAGGCAGGGGGAGAGGTTCTGAAAAAGCAGGTCCTGCGGGTGTGTGCGCACGCGCGTGCGCGACGGAGGGGGGGGGACATATGGCCAGAGAGCAGCTAATCCGCCTTTCTATCTGGCGAGGTGGGAGGGGCTCTTCCAAGGGAGGGGGCGCCATCATTGCAGCAGCTGTAACCTTGCAAGGCGCAGGAAGGAGAGCCTGGGCCCAGCCGGGGGTGGGGGGCGAGAGTCAAGCGCACACTTAGGCAGGGGTCTGGATTCTCAGTGGGGAGCAGGCGGAACAAGCCCCCCCCACGACACTGTTAAGAAGAGACAGTAAGGGGGGGACTGACAACTTCCTAGCCTCCCTTCTATTCCTCCCACATTGCTCCCCCTTTGCTCCTATATTTGGTGTCTGCAGCTAAGGAGAGACCATCTCTGTGCCAGCAGTACTCTGCAGTAGAGGAGGGGGAGGGGGAGGAGGAGAAAGAGGGGCTGAGAGGGGGGTGGGGGAGAGGATGGGGCCTTGTGTCCCCCAGTTTTAAAATGCAGAGAGATCTCCTCCCCACAGCTCCCTGGAGCCACTCTCCCCTTGCAGTGCTACACTGTTATGGACGCATCCTCCTCTGGGGTCTCCCGATCCCCAGACTTTCCACCTTTGGTTTCAGAGTGGAAGATGCCCCCCTCCCACCTCTGCTCCCCAGGGCCGGACCTGCTGGCCTCCTCTCAGCTGGGTCACTCTGACCCTGCCTTGTCTCTCTTGGAATTCCAAGGAGAGCCTTGCAGAGGCGGCAGGCAGGTGTGTGTGTCTAAGGGGGGGGGAGGAAGCCTTATTCTTTGCCCTTCCTCCTCCTCCTCCTCCTCCTGCATTTGGCATGGGGCTCTGCGGCTGGTGAGCCCTGCTGCAGCGCTGGCACCGTGCCAGGGATCTCTCCCTCCCTTCCGTCGCAGCGCTGCAGAATATGGGGGTGGCGGTCAATTATGGCCGAGCTGGGGAGGCCCGGTGGGGGTGCAGGGCCCCAGAGCGCTCTTGAACCAAGCACACCCTTCCTTCCAGCACAGTCCCACCTCTCTGACCCCGAGGAGGAATCAGCTGCCAGCTGCCTCGCCAGTTCGGTTCCCAGCAGGAAGGGGGAATCCCCTTTTCTAGGTCATGGCAACGGGTGGTTGTCTGCACTGCAGTAAATCCTTCTCCGAGTACCCTACAGGGGCAAAGGGAGATGTAATGTTGATGGGATCCGAATCGATCAATTGGCCCATCTCCACCTGAAGCCAGGGTGTGTGTGCCAAGAAGTTGATAGTGTTTATGTGAATAATTCTCTCTCTCTCTCTCTCTCTCTCTCTCTCTCTCTCTCTCACACACACACACACACACACACACACAGAGAGAGAGAGAGAGAGAGAGAGAGAGAGAGAGAGGCCCCAGATTCCATCCCCTTTCCTAGGGGAAGAAAAATCTTTCATCATTTTGTGATTTTCTCTACCCTAGAATAAGGTGGTGAATTTTGATATGTGCAGTAGACATTTCCACAGGTGATGTGAACAGCAATGTGGGTGTGCCTGCAAAGTCACCTATAGGGCTCTGTGCAGGGAAGGGAAGTGCACATCCGTGTATTGGGAAGGCTCTGGGGATGTGGCTGTAAATAAACGGTGCATCCTTTCTGTCTGTGGCTGTTGGTGTCTGCGGCAAGTGTGTGCACAAAGATGTGGCTGTGAGTGGGCTTTTCGGTCCATCGCATGCATGTCTCAACATGTGACTCCTGGGCCTTGGTGTGTGTGTGTGTGTGTGTTCATTGTATCTGTGAATGTGACCTCCAGCAAGCACGTGTGATTGTGCAGTGCTGTGTTTGCACATTGTGGTCGGGGTGGGGTTTTTTTTTTTGCTATATTTTGCTCTCAGGTTATGTCCCACTGTTCCACTGATATCTCAGGTGGTTGGCAAGGGCCTATGCTGCATTGGGCCTTGCCGTGGGAATGGAGACACCTATCATAGGTTTGCCCACTGCTCACCCCTACAGTCACCCGCAGGAAGGAGAGTCCAGCTTTCTGACCTCAGTTGAGACCTAGAATTTTTGTCCTGGCCCTCTGGCGAAGTGGTGCTGGGAAGGGCATACCAAGGTCAGCCAAAGTCATAGAACAGGCTGCTTGGGCCTCAGAGGCAAATGTCACTATTACAGTCATCTTCCATCCTTCCATCTGGGTAGTGGCTGAGCCCAGTTCCAATGGACTTCAGAGGAGGAACGGCAGCAGATTCCATCCCTCCTTTTCTTCTTTTCTGGAGGAAAGGTCCATCGTGGGCCTATAGGCCATGATGGATTGTGTAACCTCCTTACATTGGTAGTAGGCTACTTCAGAGTACCAGGTGCAAGGGAGTGGCAACAGGATGCAAGCATCTTGTGTCTCGTGCCTCCCTGGGGCACCTGGTGGGCTGCTGTGAGATACAGGAAGCTGGACTAGATGGGCCTTGGCCTGATCCAGTGGGGCTGTTCCTATGTTCTTAAGGCCCAGATTGGGGTGCAAATTATTATTCACCTCAGAATTTTACCTCAGAAATTTACCTCAGAATGCCAGGTGCAAGGGAGTGGCAACAGGATGCAGGCATCTTCTTGTTTTGTGTGCTCCCTGAGGCATCTGGTGGGCCACTGTGAGGTACAGGAAGCTGGACTGGATGGGCCTTTGGCCTGATCCAGCAGGGCTCTTCTTATGTTCTTAACAGTGTTGCACACCCTGGAGCCTTTTTAGTTCTGAGTCTCCTCCTAACCAGGGACCAAGAGAAGGAAGATTGTGCAAGGCTGTGCCAAGATGCTTGGGTTTGGATACTTGAAGGAGCTCTTGGTACAGGCATTCATTTTTTTTCTGTAGTGCAAACAGCTTCTTTGAGTAGAATGAGGGACTCATGTTCATTTCTGATGCAATGATGGATCATATGTATCAGTATACGACTTCCACTGAATGAGATCATGAGGGCCTAGCAGATTTCTTCCATCTCTTTCTGATGGGGACAGAACGACCGCCAAAGCATTTCAGAGCATCCTGTTGGCTCCTGCAATCTGGTAAATTGGAATGTCTAGAGGGACAAGAGAAGCTGCAGCTTCTAGAGCTTGGAAGCGGCAGGTGTTTCTTTTGCTATTTTCCTTTTGTGAGTGTGAACAGGTTGAATTTTCAACTTTGTTTTATTTTATTTTTAGTTCCGTGCTTTTATATAAAATTTTGACCTAATCTTGCTTTCTGTCAGGGTTGGTTGTGCAATTGCTGCAGTCCAAGAATGCCAGTTTGCATTCCAGGAGTATCATTTGATTACATCACAATTTTGGCACTTCCTGCTTGATGATGTCACTTCCAGCCATGACATCACTTCCAGTGGGTCCCGACACAAGTGTCATTCTAAAAAGTGGACCCTGGTGCAAAAGGTTAGAGGACTGCTGGTCTAAAGTAGTTGAACGTGTTGTGGTACTGCATTCCATTCCATCATGGCCTGATGTAAACAAGGAAGCTTTGTGATGCTTGAAGAAAATGTTCTGGCTTTGGTGGTGTCTCCAGAGAATGGGAGTTTAGGGGCACCTGCCAAAAAGACCCTGTCATAAGGACTCAGCACATAATTTGAAAAGAGATTCTTGGATGATCATCAAAGTGGGGGGACACAGAAAAAGGGGCCAGGCATGAATTCTTGTGGGACCTTAAAGAACCTCGCTTTTGTTGCAGTATCAAGCTTTGTGGGCTACTGTCTGCTCAGTGTTTGATGTGATCCTCAGGCAGGCTGGCTTATAGCAACAAACGCAACTACTTGCGAGCTTCCTGTTACGGTGATCACAGACCTTTCTTTATCCAAAGTCGAAGGATGGCCCTGATTCTGAAGATGGTTTGAGAGGTGCTGAAATTCTGGCAGAGGGAAGTGACTCCCCAGCCCTGTTTAACACCCCTTTCTCCCTCCCACTGCAGTATGGCCGCTCAGACAGCTACCGTGTGGCAACCACACAAGACAAAAATGACGAGAAGGACTCGCCCAAGAAGAGCAAAATGCAGAAGGCCCGAGACCTCGATGATCTTAAGAAGGAAGTGGCGATGGTGAGTGACAGGGTGGGGGGAAAGTGGCGGCATGCATGGGGGTGCAGGGGTAGGGTGACGGTGTCCGTGTCATCCTCTCCTGCAGGAGTGGATGTAGGAGGGAAGCAGAGGGGCTGATGGTGGAGAGATGCCTAAAAATCTCCCTCTCTTTGGTCTTTTCCAGACAGAGCACAAAATGTCAATTGAGGAGGTGTGCCGGAAATACAACACAGACTGTGTGCAGGTGAAGACGCGCAAGCAGAAGGGTATTTGTGCTAGGGTGCCAGACACACTGTACTTGAGGAGTAGGGCTGGATAGGGGATACTTGCAGGTGATTGGCCTTCCTCGTTAGCACCATGAACCTGGCTGTGGATGTGGAAAGCAGTGAGATCGCAGAGTGAGATCGCAGTCTTCTGCAGCAGGCTGCCTTGGGCAGAGGTTCATAGATGAGAAAATGGGAGTTGAGGGCATGCTTTGAATTGCCACACTGGGTGCAGCAACAGCTAAAGACATGCATTTTCATCAATGGGCTTAAACTGCCACAGGAGGTGGTGATGGCATCTGGTCTTGATGCCTTTAAGAGGGGATTGGACAGATTTCTGGAAGAAAAGTCCATCGTGGGCTATAGGCAATGATGGGTTGTAGCCTCCTTACATTAGTAGAAGGCTACTTCAGAGTACTGGGTGCAAGGGAGTGGCCACTGGATGCAAGCGTCTTGTTGTCTCATGCCTCCCTGGGGCACCCGGTGGGCTGCTGTGAGATACAGGAAGCTGGACTAGATGGGCCTTTGGCCTGATCCAGCAGGGCTCTTCTTATGTTCTTATGTTCTTATGCCTTTGAAGCTCCAATTTTAAGTGCACAGAGCAGGCTGCAATCTTAAGTGCACTTTGTAGGATGCAAACCTCGCTGAGCCCAGGTGGCGCTCCTTCAGAGTCAACATGCTGAGAACCGCATTGCAAACAGTTCATGGTTGTGGGACTGCTGAGTGCTGAATGGGGGCAGAGGCGAGCTGGGGGAAGGCAGGCAGGAGGACCAGGCTGTACAAAGAAATTGCCTGCAGGAAGATGGGCTTGGAGCACAAGGGTTAACTCTGTTGCTTCTACCTGGGGGCACCGATGCACCTGGTTTTTTTTTTGTCTCTCCATCAGGGTCTGACCCACAGCAAAGCCCAGGAAATCCTGGCTCGCGATGGCCCCAATGCACTCACCCCACCACCCACCACGCCTGAGTGGGTGAAGTTCTGCCGCCAACTCTTTGGGGGTTTCTCCATCCTCTTGTGGATTGGCGCCATCCTCTGCTTCCTGGCTTACGGCATCCAGGCAGGAACGGAGGACGACCCAGCGGGCGACAATGTGAGTGCTGAAAAGTGGATTTCTGCTGCGTGTTTGGGGGCACCTATGGAGGGGGGAGGGAGCGGAGGAATCCTACTCATCCCTGACGTTTCATCTTCCATTTTTTGCCCTCACCTGCTTACAGCTGTATCTCGGGATCGTCTTGGCTGCTGTTGTCATCATCACGGGTTGTTTCTCCTACTACCAGGAAGCCAAGAGCTCTAAGATCATGGAGTCTTTCAAGAACATGGTGCCTCAGGTATGAACAGAGTAGGGATGGCAAACCAGCCGGCGAAGTGTTCTATCGTGTAACTAATAAAAACAAGCAGAACTTCAGATTTAGTCTAGCTTTGTTTGCTATCCACTGAGTTCCTGCCTGCCTAATCTGCCAAGGTCCTCCCTTTTTTGACTTACAAAACCAATGTCATGTAAGGCATGTCTTTTTAATGTGGCAATGCTAGGAATTGGTGCAAGGAGAGACAATGGTGGATGCAAATAGCTAAAGCCCTCCTCTTTTGTGCCACAGTTCCAATCAGGATTACCCACCCATTCCAACTCCTGTGCCTAAAGCAAACAGATGTTTGCGTGGTAAAAAAAAAAAGCATTGCCCTGCTTAGGCCTAGTACAGCTGCACTGGAGTGTAGAAGGAACTGAGGCTGCCATGCTGCAGTATGCTACAATATACGTGCCCCGTGGAACACAATGAGACTTACTTGGATTGAACTACTTGAATTGATTTGGTGGCTGGGTGAGCCCCGAACTCTCAATCTCAACACCCACTGCCTATAAACTGGGAAGAGAAAGAATGATCTATTCCAAAGGGTCATTGTGAGAAGAAATATACATTAAGGATTGCAGGTTGATGCACTCGCAGTTGTGGGCTTTGCAAGTTGAATGTGGCAATATCTGAGAATCCAGACCGCCCTCCCCCACCCCCAGTGTGAACTGAACTTGTCCCTTTCACCCATTAGCAAGCCCTGGTGATCCGGGAAGGCGAAAAGATGCAGCTCAATGCAGAGGATGTTGTGGTTGGGGACCTGGTAGAAGTGAAAGGCGGTGACAGAGTCCCAGCTGACCTCAGGATCATCTCAGCTCACGGCTGCAAGGTGAGACCCCCCCTCCCAAAATCACACCTGCAGCCTTTGAGCTTGTGTTCCTTTCATCAGACTGCTTTGAGGCTGTAGGCTTTGCAAACCAGCTGTGTCCAATAAAGGGAGATGCATGACAAATGCAATTCCCCAGGAATATTTAGCGCAAAAGAGCTTCGTGCTTCATCTCCAGAACTGCTTTTTAAATTGCCATCTTCAGGTGTTGCATCTGCCAGTGTGGGGGGAGGCAAATGGGGGTGCACCTGCTAGATATACCTTCGTGCTCATGTCTTGCTGGCTGTGCACGGGGACTCCAGGGGTTTGGTGCTAAGTCTGCAGAGGGCAGTGCTGTAAAAAGGGAAGGTTCCTTGGTGCAGTGTGGAAGCTCAGCAGCAGTGTCGGTGTAGTGATTCCCAAACTGTGAGCTTCTCGGGGAGCCACAGAAACCAGCCAGGGGAACTGCAGAACTCTCTTGAAAAACCCGCTGCCCTATGCAATGCATAGGATTGTAGCCCTATTGGGGAGCCATGGCCCAGTTCATTAAGGGAGCTGCCAGTTGAAAAAGCTTGGGAACCATTGATGTAGAGGGTTAGGGTTAGTTGACATTCGCCCCCCCCCGTTGCTGTCTATAAGAGTGCGATCCTAACCTGGAGTTAGGCTGGCACAAATTAGTCCAACAAAGTTTGGCTGGCACAAGTACCACCTTGAAGCATCTTTGGACCACTCTCGGAGTCAGGGAGGATGGGCGCACGGCTGTGTGCTGGCCTCTCTGACTCCGAGAGTGGTCCAAACATACTTTACGGTGTCCCTTTTCTGGCCTAACTCCGGGTTAGGATTGCACCCTGAATGGTGTTACATCAGGAGGAGGCCTAATCATGTGACCTTTTCTTTCCAGGTGGATAATTCCTCCTTGACTGGTGAATCAGAACCGCAAACCCGGTCTCCCGATTGCACTCACGACAATCCTCTGGAGACCAGGAATATC
>JAJKFI010000022.1:10060393-10097847 GCA_029204185.1 Lerista edwardsae
GAATGTCGGTTGGTGGGGCATGTCGGGGAGGTGCGTAGCATACCGAGAAGGGAGTGTATTAGGAATGAGAGGCACGCACAGGGTCTGTAAACACCACAAACTGGTTCAAGAGGTGTTCTGTTTCTTGGGGAATACTGAGACCTGCTATCTGCCATTATAGATATACGCCAGGATTCTATGGGCTTGTTATATGACATCTAAACTGGTTTAAGATCAATACAGTATGCATTTGGGAGTGCAGACACGCCTGTAGCTAATCTGTCTGTCATCCCGCCAGGCACCGCACGTGGGGTAGTCATCAACACTGGTGACCGCACAGTGATGGGCCGAATTGCCACATTAGCCTCTGGCCTGGAAGTGGGCAAGACCCCCATTGCTGTAGAGATTGAACATTTCATCCAGTTGATCACCGGCGTGGCTGTCTTTTTGGGAGTCTCCTTCTTCGTCCTCTCCCTGATTTTGGGCTACTCATGGCTAGAAGCTGTCATCTTCCTCATTGGTATCATTGTGGCCAATGTACCTGAGGGGCTTTTGGCTACAGTCACCGTAAGTATTGCACACTGTGTCTCACAGCTATTAAGTGTCCATAAATGCGGAAAGGAGTCCTTAAATGTTATAGGAGTGCAATCCTAACCTGGAGTTAGGCCAGCAAAGATTGGCCAGCACAAGGGCCACCGTAAAGTGCATTTGGACCACTCTTGGAGTCAGGGAGGATGGCGCACCTCTGTGTGCTGGGCTCTCTTACTCATAGAGTGGTCCAAACGTACTTTACAGTGTCCCTTGTGCTGGCCAAACTGTGCTGGCTTAACTGTGCCAGCCTAACTCCAGGCTAGGATTGCAATTTAAATTCAGAAGCATCCCATATGTTTATTGGCATTGGGGTAAATATGGGCATCCCCTCGGTATACTGCCCCCCCTGTAGATATCAGAAAACACAGATAAAGGGGAACCCTGTCTCTGTGGTGCCCCCCCTGCAGTCCCTCCATGCCCCGTTATCTTTGCTTGTGTTCATTACAGTCACACGAAATGTTTCTTGTTTTAACCAAACAAGCCCGCACACATCAAGTATTGTACGCCTCTTGCTTTAACAGGCAGGCAAGCAAGCCTCTAGAAGGAAGTGTGACCATTAACAGGAAGCAGGAAGTTAACATCCACTCTCCCTTCTAGCCTGCTAGCTTGTTTGTTAAAGCAAGATAAATTTCACATGACCGTATGTAATATATAAACAATGGTAATGGGTGTGTGTAGGGGGGGGGCATGGGGAACTGTGGATAAGCAGAACCGCGGATATTGGGGGATGCTTGTACTTGAAGCATAGAATGCATGAGTCATGGAAAATTCCTGAACTTTTCAAGTTGCAAATTTTAGCAAAATCTGGGGAACTGGCATTAGCGCCCTTTCCCGTAGCACACCCTCGATGCTGTCCTCCTCCTAGGTATGCCTGACATTGACGGCCAAGCGCATGGCTCGGAAAAACTGCTTGGTGAAGAACTTGGAGGCTGTGGAGACCTTGGGCTCCACCTCTACCATCTGCTCAGACAAGACAGGGACCCTCACTCAGAATCGCATGACTGTGGCTCACATGTGGTTTGACAACCAGATTCACGAGGCAGACACCACCGAGGACCAGTCTGGTGAGAATTAAGAGTGGGACCGAGCATCCTTTATGCATCTCAGGGTGACAAGTGTAGTGGGGATTGACATGTTGCCTCTGCTTGGGTGAGGTGAGATAAAGAGTTTCTGCCTCACCCTGGGGACTTCGGTCACCCTGTTCTCTTTCAGTCCAGTTTCTGCCGTTTCTCCCAGACTAGAATGCCGCCTCTTGATCCTTCCATCTCTCTCTCTCTTCCTGGCAGGCACGGCTTTCGATAAGAGCTCTCTGACCTGGGTGGCGCTCTCCCACATTGCAGGGCTTTGCAACCGAGCCGTCTTCAAGGGGGGTCAGGATAACGTGCCCATCCTCAAGGTGAGAGTGGGGCACCCTATGAGAATGGCTTGGAGAGGGTGGGGAGGGAGGCTGTGAAAGATGACCCCACCTTGCGTCCTAGCCCAGGGATGTGGCTAGCGATGGAGATGACGTGAGAGGTCTGAAGGCTTCATCAGTTTGAGTGCCCCCCATTTTCCCCCACAGCGAGATGTGGCAGGAGATGCTTCCGAGTCAGCCTTGTTGAAATGCATTGAGCTCTCTTCAGGATCCGTCAAACTCATGAGGGAGAAAAACAAGAAGGTGGCCGAAATCCCCTTCAACTCCACCAACAAATACCAGGTATGTGTTCTCAGGCTGGCCTTCTCTGCTCTCAAGATGGCGCCCGTCGGTTCTATAACAAGCGCAGGGCAGGGTGATGTTCCACACAAATGGAATGTCTCCTTGTTCCAGAATTAGCCTTCATAAGCTCCCTGCAGCTGTGCTTTCGGGTTTGTTCACGTTCTTCAGAACCTTCTGTCCGACACACTCTGATATTCTCTTAGCGCTGACCTACAAGTGCAATTACTCACCGCCCTGCAGAGTCATCGCCTCTCCATCAGAACCTTTTTTTATATCATGTTTCACTTTCCCCACTAATTGTATTTATTAAAATGTGTATACCTCGCCTTTCTGTTTTTGAAACATTCCAAAAATGGCAGTGATGCCGTCCTTCAGGTCCCAGTTAGCAGCCGCATTTTCTAGAACTTTCTCCCCTGTGGCAGTTGCTACGGCCACGTGTTCTGCCCACATTACAGCTGATGAACAAGGGCTGTGTCAATCACACCTGAAAATGTCACAGCTGTTCTTTGTCCACGCCCCACAATTCCAAAGTGCCCCATTTTTATTTTTTTTGAAAATAGTGATCTGGTGGCCTTATGCATCACACTTATGCATCTTCTCTTCAGCTCTCGGACGTGCCCTCCCAGGACTCCCAGAGTGCTGGAACGGCCCTCCTAGAAATCTGGCACCTAAGAAGGGGGATCCCAGCCTAGGTTTGGCTCTACTCCCTCGAGTGTCCTGCAGTTCCCATGGAGTCAGTGATCCTAATACAGTTCCCCATTCCAGGATTCTCAGGCCCATCAGCCTTAATCCTGTCGCCTTCGCTGACAGCTGGAGAGGATTAGCCAGAATTTCCCAGAGGCAGTAGCCTGGAATCAAGCGTTCCCAGAGCCAGAAGGGGCGGTGCCTTTGTGCTGCATTGATGCTTGTAGCTCTCACTTTGTTCAAAAGGCCCAAAAAGTCCTTGCTGAGTGCAGAGCAAGCCTTGTGTTCTGTCCCCAATGCCTTACGTTAGCCCTGATGCTATCAGGGCTTAGCCTAAGCCCTGCCTTGCTGGTTCAGTGACTTTCATTGGCTCACCCATGTAAGCAGATAGCCAAATAGAAACCACTAAGTAAAGTCAAAACACTTTTGTAACAGACCACCCCAAATTCAAGAAAGAGAAGGACGTCCATCAATGTCCATCAGCCACATTTGCATCATCTGACTCCTCTGGGAAGTGTGTGTGTGTGTGTGTGTGTGTGTGTGTGTGTGTGTGTGAATTGTTCAATGATATGTATTATCTTCCTGTTGGCTTTACAAGAACCATGTAAAGTAGCACCATTTGTGACTGTACTATAATTTTAAGGGATTGCATTTGTAATGGTCCTTAAAAAAAATCCTGCATACAGTCAATCCTCATTATCCACTAGGGTCAGGTTCCTGGAAATCCTTGCAGATAGCAAATGTGCAGATAACGAATTGATCTCAGGATTAATGGGATTAGGTGCAAGGGGTCTCTTACCTGCCATCATTTTTTCCCTGCCTTCCTCAGCTCTCCATCCATGAGACGGAGGACCCCAATGATAACCGCTACCTGTTGGTGATGAAGGGAGCACCTGAGCGCATTTTGGACCGATGCTCCACTATCGTGCTCCAAGGCAAAGAACAGCCCCTTGATGAGGAGATGAAAGAAGCCTTCCAAAATGCCTATCTGGAGCTGGGAGGACTTGGCGAGAGAGTGCTGGGTATGGATCCTTGGGGGAGATGGCTGGGATATGTGGGACCTGGGGGAAGGTGGAAAGTGGCTGGACACCTGTCCAGGACTAGGACACCTGTGACCTGTGCTTTGCAACAACACAGGTGTCTGTCTCCAGATTTTCAGGTGCCAACCATGACCTGCAGGTCAATTTCTAATTTTTTTTTACCATCTTATTCCCTTTTAGGTTTCTGCCACTATTACCTGCCCGAGGAGCAGTACCCCAAAGGTTTTGCCTTCGATTGTGATGATGTCAACTTTTCCACTGACAACCTCTGTTTTGTGGGGCTCATGTCCATGATTGACCCTCCCCGAGCTGCCGTGCCCGATGCTGTGGGCAAATGCCGAAGCGCTGGCATCAAGGTAAGGCAGTGTGCCCTCTTCCAGGAAGTTCAGGTGCATGTGCTACATTCAGGTTGACCTCTGAGTCACTGCTTTATGAAAACAGGCTCTGAAGCTGTTCAACCTCAAGATCATTCAGAAACTCAGGACTCACAAACATCACCAAGCTCTTCAGTTAATCCCAAGTTTGTCTGTGGATGTCAGGATGTCAGAATCCACAGTTTTGCCTTTGCTGCTATGCAATTGGCTCTCTAGCCTAGAAGGACTTCAGTGACATCACAGCAGCTTAGCCAATCATAGCCAGAGGGACTGTGATACCTTGCTGAGATACACCCAGATAAAAGAATTAGGGGAGCCTGGTGCTTCCCTTGCAGGGAAGATCCGGACAATCACCTGGACCTCCCTGTTGTTGCCCAAACAGTCCCTTGCATCTCTTGGGATGGGAGTGGATTGGACTGATTTAAGTCTCCTTTTTCCTTGGTGGTATTTCTTCATCACATGTTGTTCTGCCTCACCAGGTGATCATGGTGACCGGTGATCATCCCATCACGGCCAAGGCCATTGCCAAAGGTGTGGGTATCATCTCTGAGGGCAATGAGACGGTGGAAGACATTGCTGCCCGACTGAACATCCCTGTCACTCAGGTCAACCCAAGGTGAGGGGGCACTAAATAATGTGGGGTGTTGGGGGGGGGAGCCGGGAGAGCAGAGCTCCAGGTCTTCCACTGTAGCATTAGTGGTGATGTTATCAGCAGGAGGGCTCAGGTGCTGCATTTTTTTTCCAAAATCCCTTAGCCAAGAAGAAGCATTAGGCTCAGAAGGAGGCAAACTGAGACATTTGCCTAGGGTAACCCTTCATAATTACATTTGGCGTCCAATCCTATCCAACTTTCCAGACCAATGCAGCTGTAATGCAGCTTCGATATAAGGGAACAAACATTCCATTCCTTTGAAGAGACCTCATATCATTGCTCCTCCACCACAAGATGCAGTGCATACCCCATTGGCATAGCTGAATCAGCACTGGAAAGTTGGATAAGATTGGGCCCAAAGGCTACACTCCTATCCAAATTTCTCTGAGAGTAAGTCATATTGAACACCACTTTGTCTCCACCGTGACACTATCCCTCGCCCACCCAGGGATGCCAAAGCTTGTGTGATCCACGGCACAGACTTGAAGGACATGACCACAGAACAGATTGACGAGATCTTGCAGAACCACACAGAGATTGTCTTTGCTCGTACCTCCCCACAACAAAAGCTCATCATTGTGGAAGGCTGCCAGAGACAGGTAGGAATCTTTTCCTCTCCCCCCCCCCACACAACTGGACCTAAGCAGCTGATTCAGCCCACACCACTGGGAAAACTTCAGCAAAAATGAAGGTAACCTCACGGGCATTTGTGTGAACCTAGAGTTGCCAACTGCTCAAAAAGAGCCTGGCTTGACCTGCTCTTGTACCTTTAACAGCAGCTTGATCTGCAGAAATCGGCAGGCTAAATTTCATGTTGTGGAGAAAGGAGTTATTATTACTTGGTAATTTCTGTAGATCATGCTGGTGATAATGGCATAGAAACGGGGCTGTTAAAAAGTTGGCAACCCAGCGTGATGTAGGCCTGTACTCCATGCAAGATCATAGCCTATGCTTTGCACCACTGGCGTCTCCTCTACAACCGACCCTATATGAAGGCAAAAATTGACACTAGCTTTTGTGACAGGGTCATCCTCCTGGTTCTGAGCATGTGCTTCTTTCCCCCACGCAGGGTGCCATTGTGGCAGTAACAGGCGATGGTGTCAATGATTCCCCCGCCTTGAAAAAGGCTGACATTGGGGTTGCCATGGGCATCGCTGGATCAGATGTCTCCAAACAGGCTGCCGACATGATCCTCTTAGACGACAACTTTGCCTCTATTGTCACTGGAGTTGAAGAGGGTGAGCAATGGGGGTTCTTCCTTGGGGGGCGGGATGGATTTAGAACAGGTTGGTACCCAGAGGACTCCCAGCACAGGGGCACCATGACAGTGGTTATCATACCATCTTTCCTCCCTGGGTTTGAAGGGGGAATTGTGTGAAAGAGAAAGGAGGGAGTACAGAAAAGCGTCGGGCTAGATGTGGAGGAGGAAGTGGGTGGGCGGAGCCAGGCAACCGTGTGCCAATCTGCCGCCTGAGGCAGGCACCTCAGTTGGCTGCATGGATGAGCCAGCACTGTTCAGCCGACACATCATTTTGCTTCTTGGGGGAAGATAATAGAATCACAGGTCTGAGCAGGGCCTAGTAGAGACAGCATTGTTGTGCCATTTACGGCCTGTGTTTCCACTGCATGCCTGCCCAACATTTTCCTTTGAAAAGGAAGAGAATTCAATGAGACGGCTATACTGCAAAGGTCTCTGTTTTGCGGGTTCTTTCACAGAATCCAGGGACTTGCAGTTGGTGGATAGTGCTGCAAGTTACGTTAGAAGTACCACATAATGTCACAGAGGAACAAGAGGGAATTATTATTATGCCCATTTTAGACTGTAGTTCAGCTGTGCTTTTATAGCCTTTTCAAGCTGATTGTTCTGCTGTTAAATTTCTTCAGGAAAGAAGGAAGGAAAGAGGAACAGGTGGGAGAGATGAGGAGGGCTGCAGAATCTAGCCTAGGGAGGACGCCCTCCTGAGCTCCTGCCACTGCATGCAGAGATCTGACCAGCTCTGACGTTTGGGACTCCTGCTTTCTCTGCTCCCCAGTTGTGCCCTCCGTCTCCCCCCTTATGTTCACGTGTCTCCCTCCCACCAGGACGCCTGATTTTCGACAATCTGAAGAAATCCATTGCCTACACCTTGACCAGCAACATCCCCGAGATCACCCCCTTCCTGCTCTTCATCATGGCCAACATCCCACTACCCCTGGGCACCATCACCATTCTCTGCATTGACCTGGGCACTGACATGGTGAGTCTCCTACCCTCTCCTTCTTCCTCCAAGCCTGGTGCCCTGCTCAGTGGCGTTTCTACAGGGAGGGCAGAGCTCTAAGTGTTGCAAGAAGCCTTACCCTGTCATGCAAATCCCGCCTCTCCCTTGCTGCTGTAGCCAGTAAGCAACGCCAAGATGCTGCTGTTCCCTGTGAGGATTGGCTAAAACGGTGCAGGAGAGGAGTGGTTTCCACTGCAAGGTAAGGCTTCTTGCAAGACTTAGAGCTCTGCCCTCCCTGTAGAAACGCCACTGGCCCTGCTACTCCCCCAGCCCCCTCCCTTGCCTCGCTGCGAGTCATTCTGTGCATGGAATTGTAAGTTGGAGGCTTTGGCCAGTTGCTTTTTAACACCCCAGGCCTCAGAGAGAGATTTCCAGTTTTTGGTGGCAATCAGAAGTGCAGAAATTCCTTCATGCGGCAGAGCATTATCTGTGGATGGGGCAGGGGGGCACATGCAAGCCTTGCAAGGGCCCCCTCAGTGCAGGGCCCCCCCCAATCACATCCAGAATATCTTCCCAAATTCAGGAAGAAAAGACGTGATGGACATTGTCCAGAAAAGAACCCCTGACTTCCCAGGCTAGCCTCAGTTCCCACCACCGCTCTGTTCTCTGCCCTCAGGTGCCAGCCATTTCCTTAGCCTACGAAGCCGCAGAGAGCGACATCATGAAGCGGCAGCCCAGAAACCCCCGGACCGACAAGCTGGTGAACGAGCGGCTGATCAGCATGGCCTATGGACAGATCGGTGAGTGCGGAGGGGGCAAAGCGGTAGGTCTCGCTCGTTTTGTGATTATTTGAAATCGCTCTGCCCAAGCCGTAAATCGCAGTTCCCGAGGCAGGTTGCAACAGCTTGAGAACACAACAGACAGGACATTAGGAGTCCTTCTTTGGCTGAAAGAACTGCTTCCAGACCCAGTTGTGCTGGCTCCTGGTAGCAGATACAGAAAAAGGCGCTGGGGTCAGGAGAAAGCATAAGAACATAAGAAGAGCCCTGCTGGATCAGGCCAAAGGCCCATCTAGTCCAGCTTCCTGTATCTCACAGCGGCCCACCAGGTGCCCCAGGGAGGCATGAGACAACAAGATGCTTGCATCCTATTGCCACTCCCTTGCACCCGGTACCAGTGGCCCACCACCTTTGTAAGGAGGTTGCACAATCCATCATTGCCTATAGCCCACGATGGACCTTTCCTCCAGAAATCCGTCCAATCCCCTCTTAAAGGCATCCAGACCAGATGCCATCACCATCTCCTGTGGCAAAGAGTTCCACAGATTAACTACCCGCTGGGTAAAAAAGTACTTCCTTTTATCTGTTTTAACTCTCCCAACCCTCAGTTTTAGCGGATGTCCTCTGGTTCTGGTGTTTTGAGAGAGGGAAAAGAACATCCCTCTATCGACTTTATCCCTTCCATACATAATTATATCGACCTTCTCTCCGAGTCCTCAGAAGTTCTGATTACTGTTCTGGAGTGAGAAAATAGTAGGGTGGGTGAGAGATGGCTGTTCATGAGGCTCAGGGTGCCTATTGGGGGGGGGGGTTGTGCCTGCACTGTCCCGTCTCTCCCCCCCCCCACTCACTGGATTCAAAAACTACCCAATCGAGATCGTGTGATCAGGCAATTTTGCAAGCTATTAATTAGGAAAACAACAACAACAACACTGCGCAGGGGTGAAGAGGGACAATTACTCTCCCCCTGCTAAATCTAAGAGGATCGGCCCTTGGCAAAGGTGGCTTCCTGAAGGTGGCTTCCTGTGTTCTGCTGTAGGAATGATCCAGGCCCTGGGCGGTTTCTTCTCCTACTTTGTGATCCTGGCTGAGAACGGCTTCCTGCCTTCTGTGCTGGTCGGCATCCGACTTAACTGGGACGATCGGACAGTCAACGACCTGGAGGACTCCTACGGGCAGCAGTGGGTGAGTAGCGAGCGGCCAGCCTCTGCTACAGCGGTGTAACAGCGTTTGGCCACCTATTGGAACTGCAGCTGTTCCTGAGGAGGAGGAAGGGCAGGTATTCTTGCTTCCCCGGGGCAGGGGCGGACCTAGTCAAAATGGTGCCCGGGGCACCCAATAGAAGTGCGCCCCCATGGGAGCCCAGGTCTACCCACCAGAAGCAGCCCTGGGTAGACCTGCGCTCCCTTCGAGGGAGCCCAGGTCTACCCATTGTGACCAGCCACGGGTCGACCTGGGCTCCCCTGGAGGGAGCCCAGGTCTACCCATTAGAAATGACTGTGGGTAGACCTGCGCTCCCTCGAAGGGAGCCCAGGTGTACTCGCGGCTGCTCACAATGGGTAGACCTGGGCTCCAGAGCCCAGGTCTACCCGCACAATGTTGCGGGGGCCTCTGGCGACCCCCTAGACGGCCCCAAGATGGCGCCCAGGGCTCTTGCCCCCCTGACCCTCCTAGATCCGCCACTGCCCTGGGGGTCCTGACTCCGTCTTCCTCTGCACCCCCAGACCTACGAGCAGCGGAAGGTGGTGGAGTTCACCTGCCACACGGCCTTCTTTGTCAGCATCGTGGTGGTGCAGTGGGCCGACCTGATCATCTGCAAAACCAGGAGGAATTCAGTCTTCCAACAGGGCATGAAGTAAGTCCTGCGCGGCTTGGTTTTGTCTGGGGGTGGGGTGGGAGAACCCAACCTGTTTTGGAACCAGAAAACGGATTATGCGAACGGGGGTAGTTAAGAGTCGGTGCCCCAGACTTTCCTGGCGCTGAGCGGAGCGATTGTCACGGGCAGCGGTGTCATTCAGCCGGAACGCTGGGCGGGAGGAACGGGTGAGCGGCAGCCCGCCCGTTGTGTACCGCTCCGTTTCGCCATCTTCCCCACCCCTGCGGGCTGCCGCTCACCCGTTCCTCCCGCCCAGCGTTCCGGCTGAATGACTCCGCTAGTCACGGGGTGATGCGTGTCCCACAGGAACATCAAATGGGCCACACCAAGGACTCATTTGGGCCTGCCACAAGTTTAAAGGCACGAGTCATCCTGTTGGTCCTTGTATCACAACACGTGGCAGAGAAATGGGGGGTAGCGTCTAAGAGGTTCATGTGAAGTCTAGTGATGTGTGCTCTTGGAGGCACTAAAAGAGACGCACAGTGAGATTATTGTCTTTTTTAATCCACTTCTTCTCTCTTTTTCCCCTCAGAAACAAGATCCTCATTTTTGGTCTCTTTGAAGAGACTGCATTGGCTGCCTTCCTCTCCTACTGCCCCGGCATGGACGTCGCCCTCAGAATGTATCCCCTGAAGTGAGTATGGGTAGCAGCCTGCCAGGGAGAGCTTTGGTCATCTTGGAAATTCCAGAAATCCTGGAAGCAATTTCTCCAGCCCCCGTTACAATTGGGCTCTCTCATATCTTCAGATTATGAACAAGATTGGCACATTTTCTTACTGGCAGGTAGTGAGTTCCTATGTGAGAAGACAGTGCTTATTTCTGGCCGTCATCTGCTTAATGATGTCACCTCCTGCTTAATGATGTCACCTCCTGCTTAGTAACATCACTTCCGGCCCTCCGCAGAAGTGGTATTCAGCTCACTAAACGAAACCAGTTTGACACCCCTGTTCTAGAGGGTTCAACTGGATCCCACCCCAATTGTCAGCTTCTGTCTCAGGGAGCCCTCTTGCCCCCTCCATAGCTCCCCCACTTGTGGTCCTGACCCTCTTTTCTCTCTCCTCAGGCCCAGCTGGTGGTTCTGTGCTTTTCCATATAGTTTCCTCATTTTTGTGTATGATGAAATCCGTAAACTCATATTGCGTCGTAACCCAGGAGGTGAGTAGAACAAGTCGGCCTGGGGGTGGGGGGGTGTGATGTTGTAAGGAGGATGGGGGCAATGTACCCCTTGGGCCCTGCACTCTAAGACCACACTCGCCAGACTCTGGCCCATGGGCCAGATCCAGCGCAACGCTGAATCCCTCCCCATTGTGAGCAGTGCTTACGGTTCTGCAGCTGTTCACATGCAGCTCACAGGGACTCTGCAGAATGACCCTCTCTGGGGTTGCGGCTGCCCAGCAATCTGGGCACAAAGGCTGCTGGGACACTGGGCTACAGGTGCGACGGTCCAGAGTGCCTCTTTGCTGCAGTCGGGTGGGCTTTGTGTTCGCAGCACGACAGTAAACACCTCTTTATTTCAGAAAGCTTTAAATAAACTGAAATTATAAATTGAAGAATTATTATTAATAATAAAATATGCACGCATATTTTATGTACACATATTACGTATACAAAATATGTGGCCATATGTGGTACATATTAAAAATATATACACATATTATTATATAAAATATGTACATGTGTGTACACAAAATATGCAAGATGTACACACCAGGACAAGGCCCTGCAGCTCAGACCAGTTGCAGAGTCCCTGCTTCAGGAAGGGCAGGACTACCTCTCTCTCCACGGCTGTGTGAGCCCGGCAGTCTCGGACAAGACTCCTGTGTGTGTTGCAATTAGGGGGCACCCAAGCTGCAAACTCTGCCCCAGGGAGCCCTGCACGATACAAGCTCTGTCCACCCTCTCCCTGCCTAGACAGGCCCTTAATTGGTGGTTTGGAAAAGGAGGACATTTTTCCTGGCTCTCTTGAGAAAGGGCCGATTTCCTCCCCTGAGCTGCCGGGAAGCATCTCGCTGTGAAACTCAGCAGCCTAATTGGTGGTATCGAACAGCCATGAGAAACAGCTGTGGGGAAGTCGAGACTGACGGGAACCTGTTGGAAGAATGGGGACTGTGCAATGAAGGAGCCAACAAGGGCAGCCTTCAGGCTTGCATGTGACACGTCAGAGAAGTATTATCCCGTAGCCACAGCTCTGGGGCAGTGTTACTTACAAGATACTGTATTGTAATTATCATCACTGGGTGGGAGAATAGAGAAAGTTGGAAGGAGCTGGTGTGATATATTTTTTTCGGGGGGGGGGATGACGACAACTGATGGTTATTACCTTGTAGTAATGCTCTTCCCCCCCCTCACCTGTTCACTTTCTCTTCCAGGTTGGGTGGAGAAGGAAACCTACTACTGAGTCTCATCTCGTGTCCATTGTTGGTTGTCTCCCCTGCAAGGGGGGGCACGTCCCCCTTCCAGAATCCTGCCTACCCTACATGATCACGAGAGAGACCGTGACGCCGGGATCATATCCACGGACATAGAAGCCACAAACCGAGCCCCCCACCCTATCCCCCCCATTTCCCCAACCTGGACAGCTGAGATGGGAAGCCCTTCCCCCCCCATCTTGATGCACGTCCCAGGCTGGAGGTGGGGGAGGGGATTCCCCCCCCCAAAAAAATCTGCTCGCTGCCATTTCTTTTGTTTTTGTTTTTTGGAGCAGCCTGAGGGAGGGGGGGCATGTGTGGAAAAGACAATAGGGGAGACAGGGCAATATTTATTTACCTCTGCAAAACCCTCCTTCCCTCTTAAACTCCCCCTCTTCAAATCCTCTTCCATAGCTGGGATTGAACCTGGGGACCAGCAGTATCCCAGAACAGCAATGTCTTGGAAATGTTGAGCCAAACTTGCAGAGGGTGGGGGAGAGGAGGTTACTGTTATCTGGCTAGCAGTAGTAAGCTTTCAACCTCAATTGGGGGCCCCTTCTGTTCCCCTCTGATCTCTTCCTCACTCCCCTGGGGAATGTGCGGGGAGTCTCTGTGTGTGTGTGTATTGTGTGTGTGTGTGCGTGTGTGAGAGAGAGAGAGAATGGAGGGGATGACAGACGCACTATGGGCTCACCCCTCTGCCCAGCTAAATGCCCCTGGCCTGCCTACTACTCAGTTTTTGGGTGGGTTGTGTATATGTGTGTATGTTGAGGGGTGCCTGAGCACAAAGGGGAAAAAAAC
Organism: Lerista edwardsae; assembly: GCA_029204185.1. Taxonomy (NCBI): domain Eukaryota; kingdom Metazoa; phylum Chordata; class Lepidosauria; order Squamata; family Scincidae; genus Lerista; species Lerista edwardsae. Next base: position 10,073,472 of record JAJKFI010000022.1, read on the forward strand.
CTAGCAAGAACAATAAGAAACACCAGGATGTTTTCTTTTTTTGTCCTCTTCCTTCCCCACAGCTTCCCTACCCCTTACTCTTGATTCCAGCTAGATGTGTAAATGAAACCTAGGAGATCTGAGTTTTTCTCTTGTGCATGTACAGAATTGCTACTATAGGACCAAGACAGCCGCTTATTCCCACCCCGCCCCCTCTGTGTGTGCATCTGGAAGGGGGCGTCGGTCACGGTCCTGACCCCACAGAACCTACTGAGGGGAAGGGGGAAGCTCCTGGCTGTGTTCCCACTGGTGCTTAACACCACCCCTCCCCTCCCCTCCCCTCGGTCAGCCATTTTCTGTGCTCCTAGTTGATCACTCAGTAGAGAGCAGAGGAGACCCCAGCCATAATCTCCTGCCTAGGGCAGCATTTGTCCTTCTTCATCAGTCCCGGGAAGGGAGGAGAGGGGCTCTCTGTCTCTTGATGGGGTGAGATGGCTTCACCTCTGTGTTTTCCCCACATAATCCTTTATTTTCTTTTGTGTTCGGGGGAGCGGAAGGGGGACAGGAGGAACCCATGTTGGGAGAGGTGTATTCTGTCCTGTCCCTTTCCTCTTTCTACTTCGGGATCGTGTTGTCGTGTGAACCAACCAAAACAAGGAGAAAAAAAAATTTAACAAATAAAAACCAGAAGTGGAATATTTAATACGAGAGATGCAGCCGTCTAATTGCGTTCATCTGCGTCTGTCTGAGTGCGTATCTTGCGTTATGAGAAAGTGTTAGATGCTACCTACCCGGTAAACAGGCTGGGACAGAAGTCGCGAGGTGGTAAAATTTTGGTTTGTCTGAATTCAGATTGCAGGTGGAGGTGTGTTTCATGCATCGTAGTTTTTAATGCTTCTCATTAGCAAAAACTCCTTCCTAAAATCAATTCAATGCATCAGGGTGAAAGTTTAGACCCAGACTCCAAAAAAGTGGCTAGAGGGAAGGTCAGTTGTAAAATGGTGACTTGGGGGCAGAGCCAATTACCTGCTCTGTCCTCACAAGCCCTACACCTGAGCAAACAGCCTGATTTAGAAACTCAGAGCAGGGGGCTGCTTTTTGTTGCTGCAATTATCAAACAAACTTAAGCCAAACTACTGCACATAATCCAGCAAGATCCCTTCTGCTCACCCGAATGACTTTGCATAAATGACTTTGCACAGAGGAAAAATGATTATTATATGCAATAGATGAAGAGCCCAACCCTATCCAGTTTTCCAGCCCTCATGTACCATCCTAACGGGGTGTGGGCTGCATTCTGTGGAGGGGGGAAAGTCATGGAGGCCTCCTCAAGGTAAGGAAACATTTGCTCACTTACCTCAAGGCTGCATTGCAGCTGCAATCAGCACCAGAAAGCTGGATTGGATTGGGCCCTAAGAAACCTGCCCCACTAAGGTTAAGTGTTGACAATTGTTAAGCTATTGGCAATCACAAAATTGAGCTTATTTTTAAATTTGCCTACATATGCAATTTGAAGGATGTGGTGGCGCAGTGAGTTAATCCGCTGTTTCTGGGCTTTCGACCGCAAGGTTGGGAGCTCGAGACTGCGTGACGGAGTGAGCTCCCATTGCTTGTCCCAGCTCCTGCCAACCTAGCAGTTCGAAAGCACCTAAAATGCAAGTAGATAAATAGGGACCGCTTTGGTGGGAAGGTAACGGCGTTCTGTGCGCTACGGCGTAGAGTCATGCTGGCCACATGATCGGACAAAAACGCCGGCTCTACAGGCTTTGAAACGGAGATGAGCACCACCCCCTACAGTCGGTCACGACTAGACCATTTGGTCGTGGGGAAACCTTTACCTTTTTACATATGCAATGAGCAATAGTCACTGATATATGTGTGTCTTTAAAAAATGTACACATCACCCAATAGTAGAGGCACCAGCAGTAGCTATAGTGGCAATGGAATAGGAACCAATGAGCAGAATTTAGAACTAGGCGCAAGACAGAATGGAGTGGATGTTGTTCTGCATTTGACCACAAGAGGGAGCCAAACAGCCTCACCCAGCACTGCAGCGGGGAAGGGGGGGGAGGGGAAGGGGTAATACAGAACCTTGACCTAGGCTGCCCCTGTACTCCAGCCACACTTCCCAGGTTCCTTAGGGGAGCTCTGGCTTCCTGCTACACCTCCCCACCCCCTCCCTGGTCTGGCTCTGTCCTCTACCTCAAAAGATGCCGCTTGCAGCAGCTAATTTAATCGGATTGCTTTTTCCATCTGGCTCCCATGGGGTGGGAGGGAGAAGAAGAGGAGGAGGAGGTCATTGCCATGGCAACTCAAGGATGGAGAGAAGAGGCTATCGCCATGGTGACAAAGCAGATGAAGTTGCTGACGGCTGAAGGATAGGATAGGGAAGGCAACTGTCTCCGGGAGAACCACGAGGATGGCCGCATTCCACTGGCTTTCCTACTTAAAGGCTCTGCCATAGCCAGCAGGGACTTGTGGGTTGGCCAACTCCCTCACTGCCCTCTGCTCCTCTGCTTTTAACAGCAGCCTAGCGGGGAGAAACTTAGCAAGTGAAGCTTTTCCTCCTAGGAAAAGAAAGCAAGGGAGAAAACTTCATCCTTGCACAGTTTTGGCACTCAATGGCTGCTGTTAAAGGTGTGTGTGCGTGTGCACATGTTATGATGGCAATTATAACGAGTATGAATTTTGGCCCTCCATAAAATGTCCCTACTTCACTTAGATCCATCGGCCAAGGAGTGTGTTCCCGACTCTACCCGCGATGCTGGCTCCCAAAGAAAGGATCCAATATCTCTCTGCTTTAGACTCTGAAGAGCCCCATCAGTCAGAATACATCATACCAATGACTCTGCTTCATCAGTTATTGGATTTTCTGTCTCAGGCACCGACATGTCTTAGGACAGCTCTGACCCCAGTGAAAGAAATCCTATTATCTTGACTGACCGCCTCGATCCAACAACACACCCCACAAATGAGCCACTTGGTTTTGCACCCTCCAGGGCCCCCACGAAGGTAGGGCACTTGCCCTTAAATGCTCGAGGCACCGCGATAGCTGCAGCACCACCGCTGGCAGTCATTTCTGGGGCCACTCCCCTTAAGGGGAAATGGCCCCTTTCTGCTCCCTATGGTGGGCCACGACCCACCTGCTCTAGTGAGTAAGGCTGGCATAACCACCCTGCCTGACCTCTTGGGCAGCACATTAAACACACAAAGCACACTCCAGTTAACACTTCTGTTTCTTTAATGTTACTGATAAGAGGAAAAAAGGGAAGCTGAGCTCAGGCATGTGGAAGTCTGGTTGATGGGTGAAGAGCATTGGGCTTAAATAACTTCATGGAGAAGAGCTGTCCCAAGTTGGGAGGGTCGCAGGGACTTGGGCACAGGGAGGCTGAGGGTCACCCTTTAAGGATGGGAAATTGCTGAGCGTTCAATGACCTGCACAGCCCCCCCCCCCCAAATAAGGCTCTCGGGGAACCCAGTGGAGGAAACCGGCAGTCCGAAATTGAATGAAATGGCAGCAGTGTATATGGTACAGAGGGCTGTGTGAGATGGGCGCACGAGGACACAGGAAAACTGATGGCCTTCCAGAGACGCAGAGGCCAGGGGCTGCTGCTGGTCCCTCACACAGGCTCCATCTGCAGCTCATCGGTCTCCACGGGCTCCAGCTCATGTAAGGCGGCGTGTGAACCAATCACCACCAAAGTGGCACCTGCAGGGGGCAACACAGGGAACACGCTGAAGGAGTGCGGATTCCCATGGAAGGGCCTTCCCCAGTGATGGGAGGGGTGTCCCGCCACCCTCCCTCTGGGGCCCAAACCCATCCTTGTGCAGACCTTGGGGACAAGGGAGTAAAGGACAGACTCACGCCATGTGGGACAAAGACCACACATGGCTGCAACTCTGCGTCTGTTTGAGGCAGGCAGAAATCAGATGAGGTGTAGGACCCCAGGGCTGGGTTTGTCTTTTAACCCCATCGTATGACCTGCTCAAAAGTCAGGGGGTGCAGAAGCTGCACTGGCTGAAATCTCTGCCTCTGCACAACTGGTAAAGGTCCAGGAGCCCTAAAACTGAAAGGTCGGACACCCCTGATTTAACGTGGACCAGTGGGAATGCTCCAGTATCCGTTCCAGACCCCACTGTGGATACCTGAAACCGTGGACACCTGCAGATGATGTTGGGTGTTGAGCTTTGGACCTTCTGCATGCAAGACAGATGGTCCTCTGCTGATCTCCAGCCTCTGCTAAAGCCTCTTCCTTGCAACTAAAAAGAGGGTATTAATTACTCACCCAGCACCCAGAAGACGGCCGAGCCGGCTCCTGCCAGCCAAAAGAAGGGAAAGGAGACTCCTCCGGCCAGGCCATACTGATGGGCTGTGCTAAGCTCCCGTCCTAAAGGAGACAAGATTGGGTGAGAAAACAGGAGCTCGGCACAGAAATCTTGTCCTATCCCTGTGAGACAATGCTAAGAGCCTCAAATTGAGGGGACCACAGGCTTGAGACCAAGTATGGCCCGTTTGTTCAATTAAGCATGAGGCATCCAGGCTTCTGTAGTCTAGAAATTGCCAAGTCAGGTTGTGGACACGTAGCAATGAACTGAGCAATTCCTGTTGGAGCATCACCATCTGGTGGCCTCTCTGGCAATTACAACCTCCAAACACAGCTTCGTTGGTGCAAGAAAGATTTATCAGGGGGTCCATGGAAAGGAAGGACCGATACCATATTTGCCCATTCTCACAGCATCAGGCAGTTTCTCTTTCCTATAATAAACTAGCTTGATACCCATACTTCGCTATGGCATTTAAATCCATTTTTTTCTCCAATAAATTGACTCCAATTGAGGAATCCGTGAAAACACATTTTACCCCTGTTCACCCCCTTAAGGGTTGACTTTCTAAAAAGCCCTTCTTACTGGGAGCCTACATCATGGAAGGAATTCACTCCCCAAATTTCATTTTTTCTAGGTCCAGGGGTTTGGGCTGGGTGTCGATGAGTCAGTCAGGACATTTGTTTTTATATACATAAAACTAGGTGCAGTCTTCCATTTTGTCATGGCTTTCTCTTAGGTTTAGACCCTGCCGCCTCCACCACCACTTACCAAACACAACAAGCTGAGAGTGCTGTGTCTTCAGGTAGATGATGTAACAGGCCCCAAAGAAGACAGCGAGCGCGATCAAGAGGAGAGGGGATGTGATACTGCCAGGATAGAACAAAAAGAAAGAGCAGGGGATGTCAAATCCAGTTCAACTCCTAATTCACAGGTTTCCAGGCAAGATAGAAGGGACGTGTGTCCTGGGATATTGCAAGGTATGTAACCACTGACGATTTACACATTTGAAATATACTAATTCCAAAAAACGATCCAAGTAAAACTTATTCATTCATCTCAATTTCATTCATTCATTCATTCATTCATTCATTCATTCATTCATAAAACTGATATTTTTTGGCCCGCAAAAATGTGTAAATATACAATATAGCCCTCAAACTGAAATGTTTGTAAACCCCTGATCTATTGTATCAGGGCAAATACATAGTTATTGACCTCCAGTTGAAATCCCTAGACCTAATATCCAGTAATATCAGTCTCTAGCCCAGAGTCCTAATTCTTCGTCCTAATCCCATCTATATAAAGAACAACAAAATGCTTTCAGCCATAAGAACTAGAAACTTGGCTTTCGGTTGAAAGTGGTGAATCTTAGGATGCTGCACTGTTCATTAGTAGGCAGCTTCTGTTGCTTATGCGCTAATCCGACTGCAGGATGCCTGCAGCTCTGTGCGCACTCAGTGATCACCATTTCCTTGCAGAGTAGGAGGATTCTGGCCCCCCTCAGCCCTCCCTCCCCACCCCGAAATCCACACTCACAGGCAATAGACAATAAGACCCAGGAAGACGAAGACGTAGTTGCTCTGGAAGTATTCCACATTGCGCACAAGCCTCTTACACAGCTCCCCAAAGTTTCGAGGCTTCCCAAAGCGCCTCTGGTCCAGAAAATTGGCCCAGGGCCGGATGGTGGCGCGACGTTGCTCCAGCCACTCCTTGGCAGGGCCTTGAGGCAAGAGAGCTGGGATGTTGATCCTGGAAGAGGGCAGAACGGGAAGGACACACAGCCAGAGAATGCATTAGAAACAGGCAGTGATGTCATGCAGGGGGAACATGGGGGAACTCAGTTCCACTAGTTAAAATTAGGGCTGACTCCGCCCACTTCACTCTCCCTCCTTCCCCCTCCCAATTCCTCTGCAAAGAGCTTTTCTTCTTGGTTGGCCAGCACTCAGAGGGTTAAAGGGAGCGACTTTAGGGGGTTCCTAGGGGGGCGAAGGCAGTGATGTCATTCAGGGGGAACGGACCAGAATGGGCGTTCTGGATCCTAATGGGCTCCGTGGCTGGTTCCGGGTTCCCGACAAGTACCAATCAAAAGTGAGTTCCTGTTCCTAAATCATTTGAATGACACCACTGGAAACAGGGTATATAAAAAATGGAGTAAGTCTCAAAGTGTGGGTTGGACACTTGCACGAACCCCATGCATGGTGGGTCGTGAGACCTCGCTCGTGCCCTTGTGGACAAATGATGCCACAATGAAGGGAAAGGAGGAGGCTGAAATCTACCCAGTGGCATTCTGGGCTTCACAGAATATGCAATCACTGTCAGAACAACAGAAAGTCAACTGACCTGTCAGTTGAGTGGTCGACTGATTGGTGTCCTTCCCAAATGCCCCACGCTTTGCAAACCACTCATCCATGACAGGGCCCCCAACCCACCTCCCAAGAACAAAAGGGCCTCATCGTGGCACGCCCAGCCTCACCCCCACACTTCTTACTTGGTCCCCAAAACTGTGTCCGCTGTTTCCATTTCCGTGGCTGGGTTGAAAAGATGATCTGGTCCGGTTTTACTAGCCATTGGAATTCAGCCAAGACTGAGGGGCTACACAGGGAGAGCGAGAGCGAGAAAAAGGTAGAACAGTTAGGCCCAGTATTGGATGGTTGAGGGAAACCACTAGGAATGCAAAAATGCCAACCACACTCCCTCCTTAATGTGGAATGCAGAACCAAAGGACTATTGCATGCCTCCTGAGAAGCAAACCTGTACACCATTGGCTCCCCGGGGAGCTGCAGGAACCAGCCAGAGGAGACATGGAATTGTGACTTTAATGGGGGGACTGCAGCCATTGGCCCAGTAGGTCAAAGCCACCAGTCAAAAGGATTTGGAAACCACTGCTGTATACCCAACAGAGAGATGCAGCCAATCAGACAAATGCGTCTGTAGGACACACCCACTGCAAATATATTCCTAGGATTAAAAAAATAAAACAATCTTAGGTATACACCAAAAATGTAATGTGAAAAATGGCCCCCCAAAAACATGACTCATGTATATGGAAATCTCACTGTTGCACAGAAAAAAAGAGCCCAATAAATCAATTCAATAGAAAAAAATCCATCGTATTTCATTTTATAGGGGAGAAGTCTAAAGAACTGTCCTAGATCACAACTGACAACCCCTGGCAGAAATACTCCCACCCCAAAGCTCGGCATACACAAACATTCTAATCTAGACCAAACGGCAGGAACAAGTGCCAAGAGGAACTGGGCCAGGTCCTGGTATTACCAGTCTTCGGACTGTTCAAAAGAGGCTCATGACAAACCTATTGCAAAAAAAGAATGGTACCAATAATCTTACAGTCAACATAATTTGCTTTAGAGCGCAATCCTAACCTGGAGTAAGGCCGGCACAGTGAGGCCAGCAAAGTTTGGCCGGCCCAAGGGACACCATAAAGCGTGTTTGGACCACTCTCGGAGTCAGGGAGGATGGCATGATTGGATTGGGTCCAAGTCCTCTCTTGCAGAGGCTTTGAAAGGCTGCCACAAATCCCCCCACCAAAAAAATGAGGCTTCCCAGCCCTCACTAAGGGCACGACCCAGAGGTTGAAGAACACTGGGCTAGCAAGAGCATCGGAGCAACCCCTCTTCCTTGTCCAGTCTGGGGAGAGTAGAGGGGCAGCAGAGGAACGTGGGTGGGTGGCGGTGAGCACCTTTCCACCCAGGTGCTACCGGAGGCAATTTGCTCAGTTGGCCTCATGCATGGGGCCAGCCCTGACTGCTGGAAACAGGACGCTGGATCTCTGCTGCCGGGGCTTGTATTCACAAGCTTTCACGCACAGCATGCAAAGCGGAGGAAGCCAGGACGAGCGGCTAACGTGGTGCACACTTGCCATCAGCTCAGGGCCTGCACGCCGCCCATGGGGACCCCCCAATCCTCAGCACGGCCTGCAGGTGGGCAATTTTCTACTAAGGCTCAGCTAGCAATGGGGGCGCCCCCGATATTGAGCGGCTCTCGGCTCACTTGCGCAGGGAGGAGACCACCAAGGGCCGGGCAAACGAGCCTCCCTGCCCCTGGGCAAGAGGCCGCCCAAAGGATGCTGCGGACAAGCCTCCCCCCACTCTGCATTCCGGGTTGCCTAGCAACAGGCTCTCGCTCACCTGCCTCCTTCGGAATTCGGTCCACCTCCTCCCCGGAAGCGCTGCGTCTACGTGGCGATGGGAGGGGAGGGGAGGACCACGGATGTTTATTTTGCTGGGCGCGATGGCTGCTGGGAAATGTAGTCCCCCGGCAGTACTGCGGGACCAAAGTAGTTCTGCGTCTTATCTTGCTGACAACTGGGACCATTGTTTGGATCCAGTCATACAAAAAATGCATGCATGCGCCGTGCGGGTTTCTGTCTGATGCTGACGCATTAGATCAGCTCGTCCTGGTTTCCTTCTTTCGAAAAACTAAAGCACGACACGTTGCCGATGCTGTGCAGGTTTTTCCAGTAACAAGTAGCAATTTATATGTGAATGCAGGTAATTAGCCCTTATCTGGGCATCTGAAATTCGGACTATTCCAAAATCCAGACACTTTTTGCCAAGACCTTTTAAAAAAGAAAATTATGTAGCGTGCACTAGAAGGTCTTGTTGTGTTCATTCGCGCGTACAGGGTGTAAGTTCTGCTCTGTGGTGTGTACCTGCCCAGACATTGTTGAAAAACGTTGACAGGTTCAGCAGACACTCATATGGGTAACAGCGAAAAGAGCAAGAGGAAGAATTTTTGATTATATTTATGCAATTATTCAGAAATCCAGGCAAATCCAAAATCTAGACACCTTCCCGTCCCAAGCAGATAAGGGATATTCAGCCTGTGTTCTTCTTTTAGAACCAGGGGGCATCCGCTAAAACTGAGGGTTGGGAGAGTTAAAACAGATAAAAGGAAGTACTTTTTTACCCAGCGGGTGATTAGTCTGTGGGAACTCTTTGCCACAGGAGGTTCAAAGAGTCCCTCTTCACCCCTGCGCAGTCTTTCTAGTGGCTGTTGCTGGCGGTCTGCCTTTTTTTAGATTGTGAGCCCTTTTGGGACAGGGAGCCATTTAACTTTATTATTACTATTTGCCTGTAAACCGCTTTGTGAACTTCGTGTTGAAAAGCGGTATATAAGTACCTGTTGATTGATTGATTGATTGATTGATTGATTGATTGATTGATTGAGGTGGTGATGGCATCTGGTCTAGATGCCTTTAAGAAGGGTTTGGACGGATTTCTGGAAGAAAAGTCCATCGTGGGCTATAAGCAGAGGCGTCCTGCAGCCGGAACGCTGGGCGGGAGGAACGGGTGAGCGGTAGCCCGCCCGTTGCGTTCCGGTCCGTTTCGCCATCTTCCGGCTGCATGACACCTCTGGCTATAAGCCATGATGGATTGTGCAACCTCCTTACAGTAGTAGTAGGCTACTTCAGAGTACCGGGTGCAAGGGAGTGGCAACAAGATGCAAGCATCTTGTGTCTCGTGCCTCCCTGGGGCACCTAGTGGGCCACTGTGAGATACAGGAAGCTGGACTAGATGGGCCTTTGGCCTGATCCAGCAGGGCTCTTTTTATGTTCTTATGTTTTAGCTAGGAGAATTGCCAAAAGTGAAGTTTCCAGCATGCTACTGGCATCCTTCTAGCACAGTTAATTTAAAAACAAAATGGCATCCTCTCACTTCTCATTGAGATCAGTTGTATGGCGGTCACCATGTTGTTGCCATAAAGTCCGTACACGATATTCTTCCGCCATGTTTTTCACAGGGTCCTGCATTCGTTTCAATAAAAGTTCTAGTGTGGGGGCTTGCGCTAGAATCTAAAAAAAGAATGTGACCCAAGCATGCTGGAAGGTAAAAAAAGAACAGCTCTCATGCTAGAAACTGAAAAAAGAATGAAGCCATTTAAACCAGTTCAGGGCTTGTAACATGGGTGTACCCTAATAGTGTGTTCAATGGATCACATCATTTCTTGTTTGTCCACCTATTCCTGCCTGAACTCCAAGAAAACACAGACACAAAGGGTTTTAGATGAGGCTTAGTGCATTTTTTTAATTAGGACACAGTTTTCAGGATGGAACAATCACAGGGATTCGACAGAGGGATCCCATCTCTTTTACGTTTCCTCCTGCAAGGATGATGGAGGATTGCTTGTGAAGCTCAGAGTCTTCTCTTTCACCCTTTATCCAGCTTGTTTACTTCTTTTTGCAGGAGTGAAGGATCTCTACCCATCCGTCTACTTCAGGACCTGCGAGTCAGTTCTCGTGAAAGTTGACAGAGGCCACAGAGCGGGCAGCAAGCCATCACCATCCAGTCCTCACAGATAGAGCCCTACATAGGAAAAAAAGGACAAGTAAATGCCTAGAGTAGGAGTTCAAAATCTGAGCTACAATTTAACCGAGGTTTCGTCCTCAAGACAATGGACTTACAACCCATTGTCATTCCCCTTGCTAGCCAGTCCTGGGTAAAGTATGTCGATTTTGTTCTCCCTGTAGGTTACATGCAGTGATGTCATGCAGGGGGAACGCGGGGGAACTCAGTTCCACTTGTTAAAATTAGGGCTGACTCCGCCCACTTCACTCCGCAGTGCTTCCCCCCTCCTCCCCCCTCCCAATTCCTCTGCAAAGAGCTTTTCTTCTTGGTTGGCCGGCACTCAGAGGGTTAAAGGGAGCGACTCTGGATTCCTAGAGGGGCAAAGGGGTCTACCCATAGGAACCAGTCTACCCATAGGAACCAGCCGCGGGTAGACCTGGGCTCCGCCAGCCTCCGGCTTATGACGTCACTTCCGGTGGGCGGGTCCTGACATGTGCCAATCAAAAGTGAGTTCCTGTTCTTAAATCATTTAGATGCCACCACTGGTTACATGTGCCTTTAGCACTCCTGCGCCACTCTGCCAGTCTGTTCTGAGCCAATTAAAAGTATCCGTCAGGACAGACGGGGTCTTGCTTTTGTGATGCCCTTGCAATGTGGGATGCTCCCCCTGGCCCCACCCCATCTTCATTTGGTTTTCCCAAGCGTTCCCGCCTTTCACCTCAATATGATATCTCTCTCGCACACCAGTGCGCAGCGCGATGAGGGTACCAGGCAGGTATGGGAGGCAGCAGCACTCGCCCGCTTGTTCCGCCACCCGGCAGGCGAGGATGCAGGGAAGGAAAGTCGCGCAGAGACCTGTGGGTTGGGGAGAAAACCAAATCTGATGAAATCTGGTGAAATCTGGCAGCAGAGGCAGATCTAAGGGAGGGCAAAGCTCTAAGTTTTGCAAGAAGCCTTACCTTGCAGTGGAAATCACTCCTTTCCTGCACCATTTTAGCTAATCTTCACAGGGAAAAGCAACATCTTGGCGTTGCTTACTGGCTACAGCAGCAAGGGAGAGGAGGGATTCACATGACAGGGTAAGGCTTCTTGCAACACTTAGTGCTTTGCCCTCCCTGTAGATCCGCCTCTGCCTGGCAGGCAATGAGTGACACCTAGAAGAATCTGGTAGACCATGGGTAAAGTCTTGAATTTGCTGGATTTTCAGAAGAAGTCACCAGTTGCTTGCCTAAATACTGTTTTATCGGTTCTGTTTTATTAGCTCCCGTTCCTGGACCCAGGTACTCACAAACGCCCATATCGGCACAGCAGTCACACAAGTCCGAATTCCAGGCCCCCTGGTTGCTAAAGTTGTAGCTGGTGCTTACACCTTGTGGCTGGGAGTCTACGATCACCTGGGTCTGATAGGCCATGCTGCCTGGAAAGAGAGAGAACAAAGGGTGCCAGTTATTCCCACCTTCACAGCCAATAAAGGCTCAGGAGCAGGCCAGGCCACTTAATTTGGGTCAGTTGGCCGCCCTATTACTAACTGTGGCAGGAAATTCAAACTGAACCCACTAACAAAAATGGGGTAAATTTTAGTTGGCAACGTCCCATTTGCTATGATTCATGAGTAGTGGCTCATTGTTACAACCCACCACACTGCTGCAGAACTCATTACACTAGTAATTACACTCATTACACTCTATAATCCTTGCATTGCTGCTGAATTTGATTCTTGATTACTAATCCCAGGGCCGGATCATGTATGTGGCTGGCTGAGGCAGTTGCCTCAGGTCGACAGATTGGTTCCTCCTCCTCCTCCCACTCCTCCCACTCTTCTTTCTGATTGGAAATAAGAGAGGAGAACAACCAGAGGATCGTTGCCCCTCCCCACACCTGCATTATTTGCTGAAGGCTTAGTTCCACCGCCTGTATTTGCTTACTCTGCAGTGTCCCACATAGCTCTGAAATCTGAGGCTGCTTGCTGTTTTGGCTAAAGGTATGTTTGGGAGAAGGAGCAGGCACCAAATTGTCCTACGGTATGTTAGCAACAGTTCAAAAGGAGCCTTGCCACTGTTTGAAAAGGCCTGCATTCATGCATGCGCATTTCGATAAGGTGCCTGCCGCAGCAGCAACCTGGGCCCTATCGGCATGTTCACTTGTTTCCTGTTGAAGCCGGAAATCTCTGGCCTCACATCAGCCCAGGGTTGTGCTCTGCTAATCTTCTGAACTTAAAACAACAGAGGTTAACAGTCTGCAGAGGCAGTTTTAACTGTGGCTTAGGAAAACAAAAAAGCTAGGGCAAACATCTATGGTTTGTCGTCCAGTTGGCATGCAGCATCATAAAAACCTCAGACCGTTTTGTCTGCCGTCTCACCTCTTTGAGTCAAGCCAATTAAACCTCCATGTTTCTCTCTGCTTGGGCTCCACCCAACCCCCCTGCTGGGTGGCTGGCGTGGCAAAGCGAGCAGGAACAAGGCGGGCACCGCTACGGATTATCAGTGAAGGGGGCAGTAGAGTGGCGCTACTGACGCCATCCGCGGTCACCGCACCCTCCATTCACACACACTCACTCGGCCTGCCCCAAAAGCGTCGTGTTTGGTAGGGGGTCACAAGCACCCCACTCCAGCCCCCGCTGCCACTGTCCCGGATGACCCTGGGCGGGTAGGGGGCATTTGAGGGGGACGTCGTGATGGGGGGCAGTGCACTGCCACCCTGGCTCATACGGACGACCACAGGAGGTGGCCCATAGTCCGCACTCCTAATACTGCTCCTCCTTGTGCTTTTGTCGCTGTTCCAGTGGACACCCGCAGGTGGGTTGGAAGTGCGGTGGAGGGTAGGTGGGTAGCCGGCTGCCATCCCAGCATTTGGCGGCGCTGGTGGTGGTGTCCTGGGCGACCACTGGGCCGCCAGGTGGCTGTGTCCTTTGGTCTTCCGTTGGCCGCCACTGCATCACTCCACCTCTTCCTCTCAGTTCTGGCCAATTGGAAGGCGAGAAATAGGCAGGGTAGTACGGCAGGGACAAAAGAGGAAGGGAAGAGGAAGAAGCACAGCATCAGGTGCCATTTGGCCTTCTTGGTGCCACAGGTGGCCTGGAGGTTGGGAGGAGGCAGGAAGGAATTCCTGGCTTCCGTATTCATCCCTGTGGCGCTCCTGTTCATTCCAGCGGGGCTTGTGCAAGAGACCCTCTTTGTGGATTGTCTGTCCGTCTCCGATGTGTTCCCGACCCTGCCACGCTTCATGGCAGCCCAAATGCTCATGGCCTCTTGCTAGGGGAAGGCAGGTGTAGGCCTGCCCCGTTGGCATGGCAACAAGGCCTCATGTTCCGATGGCGGACTTCTCCTTCCACCATGTTCACACAGCCATGTCGGCTCATTCAAAGCGGGGTTCGCAGGAACTGGCTCCTGGGTTCACCTCCTTGAAGATTGCGCGGCGCTTTGTGGGCCCTCAAACCGTGTGAACGTTTTGTCTCGGACTGAGAATCACAGAGGGAGTCCCTGCCTCCTCTTTCGAACAATACAGGGCAGCATTTACAAGATGTGTGTGTAAGGGAACTGCCTTGAGAGGGCACAGTGCTTCACAGGTCCTCCTAGCAAATAAATCTGTCCAGAGAAGACATATTTCTGCTGAAATTGATAAAGGTGAGGAGGCAGGAATGAGGAACTAGTTCCGTGTGAAAAGAATGAGTTGCCATAGTTTGAGGGTGGGGTGGTGATAACTTTCCTCCTTCCTCCCCAAACTCATCCAATGAAAATTCAGGCATGCCCCAATATCCACTGATTCAGTATCCATGGTTTCAGTTATCCATAAATACCATGGATACTGGGATGCCTATTAAAAAGATAGGGGAACATTAAACCAATTTCTTTCTTTTTTGCCTTGTTGCAGCTAAACCACTGATGTTCCCCCATCTTTAAAAAGGCATCCCCAGTATCCATGGATTTAGAAAGGCAATAATCTTCCCTTTCTGTTAGATAGATAGATAGATAAACTTTATTACAGTCAAAAGACCAGCCAAAAGTAAAAACATCAAATCTAAGTAAAACATCGGATAGAATAAACATCAGAGTATATAAATATACAGAAATATACAAAGGTATATATATAAACAGAAATATACAAAAGTATTATAATCAAATGCAAAGCAAAAATCAATTCTAGGAAAAGCGGCAACAACATCAAAACCTCTCCCCTAAGCCATATCCACTTCCAAAATCTAGCAAACCATGCTCTAACTATTGAGGCTCATTCCCTTTCTGTTGTCCCCCTACCAGCAATTGGTACTGAGAGATATACTGCCTTTGAACATGGATGTTCCACCTAGCCATCAAGGCTAATAGCAGAAGATTCCACATGTTATTTTGGTGTTGTCTGTGATGGAGTTCAACCTGGAGGAATGACAAGTCTAGCAACCCCCCATTAACAATGTATCCTCCAACAGCAAAATTAGGGGCAGTGATTTATTAGGGAGTGGGACAGATACTGGTGGATTCTGGGTAGGCATCTGGGTTGAAATCATCAGAAGCAGTAGAGGGAGTTGGGATGGAACACACTGCAATGCATTATGGGTCAGTCTTTATCAGGAGTGTCCACACAGAGCTGATAAACAAAACTACTGTTCAGGCAAGTTGGGCTGAGTATGTTTAGGGCTGGGCCCAAAACAAGAAAACCATATGAGGGTTAAAGATACAGGAGTTTGTCAAAGGAGCCTCAGGCCTATTTTTGGCAAGGTCAAATCTTGACTCATGGTACAAGACACTTATTGCACCACTGTCTTATTCCAAGAATTGTCCACCCAGGCATCACCGTGCGGTACTTTTTTTGTCAGTTTTTTAAAGAAGGTTGCCAACTTTTTGCCCAAGTACTGTAGCTGTGCCTTTGTCAGAGGCGTCATCTGCAGCAGTGGCAGTGTTTCTTACTGGCTCACAAAAAATTTCACCAACTAATTTTTGCATATCAAATCTCTGTTCCAGGGACAAGCAACCCTCTCCTAGTTTCCTGTGGATCCATGAAGCTGCATCTCCTTAAAGTCAGAAAAATCTCAGGCTGCGAGTTAGCTTGCAAGGTGCCACTGAACTTTATGGGAGCAATCCTCCTGAAATCAATGGGAATTAAACACTTAACTCTGCTCAGGTTCCACTGAAATCAATGAGCTTAAAAGTCCAATCCCAAAAACACTTATTTAAAAGTAAATCCCATTGATTTCAGTGCAACTTATTTCCACACAGGTGTGCTTAGACTCTCGGCTTTGAACAGTTCTCCCCCTACACTCTATTGGTAGTGCAAATGGGCGTGGAGTCGTCTGTCTTCCCAAGGCTGTTCCCTTACACACACATCTTGAAAATGCCACCCTGCCAGCCCTGTATCGTTCGAAGAAGGAAGAAGGGATTCCCTTTGTGATTCTCAGCCTGAGACAAATCATTCACATGGTCTGAGGGCCCCAAAAGCACCAAATGCTGGGTCACAACCCACTGGTGGGCCCTGGATCCATAGTTGAGAACGGCTGGACTTATCCATATGACAAACACCCCAAGATGGGCCTTGGTTTCTAACTTTTCTGCTACACTCAAATCTAGTGCTTTACAAACCTCATTCTCTGCAGCAACTTGGTGCACTCTAGGCGACCGTTGTCCTAATTTCACAAATATGTGGAATGTGACTTGTGCAAGGCGCACAGCATGTAATTCACAGGTTGGGTTTCCACCTTTGGTCCCTAGGCCTGTTATTCTGATGCGGCTAGTGGCTGCAAGCAAAGAAATTAAGCAAGCAAAACTTCACCGGCAACATGCAACTCAACTAGTTTCAAATTCAAGGATGATGTTTTAATTTCCCTTTTCACCACCTTCTCGGCTAGTTCAGTGCATTCAAAGCCATCTCCAACCCATTTCACAGCCCCCTGCTAGCCAAAGCAAGCCTTGCTGCTAAATCTATAGCTCTGCCAGCATCCTCATATGTATTTATTTTTCACATTTTTAACCACCCCTTCCTCCAAGGAGTTCAACATAATGGGACTTACTTCTAAGTAGACATGCATAGGATTTGGCTGCTAGCTAGGAGCACAGGGGACAGATGTAATGCTTGCTTTTCATCTGTTGGGTGGACAGAATGCCTGTACCTCTGACCATTAAATAGAAGAGGGAATTTGGGCAGGTGCAGTTTTTTAAACCTTTCCATGTTGAGCTTCACCTGCCAAAATTCCCTCTCCTTTACAATGCTTAAAGGTATAGGGGCCACTCTGCCCCCCCCCCCCCGCTTGAAACGGGTAACCTCACCTAACATTATTTTTTAAAAAAACAAACACCACAAATCTTTTTTTATTTTGCTTTCATCAGATGTGTTCCGGCCACGATGTGTTGGAAAGTCCCTATGACTTTCCAATCATGAGATCAAGCTATATCTTCCACCAGCTAAATTTACAGTTAACCGCAAAGATTGTTGAAATGCATCTGTAGCCGAGATGTTGGGGGATGCAATAATCTTGGTGAAGACGGAGCAGTGAAGGCACAAGTCTTCACGCAAAGGGCAGGGTGCACAGAAACAGACAAATCATTCGTGAGGTTACAGAAAGCGAGAAACACAGTATCTAAAACATGAGAGTGGCAGCAATTCTGTCTAACACGGCACTGCAAGTACTGATTCACATCCATTGTTGGGGCCAAGTTGGTGGGGATTCTGGGGCAAAATGTACTGTGGCCCCCCTAGCCCCCTTCCCCTTCTGATGGTTCATGGGGTCACCAGTTCTGAAGGCTCAGGATGTCACTAGTCAGATGAGCCTTTGATGGGTGTGAGCCTTTGGCCAGTGCCCAGTTCGTCCTCTGGCCCCACCCTGATCTCATCTGTTCAAGTGAACTATGTATGTGTCCTAAATTTGCCCGCGGAGTCCTGTGGAACTCACTAACACTGGGGCAGCTACATGGAAGTTCTTCAGGTTAATACGGAGCAGATTCCCTGTAAGTAAAAAATCTGAAACCAGCCAGGCAGCAGCAGGTGTAGGGCATACGGGGGTAGCATATGCCTGAAATGCAGACAATTCTGGGCTCAGTTGTGGGCTGTGTCTACCAATAGGGTTGGAAAAGACCCCCGTCTGATACCCGGCAGAGGCACAATGCCTCAATGCATATGCAATGCTCAGCTACCAGGACAAACGGCCGAGTCCACTTCAGAGGTGCACTTGCCATGGGGATAAACACAGATGCACATCGCGGCATAAAGGTCACCCTCCCAAAAAGTCTTATCTTTGCTATTTAGGTCATAAATCCCCCCTATGCCACTCCCACCCCAACAGGAAAGTTTTCCACTATTCTTACACAAGCCCTCTTTTCTTACCTGAGTTTTATACCCTGGAACTTCAGGTTCTCTGTTGACCAAATGCCCTTCGGTAAAGAAAGCGGATGGGTGGGGTGGAGGTTGTGCCTCTTATATATGCACTCACTGCAGGGAAGGCCAGGGAAATTGCGGCTATCACTGGGGAGGGAGTTGATCTGAGGGAGTAGCCTGGGTGGGGAAAGGGGTTGGAGGAGGAGAAGATTGTCATGAGTCATTGCGAGAGGAACTGTGGAATTAAAGAAGGGGGTGAGTATGATTTGGGGACCTGCTGTTTTAAAAGGGAAAGCTGTACATTGCGGATTTTGCAAGGGGGAGGATGTTAAAAGACCCCTCCTTTTGACCATCTCGTACAGTCACAAGCTGAGATACATAGTAAGGGACTCTTAAATTTGGGGAATATATCTGGGGCCAGGTGGGAAGTTCAGTTCATCCTGGCCCACAAATTATCTGTTTATATCTAGCTTTTGAGCCTCTTCTAAACTTATTCTACCTTCCTTTGGGGCACTGCAGCCCAGTACAGCACCAACCTCTATTTCTCAGCCACGCATGAAAAAAAAAAAATCCTTGCGTGCAGGCAGCCTGCCACAGTGTGCAAAGTTTAGGATCAGGGCTAACCTGTCACTGTCTTAAGGGCCACACGAACCCCTGAAAGTGTTTTTCATAAGCCTGCTTCAGGCTGACTGCCCCTGGTTCCTAACCAAAAGCGAGCCCAGTGAGGCCCAGTCCAGATCAGCGCTGGATTGGAGAGGTCTTGGACACTTTCCCTGTTCTGTTTTCCCACTGAAATCCATTTTCCTGAAACTGCTATGTATTTATACACATCCCATGTCCCTGAGGAGTCAGGTGAGAGAGT
This sequence comes from Lerista edwardsae, assembly GCA_029204185.1. NCBI lineage: Eukaryota > Metazoa > Chordata > Lepidosauria > Squamata > Scincidae > Lerista > Lerista edwardsae. The sequence continues at coordinate 10,092,246 of JAJKFI010000022.1, forward strand.
CATCTTAGTGAAAAGGCTTGAGGGCATTTAAAACCCCTCCAAAAGTTTGGCTAATGAGGAAGGGAGGAGGAAAGACACACACATACACCCCTCCCTCCCTGTAGAGGTTTGTGTTCCCATCCAGGTGCTCATGCCTTGAAATGCCAGCAAGAATCAACCAGGGCAGACGTTGAGTAAGAGCACACCATTGGAACTCTTTGCCACAGGAGGTGGTGATGGCATCTGGTCTTGATGCCTTTAAGAGGGGATTGGGCGGATTTCTGGAGGAAAGGTCCATCGTGGGCTATAGGCAATGATGGATTGTGCAACCTCCTTACAAAGGTGGTGGGCTACTGGTGCAAGGGAGTGGCAACAGGATGCAAGCATCTTGTTGTCTCATGCCTCCCTGGGGCACCTGGTAGGCCGCTGTGAGATACAGGAAGCTGGACTAGATGGGCCTTTGGTCTGATCCAGCAGGGCTCTTCTTATGTTCATAGCTAGAACCCCGCAAACCAGTTCAACCCCTGAACTCTCAGTGGCAGTGGAAGCTGCCAATGTGCTGTTAGGTAGGGGTGGCGGAGGATACCACGGGGACAGGTTTGTATCAGTGTAGCTTGCAGTGCACCACAAGAACTGTTGCAAATTTATTAGCATGTACCAAGTCCTGTGTGCTCTTGGAGAGGTAAATATTTGAGCTTTTTCCCATTTTGGACTTTGGACTGATAAGAATACCAGGGAGGCGGGACCAGGCAAAGGATGTTTACTGAAACGATGCAAAAAAAAAAAATTCCTTGTTCTGGATGTGAAGGTAAACAGAGACCACATTTAATTGAAGAAATGCCCTCGTGTGTTTTCTGACCAGCATTCAGAGGTGATTGCAAGGAGATAAAAAGGGAGTATTTGGGTCTGCTTTACGGAGCAGGGAGCGTGTTTGTGAGAGGCGGGTGGGTCTGTTTGCTTGTTTGTAAACAGATTTTCAGATGTGCAGACAAATCCAGTCCCAAACATATACAGTAGTAGTTTTGAGGGGGAAAAAAACCTACAGGGAAAATTTAATAACCTGGGAGTCACCAAGACAGCGAACTCAAACTTAGCAATAAAGAAACTATTAAGAATAAGGAAGAAATAAAATTCTTTTCTTTACAGCGACCTTATGATTTACTGGACATATTATTCTAAAGAAAAACACCAACATTTCTGGAATTTAATGGAGTTTTAGGCACTTAGCATCCCCTATCCAACAGGTACAGTTCCCACACTTTCTCCCTACAATCAATCAATCAACCAACCAATCAATCTTTCTTTCTTCCCAGTCTTGTCCTGCCCTTGGCCAGAAGGTGTTCCAGATACATCTTAAGATCGCATTCCGGTAACATCTTTTTAAGGACAAACAATCCTAAAAGTCGAGCGTCTAACTTTCCAGTTCTTAAGAACTCCGTGAGACTGGATGGTGGTAACAGCAAAAAGGAACTGGGTTTTGTGAAAGGGGCCTCAAACCATTCTCCCACCTCTTTCTCTTACCATCCAGCCTACTTCTGAATACTTCAATTTAAGGGGCTCTGATTTAACAGATCTCAGGAAAAGAAAAAACAAAAACAAAACCAGAAGTTCTCTGCTTCATTAAAAACTAGCCATGTAATGTACTTTTCTGCAAGCATGTCTCCATCGACTTCAATGCATTCACACTTAGCAGACTTTTGACATTAACGGATACCCCTTTCTCCCCATCAGTCAGTTAATTCAAGGGTTCGCTGTAACGTGCAAGCTAGCTGCTCAAGACTTTGTGGCGTTTTGGTTGATCCTAACAAAGGGAGTACTAGAATGTGGCTTTTGGGGTTTTTCTTATGGACCAACATGGCTACCTATGATTCTTAACGGCTAGTAGATCTTAAAGCTCATGGTGGAACGTAGATCTTCGAATCTAGAAACAGGAATGTACACTTTGAGCTGCAAGGCATTGCTTATGGAAGAGTCTAAAGCAGGTGATCAATACCCCATTCCCCAAATTTGTTTGGGGTAGGTGGAATCAGCAGTCCTGTTGCTACTACTGAAAAAGGACTGGGTTTAGAGTTTTTTGTATGATTTTATTTCTGGCAGATCTTTTGAGAGTTGGGTAGCAGTCAAGAATTCAACTGGTAGAGCTTCCCCAAAAGTCACCCCCCATGTATTAAATCATGAGCCTTTCACTCCCTTTTCTTATTGATCTGCCTGTCAGTGCTCCGAAGTGGAGGTCAAGAAAAGCTATTTTGTCTGAGAGCATGGCTGAGCTGCGCACACCTTTAAATCATCCTTTAAACTGTCATGGCGTCCCCTGGAAAGAATCTTGGGAACTGTAGTCTTCTACTCAACTACAGAGAGAATTCCTTGCATCTTCGTAATCCTAAAAGTTCACGGAACTCTTGGGAGTCGTCATGACAGGTAAACCGTTCTGAAATCATTTTGTCCTAGTGTAGATGTGTCCAGTGGATACCGAATTAGAGCTGACCCCAAAAATGCATATAGCTATAGCGCATCCTTCTGGCAGTACCACTGCTTCTGAATCTAGATGGGAAGCACATCATATTGGCAGTATTGATAATGTGGTGTATATTTGAGAGAGCTGCTGCCGCATTTCAGCATCATGTCAGATTAAAATCATGTTTTCTCTGGGAGGGTGCAATCTGTGGACAGATTAGGGTGAAATCTGAGTCTCAAATATCTTGGATTAGACTTTCTTAGCCTTCCCGTTCTTCAAATATCCCTCCCTTACTTGGATTGACAATTTTCTTCCTGTCCCCTGTTCCTTTCACAGAAATTTGACAGAAATTTGACAGAAATTTCACAGAAATTAGGTTGGCGATAGTGATGATTTCCGTATCATGTAGAACTGCACATGTTGATTTGTATGGATCGAGCTGCCCTTAAAGGCACAGGAACAGCCCAGATAAGTTGGCAATCCTGCTATAGTTATCTTTTGAGCTGCCTGCCTTTTGGCTGTGCTTTGTAAAACTTTTCTTTTTTTTACCTTCTCAATCCACAAACTGTGGAAACCCCTACATGCCTTTGGGAAAGTGGGCTGAGGGCCACAAATGTTGGTGCTGCAATATATGCGTTCGTGTTAAAGATGCCCTGGGCTGGAATACTTTATGACTCTTAATACCAGGAGATGAAAGTTTTGCGAGGCTTAGCCATCTGGAGAAATCAGCAGAAAAGAAGCCCGTTCCTTGCACAGCAGGCCAGGCTGCTGCTGTCTGGGGTCACTGCCGCTCTGCACAGCCCCCTGTTAGATGTCCTAGATTGTTGGATGGGACAGCTGATAAAGAGGCTTGCAGGATGCATGGGGGGGGTGAGTGGGTGGGAACCAAAGGCACGTCAAACTTTCAGAGATACAAAAAGAGATAAATGGATTGCTGGGCTCTAGCGTGAATAAAATGAACTCTCCCCTTTTGCAGGGCAAAGGGGTGATGTGATCCAAAGAGAGAGAGCAACGCTCCCCCCCACCCCCACCCCATTGGTCCGCAGAGGGAGGGGGGGTCCAAGCATATCTGACAAGGGAAGAAGAAGAATGGCAGATGAAATGAACACAGAAGGCTCTGATGGAGAAGAATGCCCAGTGTCACTGGAATCGGGGCTAATACAGAGGGCAGCAGTTGTGTGTGTGTGTGTGTGTGTGTGTGTGTTTATGTCTATTTTGAATTTATCAAGTGCTTCCCCACCCCCAGGTTGTCCCCATATTTCTACTTGACCAAGCCTTCCCTTTCTCTCTGTATTCATGCTAGGATATATTTTTCTCTCCCTCTTGTTAGGGCTGGATCAATCAGGATGCTAAATATATTCCACAGCAAGAGGCTCTGGCCAAATCCCTCTGAACGTGGCCTCGTGGACCTGGGAACGTGGACACACGTTTCTGTTATCTTCCAGGTGGGGTGGTTGTCCTCTTCTTTCCTAGGCCCCTCTCCCACGCTTTTTGCAGCAGCAAGCGAGGAAAGACGGTCATGGGGAAGTCAGACGGCACCTCGATGGGAAAGCTCCCGTTTTGAGTGCAGAATCCCAGGTTCCATCTTTGCTCTCTCCAGATCGGCTGGGGAAAGTCCTCTGGCTGCAACCCTGCAGGGCTGGGATGGACCACAACAAGTCTGACTCGGGGAAAGGGAGTTTGTGAAAATCTTCATCACGATTCCTTTTCTGCTTGTCGGGCTGCTGTGGAAGGCAGAGGAGCAGGGCCTATAGAAACAGCTGACCACCTTGTAACTAAAAAGCTTTCTTTTTTAAAAAAAAATGCCATTCATAACACAACAGACGATCATTTCTTGAAAGATGGAAGCAGTTCTCCTCCCTCCCCAGCCCATTGTTAATTTTTTTTTTTTTAAATCAATAGTCAAGCCATCGGGAGGAGGGGCGAAAAGCAGTGTGTTAAGGTTAAGAGCCAGGATGGTTGTGGGAATGCATTTGTCTGGGCCCACTTTGGGGCGTGGATGGTGACAGATGGGGAAAAGGTGGTTTATGGGTTTGAAATCTGCCCCCCCCAAAATTCAGGCCCTATCTATTTATCCATCTGCGTGTCTGCACATTTTCTCCCCTCCTTCTCCTTTCTCCTATTTTCTAATTCTTCCTTGCTCTCTCTCTCTCGGCCCCCCCTTCTCCCCTTAGCTCCCGGGCTCCCCCATGCATGAAAAGAGCCCTTATTTAATTTAGTCGCCACGAAAATCGATTCTGCCATTCGATACAAAATAAGAATCAAGCAGATTAAGGGACGGAAATTAACTCTGAAAATATTTTTGATGGAGTGCCTTGTACTCTCCCCGCCAAATGGACTGCAAAGTGGAACAAATGACGGGCAGCTAGTGCCTTCGACAGGAGCTTTCCATCTTCCCATTATCCACTAATGGGAAAGGTCCCGCTCTCAAGCCTTGGCCCACGGATTAATCACAACCCAGCCTTTATGAAGATTTATTTCTCCTTGCCTGCAGCCCGCGCCGGGATGAAGTCATAACGCTCGGGGGAGTGTGGCGCTCCCACAAGGAGGGAGGAAGTGTTTAGAGAGAGGAGCGGGGAGAGGGAAACGAAAATAAATAAATAAATAAATAAAAACAAAAGTGTGGGGCTAAAAATAGAGGGGGAGGGAGGGAGGGAGGGAGGACGGACGGACGAGAGAGGGGCTGTGAGCCGGCCAGGCCCCGGAGGGAAGCGAGCAAGAGAGAAGGAGGGATTTCAGATTGGGTTTGCGTGCGGGGAGAGGGCAAGTGGCATGACGGCAGCCGCAGCCGTGTGTGGTGGTGGTCTTTGGACACCAGAGGCCCAGGTTCGAATCCCGCCTTTGTCGTGCTGCTTTTTGAGCACATCCAATCTCATTGGCTGACCCACTTTTCTTTCAGGATGAGACAAGGGAGAAGGAGCGCGACGTAACCCACCCATAGCTCTAGGGGCAGCTGGATCCTGTAGGGTGGGCACGGCTGGGCCGTTGTCAACCCCTGGCCACATTAAGCAGCGTGCCATCCAGCCTCACCGGTTTGGCTCCCATGAACGTTGGGCTTGGCCAAGGCAGCGTGGAAATGTGCCCCCACCCCCCGAAGTCTGGTCTAATGGGAGCAGTGGCGTTATTCACCCGGTACGCTGGGCGGGACTTACCTTTGAGTGGCAGTCC
>JAJKFI010000022.1:10114697-10127458 GCA_029204185.1 Lerista edwardsae
TTCTTTCTTTCTTTCTTTCTTTCTTTCTTTCTTTCTTTCTTTCTTTCAAAAACAACTAATGACCACGTCCCTATATATGCTGAGTGTATAATCCTGCATCTCTGAATAGCATGGATAAGGGGGAAAAACTCTGTGTATGTTCAGAAAGACTCTTTTTAAGATGGACATTTCAATAATATCAGGAAATCCCGCTCTAGAATCCTTGAACCCTGATGCTACATGTCTGAGGACAGAAGCTGGCCTTATTCAGTAGTAATAAAGAAACGGCACTCCACGTATGTTCAGAAATGCTCTTTATTGTTTTGCATGTATCATTTGCTGGCACTGGGAGTTGTCCCTGGTTCAATTTAAACCCAGTTCTTGCTACCTCTGAGCCTCTGTGCAGGTGCTAAGATTTAAATTATATGAAAGACCTTCTAATCTCAGATGTATGATTGGCAGGTGGTTTTGTTTTCCAGCAATGAAGGAAAGCCATTTTGAAACAAAACAAAACAATTTTGCACATGCTGGTGTGGATGGGGGCAGAGGCAGGGGTGAGGGAAGAATTTCTAATATTATTTCTGTATTCTAGCAAAAAGTGCATATTTTACTGCTTATTTCTAATTCTCACTAGCCAACCAGTCTGGTGATCTCATGAAAAGCAGGCCAGAAATCTTGTAAGCAAGTACATAAATAAATATTTATTCTGGGCATGACATCTGAAACAGGATCCAAGATAAAACCCTGATAGGTCTTGGCTTACAAGCTGTAACCTAACTGTGGCTTCTCTATTGAGAGCCATTATGATGGAGCATATACAGTATTTATTTTTGAAAAGATGTTTTATCCCACCTTTGCTAACCCAAATGGAAAGTCCAAGGAGACTTACATAATATAATAAATCAATACAAAAGGAAAAAAACCATAAAATTAAAACTATCAGGGCGCAATCCTAACCTGGAGTTAGGCCGGCACAGTTAGGCCAGAAAAGTTTGGCCAGCACAACAGGTTACCACGAAGTGCGTTTGGACCACTCTCGGAGTCAGAGAGGATGGCACATGTCTGTGTGCTGGCCTCTTGACTCTGAGGGTGATCCAAACATCCTTTTTGCAGATCAAACTTTGCTGTCCTAACTCCAGGTTAGGATTGTGCTCTCAAATTATCAAACAGTAGAACAAGGATGTCAAAACAGCAAAAGCAACAAACAAGAGTCAAAACAATAATTCCAAACTAGAAAAAAAAAAAAAACCTCAGTTGGTAGAAGGATTGGTACAAGAGACACTTGCAAGTTTACAAATATGTACAATTCCAAGGTATTGGAACGCTGCAATCCTATGAGATTCTCAAAGGGGTTTACTTTTGAGTAAGCAAGTTTAGACTGCACTGCTAGAGAGGGGCCACAGGATGACTATATGTGTTCTTGACCATCTCCCCACTTAAATTGCACAGGACAATTCTCACTACATTTCACATAACAGAATGATCAAGAGTTTATTTTTGAGCCTGGTTATTATGAGAGGTTTGCCAAGGAGCAAAAAGACTGGTGGTAACTCTGATTCTGATGATAGACAGGGTTGGATCCAAGGGGGAGCTATTGTTTGATGAATTTGTGAAGAGTATAGATTGCTGGTCAGAATCCATTGTTGCTCAACCCAGCTTCTCATATTTTATGTGGCCATGATAACCTGCAATCTTTGCTTATGGTGAAATTATCAAGAACAAGTTGCTAAGAACATAAGCACCATCTTAAATACGTACTATTTAGCCTGGACTTCCAGCAACAGCCAGTCAGACCCCTCCGGAAGTTCTTACAGGGCCAAGAGAACTGTTATCAAGAAGGAAGTTGTCAGACATGCAATTTGGGAATTAGGAGGTTGAGGGTAAGAGAACCAATGAGAGTGCAAAAGGCCTTTGGGGAAGAGAGCTGTATTTATGGAATTAAGAAAGCTATTCCTGTGACCAGGAATGCAAACTAGAACATGAGAAGAGCCCTGCTGGATCAGGCCAAAGGCTCATCTAGTCCAGCTTCCTGCATCTCTCAGTGGCCCACCAGGTGCCTCAGGGAGCACACGAGACAACAAGATGCTTGCATCCTGTTGCCACTCCCTTGCACCTGGCATTCTGAGGTAAATTCTGAGCCACAGTGGTGGCTGGTCAAGATTCTCCACAGCATTTCTCTTTGACACCCACCTGGAACAGACGTTCTTCTTCAGACATGGACTCATAGGAACAGCCCCACTGGATCAGGCCAAAGGCCCATCTAGTCTGGCTTCCTGTATCTCACAGTGGCCCATCAGATGCCTCAGGGAGCACACAACAAGATGGCTGTATCCTTTAGCCACTCCCCAGCATCTGGCATGCAGAGACAGCCAACCACTAAAAGCAGGAGGCTGCACATATTCATCATGGCTGGTAATAAATTCTGAGGTAGCCTCCTATTAACATAAGGAGGCTCCACAACCCATCATGGCTTATTGCCCAGGATGGACTTTTCCTCCAGAAATCTGTCCAATCCCTTTTTAAAGGCTTCTAAGCCAGATGCCATTACCACCTCCTGTGGCAAGGAGAAACTCACCAACAGGCTGTGAAGGTGATAGACAACCTTGTTGTTCACCCCAGCATCCATTACTCAGAGGCTTCTGTCCAGGCTTGTGGCTTCAGCCACCTGTTGTGAGAATGAGGCCGTAATCCTCACTTGTGATGTGATGGAACAGGCAGGCCGACAGGCCCGTGCTGTATGGGAGTGCAGCTTGGGAGGCTGCTGGAGCCTCCATGGGACAAGGGCACGTTTGCCCCCAGGCTGATGGGGCTCCTCGGATCGTTTAGCAGGCACAAGTCCGCACAAGTCCGACGATGGGGGGGGGGCATGTCATATCCAGACTCCCCGCCACTCCTCGGGCCACCCCTGGTGTATTCTGTTTTGGTTTACCTGCAAAAGCTCTTGCTCACTCCTGCAGTTAGTCACTCTTTGCTTCACAGGGAAGGCTGTCAGTTGCAAGGTTTGGCCACTTTGGGCAAGACTCTGCCAGTTCCAGCTTACCCTACTTCATCAGGTGGTTGCGAGAAAACAAATGAGATTAGGATATATTGTAGGCCAACTTGCGCCCTTGAGACAGGGTGGGAGTGAAACCTAAATAATCAATCAATGATAATTGCATTTGGAATCTGTTGTGTTAGGAGCTATTTGCCCAGGATACAACAGGTGGATGTAAAAAGGAACACAATTCTGAGTTCCTTTCACAGCTGTGGGGAGAGGGGGGGGAATACGGTGGGTGTATGTAGGGCCAAAAAGCTGGCCTTTCACTGGAAAAGGAAGGAGGACTTCATTTGGGCTGTCAGAAATGGCTGGAACTCATTTCATCTTACCTATTCCTACAGCTTTCATGCCTTGCTGTAAAGGAACCCGGACAGCCTCATCTCCCCCCCCCAACCGCCACATACACACCATGATCAATCTCTCCCACTCTTCCCAAGCTTGTTAAGCACCCATGTAAATCAGCTGTCGCGGCTATGCTGGCAAATTGTAGTGCTAAATTTAATGAGGATGCGCGGGTAAACAAAACAGGGACCATCGCTCAAATCCTTTCTGCTATTTACTACTGGTACCCCCCCCCCACACACACAGAGCCTTTCTTTTCAGCTGATGCATCATTAGGGCTTGTCTGTAACTACAAATGAAGTGGTGGAGATCGTCTACCTCCCTCCTTATCTTACCCATTGTACCCCCATACTTTGCATGGGGAACAGGGAGGCAAAAATCACTTGTCCGGTGACCCTTTTCTCCAATGTCTACACCAGTGGTTCTCAAAGTTTTTAGCACTGGGACCCACTATTTAGAATGACAGTCTGTCTGGGACCCACCGGAAGTGATGTCATAGCCGGAAGTGCCGTCGTCGTGACACCAGAGCCTGCTGCCTTCCTGAGAATGCAGCAACTAGTTGGGTTATTTCTCAGTCATTTTCCAACAGCAAAGTGAACCAGAAAGAAAAAAGCCTATTTACAACCTTGACAAAAGCAAAACAACCACACAGCCCTCCCTCTTTCCAGCATCCCATCTTCCCATATTTTCAATATGGCTGCCCTAGGTGCTTTGCGACTCATCAGAAATTGGCTCATGACCCACTGGTGGGTCTTGAACCACAGTTTGGGAACCACTGGTCTGCACAATTCTCTCTCCCACTTTGTTCGGTTCAAATATAGTCAATCCTCTTTATATGCGAATTCGCTTTCTGCCTAGGGCTTGTCTAACTCAAGCCCTAACTTGCCTAGGGCTTGTCTAACACAAGCCCTAACTTGTGTTGCCCAGATGGGCAACTTTTCCCTCTTTCACAGAAATGTGGACTGTGAGCATTCTGACAGCATCGTCCACTGAGCACATGCAGTGTTTGTGAACATCCATGCCCCTGCGTTAGATGAACCAGTCAATAGATAATGACGTATATTAAGTGTGTGTTGGGAAACCCTAGCTAATGGTGATATCAGGCCACAACACCAAGGATAGGAGCACCAAAGATAAGAGCCCCTAGGCCCATATTGTTTGCAAACCTCCTCTCAACAGTGATGAAACTCTACTGCTTCCTTTGCACCACATTCACCCTAGATCTCAAAGCCTAGCACTTTTTGTTAAGGTGCTTGTGAGCGTGGTAGGAAACAAGTGCTCATATTTTAGAGTTAGATGGGAAGAAGAGAAAGAGACATGAAATCACGGGAGACAGAAAGACAAGTGTGGGACCGTCCATCCTAGGACACTCAATGGCCTTCTCTTTCTGGAACTCTGGCAAGTGCTTGCAATATGCTTCCTCCAAACTGTCTGGTGTGATGGGTGACAGCACCTGACGTCTGAAGCATCTGATGGCAGCCACAACAGGTGAACTTGTACCTGCGCCAACAATATTGCTGGTGCAAGTCCATGTTGACCCAGGCAGGCGAATCTGGCCTGGGAAGGGATATGGCATCCTGCCCCCCCCTCCGGGGCCCAATCCTCCCACCCCACCTCCTCACCCTTTCTCCACCCCTACCCTAGACATACCTAATCCAGCAGGTGCCTTGCCAGCTGCCAGTGCACCTGGGAAGGCTCCAGTCTTCCCACTGGCCCACCAGCTCTCTGCACTATCACAAAGTGCTTTATGACACTTTTGGGATAGTGTGCTCCAGCAGAACATGTGTTCCACTGGCCTGACCTTTAGTAACGATCAAGCCTTATGGCCCTGACAAGCATTGTGTTTAGACTGTGAGTGGCAGCCTTCTGGACAAGCAGTAACTATCAAACATCAAAGTCCCCTGTCCTTTACAACCATTAAAGGAACTAAGCTGGCCGTACTCTTTTTGCTCTCTTTTTTGGAGGCCGGAATTGTCTTTAAAGCAGCTCATATCCTGGTATCCCAGCATCACTTTGTCTCCATCTCCTTGGTGTCAGTTTCTTAAATACTGGACAACTATTTCAAACCTCGGTTCCTTCTCAATCTTCCTTTTCCCCCCAAGAAAAACGTGCCCATTTCCCTTTAATGGCATGCAAAACAGCCACTGGGTTGCAGAGCGATGTCTTTCCCCAAGAGCGATGGCCTCTTGGTGACACTGAGTGGGCCAGATTGGCTGCATGGAGGAAGCTGGGTGGCCGATGCCCAGCATGGCAGGCAGGTGGGGGGGGGAAGGTGGAGTTTCCGCCGATTGCGCCCAGCCTATTTGTATATTCCGAGCTCATGAGATACATTATTCGGGAGAAAATGAATCTTTCATGACTGATTTGTCGCCGCCTCTTCTCCCTCCGTTGTTGTTTAATGTTTCAATTTGGAGGAAGCAAACATTCAATCAGGCGGATTAACTGTTTAATGTGTACCATCACTCAAGCTGTCTGCCGGAGGGCAACGCACAGCGACACCAGAGCAGGCCGGGGCCTGCCACATTTAGGCGAGGAGTCAGCATTGATCCACCAGCTCCTTTGTTAAATGATACGCTGTGAGGACAGGAGCAGCGCCCCCCCCCGCTTCCTTTCCCCAAGGGACCTGGGCAGCACGTTGGCATTTGGTGGAGTTGGTGAAAAGCCTGGACTGAATGGTTGGGAATTGCACCACTGGCCCTGTGCAAGATTGATGGACACACACACTTTGCCAAAAGGTAGATTTTTGGTGGGCATCTATGGGATAATGGGGTCTGCATGGACTTAGAAATTTTCAGCAGGGATCTTAGAACTGTTCTTTATGAGCACATGAAGCTCATAAAGGTCTGGTTCCTCTCTTATTCACTGACAAAGACTCTTTAAGTTGCAGAGTCTCTCAATTCTACAACAGGGTGGCCAATCTTCTCTCAGTTGGCGTCACCTCTCTCTCCTCAACTATGCAGACCTGGAAGTAATTGGCATGACATAGTGACATCACCACCAATTACTTCCAGGTACTTCCAGGATGGTGTGCAGCATGAAATTGGTCAAAGGGTTGAGGCAGTTGAGAGCAATAGGGTGTGGGATGATCTTTAAGGTCCCTTTGACACTATAAAGCAGGAATAGTATATGACCTTTGGTGAACTAACCAAATTTGCTTCAAAGCATGGAATAAACTACAGTCTAAGGCAGGAAGTTTGACAGAATGGCTGTCATGATTGTAGAAAGGGCTGGGGTAGCTGGTCGAAAGGTCTAATGACAGCAAATCTCTGATTTTTTGCTGGTCTTCCTATTCTTGGGAGAAGCTTGTGTGGGAGGGCAAGAGAATCTTTTTGTGGCAGAGCCTTGCCAGAGAGGATAGAACACAGGTTTGGAAAATGAAAGGAATGTTTAATTTCTAAAACAAGGGTGTCCAAATCTACATGTTCTCTGTCTCAGAAATCCTAAATCTGAATTATGTCAGGGGGTGGGGTAAACTGCGCTCAAAAAATGGTGACAGGGAGATAGTCTGATTTGTTATTAGGTCTTCAACCATCTTGAGTGCTGGACCCTCAAAACATATCCTGGGATTTGCACTGACAGGTTCTGGAACTGAATCATAGGCTTGGAGGAAATCCTAGGCAGAGGATAGGATACACTTGCTGCTCATTGAATCCTGGCTCCTGCTCATTCCACTAGATGGCAGCACAAAAAATTGGCTTGTGTGCCTACCTGCGTCTCAGGATGAGAGAGATGGGTGAGAGGCAGGTCCATAGACATTTTGAGGAGGTGGGGGTCCTATGGAAATACTAGCTGAGGGCATTATAAGTCAATGTGAACTGGGAATATATCTGAATACCCTTGTATATTTTGGCCAAAGTTTTTTTTTTTTTTTAATTTTTGTAAGCAAAATCTTTGCATGCATTGGTTGGAATATTGAAAGGCAGGAGTGAATTTCCTTCTCACTGAGAAACTGGATAGAATAGTGCCTGTAATTTTTTTTCCTTTCTATATTTCTCCACAAATAAAAAGGCTAGAAATTTACTTCTTGTAAAAAGTAAGCTAAACTTTCAGGGATAAGAGGCCAGAAATTTCTCTGATGCAACCCCCACCCCCTGCCACAGGAACCTCTATATCCAAGTATGGGCTGCAAGTCTGTGTGTCTCTCCCAAAGAGCCAGGTGATGCAAGTTTATTTTATTTTTATTTATTTATTTGATTTATACCCCGCCTTTCCGCCACAAAGGCCCTCAAGGCGGCAAGTTTAGCCCAGTGGGGCCACTGAGATTCAAGTCTGGTGATCCGCTGAGAATTATTCTAATTCCAATTGTACTAAGTTGGTTGTGTGAATTGCCCTTCTTGCAAGGTTGGTAATGCCCACCTTGTTGTGAGCCAGAAGGACATTTCAGATGTAAGTCTTCCCAGTGGTGCCATTTCAAATTCTGAGCTGGAGAAGTGCTGTGCTCCATTCTGCCAAGTATCTACAAAGGGCACTGAGGGTAACAGGAATGAGAAAACGAGGGAGGACTCCAGGTCACAGGCAACTGCATGCATTCTAGACAAGCATTGATCATGCTCATCTGCTTGGAGTCACTTACTGTCAGGGCAGACAGCAACCTTTGGTGGGCTAACGTAGAGCTGGATTGGGGGACACGCAGCTGGGGGGCATGCAGGGAATGGTAGAGCACTCTACGGTAGGGGTAAGGTTGTACACAGCCTAATATCCAATTTGTACAGTCAGCAGACTTCTGGACTGTACCACTTTGGTTTTTCATATTTTATTGCTCCCACAGGAAAAGTAAAGTCTCCTGCAAACATAGAAAAATAGCATGTCAGGGAAAGGACTATGCTGAAAATGCTAATTTTCTATGTGCAGGTAGTGTGTTTCCATATGGGAGTATATGAATATGCAACCCATGTGTGGGGACCTCTCCCACACAAACAGACAGAAATGGTAGGGCAAGGAAAAGCTCTCCCACTTGATTCTGCTTGTGTAAACTGACTTTTTGTGGATATATATCTGTAACTGCTGTGAGCAATAGTTCCTTCAGAGACTTGGGAGTGTATGACAGAGATAAAATTGTCCACAAATATACAGTCTTACCCCCCCCCCCCCCCCCACCCCTGTTCTTCTTTGGTTTCTTGTGAAACAGATTTTGCAGGTTTTTGAATCACTTGCAAGATGTCTGTTCACTTGTCAGAAAGATGTCCCAAGTCTGCAGTTTGTGAGGTCCTATAGAGAAGAACCATAGAAGGGGACTATTGCTTAGGGCAGACTTGAAGAGACCCATTGGTGGGTCTGCATGTACTTCAAAAGTTGCCCAAGCAAGGACTGGTGCGGAGGAGTCCCTTGGTGCTAAGTAATAGTTAAAGGTTCACAGCTGATCTTAACTTGTGCCTGTGGTGATTTTCAAAGTGTATGTGAGCCTGCACTTGGCTAAGAAGGGTCTTTTCACCACACTGCCTGGAGATAGCAGGTAGTTTTGAATGACAAATGAGAGAGTCAGTCTGGCATAGTCATTAAAAGTGTTCAACTAGGCCCCTGGGAAAACTGGTTTCAAACAGCCATTGGTGAACTGGGGACCATGACTTTCTCTCTCAGGCTATCTAGCCTACCTCAAAAGGTTGTTGTGAGGATAAGGGAGGCACATTGCTTATCTTGCACATTGCTCTAAATTGGAGGACAACTGGGACAGAATTTTCATAAATAAGGGAAGGATAAAAATGTTGTTTTTTTAAAGACGACAATGACAAAAGTGTGTGAGCCTTGTCTCTGAGCCTGTTGCCTGTTTTTTTGTTACTTACATTTTTATGCCCCTGAATCTTGGGTATTCTATGCCCACTTTGTGTGTGTATGTGTAGGGGCAGTTGTCTACTGCTGATAAAGAGAAAGGCAGGAGACATGCTGGTGGATGGAATTATGGCACCCAGGAGACAGAATGAGGGAGAGAGGGATTGGGGAGGGGAATCTGAAAAGGGGGGAAAATAGAGTGATATGGGAACATCAAGACAGAGAAAGGCAATTGCTGTGTTGATAGCGGGACTTGATGGCCATGGTGACAGGCAAATAGCGTGGTGATTGCAGTCTGAGATATTGCTGGATCCTCTGACCCCTCCAGCACAACCGGTTAGAGAGGCAAGGGTGGGTCCTTGCTTCTAGCCTTCTCCAATACTCCCCTCACCCTTGGGAATGACCCAAACCTTAGCAGGCTGATAGAGCTGGGGGATGAAATTTTCTCCCAACAATCCCTCCCTCCCCTCCACAAGGATGCTCCTGTCTTTGTCAGTTTTATGTGGTATTACTCTTAGGAGTACTGTATGTTTATGTGCACAAACCAGGGGTTCCATTTCAGGAAGGCATTGGGGAGAGCCCCACCAACTTGTTCTGACTAGCCCCATTGATTATTTCTTAGGGACTTCAAATCTGTTACTAGATCCTATCTTTCCTTGTGCACTGGACCTCAATCCCTTTTGCAAGAGACTAGCAACTTCTAGAATCCATTCTATTTTAAAAAAAACTGAGAAGAACAGAACCCCAAATCCTGGCTGTGTAGTGTCGAGGAGCATCGGGGGCAGCAATAAACACATTTCTGTGTTTGGGAGACCCATTATAAGAGGGAAGGGTGGGTATAAATATCTCAAATAGATACATTTCCTGCAGAGCTGCTCATTCTACTGCTCACTAGATTAGGGGAGGGAGCACTATTAAGAACTTGAATGGAGAACATACTTTGATGTGCCTCCTCTTTAACAGCTGTAGCTCCTTCACCCAGGCATTGACCCAGCCAGACCCTACTTCAGAGCCTGGCAGGGTTTATAGGCCATGAGCAACTAGAGCTAGAGAAATCCTCTGACCATTTCCACCCATCCCCTATGAATCTACTTTGTGTCACCCCGTAGCCCAGATAGGGATAGCTTGTTTGACCTCATTCATCTGGGTTTTTAACAAAGGGCTATGAAATGAATATTAGACCAGGATTCAGATCAAAAACAGGTGTCCAAAACCATGAGCACTTCATAAAAAGACTATGGGTCAAATCCTATCCAACTTTCCACTGCTGTTAGGGTGTGCTGTATCCTGCAGTAGGGGAACAGACATGGAGGCCTCCACCAAATAAGGGAATGTTTGTTCCCTTTCCTGGAGACTGCATTGCGACTGTACCAGCACTGGAAAGTTGGATAGGATTGGGCCCTATGGTTGCTGAGAAAACAGATTGGATTGGTAGCAAAATCTCTTAGTTTACTGGCTTAGTTCCCAAATGGTCAGTTGGGACACATAAATGAGTTGACATAGGTTGGTTCTCAGTAGTGACAACCAACCAATTTCCTTTCCTTCTGTTTAGTTCTTCAAGAGGAAAAAAGAGCAGCAGGCCAGATCTCCTTTACCTTCAATAGCTGTGTTGAAGGATATCATTGGTTATGGAGACAACTTCCATATACATAGGCATGTTACTGACACCAGGTGTTGGGAATCAACAACAGGAGGTAATCAGAAGTTTGACCACTTTGGGAAGCAGAATATTGGACTACATCAACATTTGCTCTGATCCAGAGTGAATTTCAGCAGCCACAGCTTTTCATTCCTGTGCAAGACCAGCTGAACCTGCCAACAACATCCCCCCTTCTTGCAACTGTTGAAGGCATAGCAACTATGCTACCCTCCTTTGCACCCTGGAAAAAGAAAAGCAACCTTTCATAATAAGCAAGGTAATATGGGTCTCGTTCCACAGACTGTAGGAGGGTCCAAGGGTTGAAAAGCTTGAAGATTTAAACTTAGTGGATCCCATGGAGGTGAATTGTGAATATGGAACTAGCTATAACAAGGGGTTTTCCAGTGTGATGCAAGCAGCAGAATGTTTTTGTACATAGTGGCGATGGCAGTGATGCGGTTGGGGTGTCCTATTCCTGAGGTGAGCAGGACACATCTTGCATCCCATACTGGGTGAGCAGAGACTTCTCCTTGTAGTTAATAATTTCTGTCCCTGGGTGCCCAGTTCCTAATATTCATTTCATAGCCCTTTGTTAAAAAATAAGAAAAAAGTGACCAGATGCGTCATGACCCCCACCCACTGGGGTTAAATAGCCTTCCTCCCACTCTCTGGCTGGGGAAAGGTTATGCAGCATGACCTGTCCTTGTGATAAATGGGTAGGTTTCATATTGCACGCCTGGCTAGCTGTAACTAGTCCTTAGATCCAGAGAGACTTCTTGCAATGATCCCTATGGACATAGCCAGACAAGCTCTTATAATACCATGAGCACACACCCTAAGCACACACTCCCTGTGTGCTGTCTCATAGAAGAGCAGCTGTAATCACTGATAGTAACATACTTTGTTGTGAAAATGTACATGTACGCACCCATGTACACATACACACCTCTTAATGATAAACTTTTCTTGCAAAAGCAATAAAACAAAAAAATCACCCCAAACCCATGTAAGGGTAGGAAAGCAAATTAGCAGACAAATAAATGCACATATATAAACACACTTTCTACAGCACATACAATGATCACACAATGACACAGATATACACTGCCCAATTGTTCTCACACTTGTGCATATATATATGTAGATTCATGTATACATACTTTTTCTATCTCCTCATTCTACTTCCCCCCCAAAGGTCCACTCCAGAAAACTGTTGAATCCTGAAGACAACTTCCCAGTTCCTCCACCTTATATTAATTATTTTCTGCTCTGAGCCCCACCTCTGAAATTTACTTCAAACAAGTTTCATGCAAAGAGAGTAAGTATGATGAGGAAGACTATTCCTTTGTTTCTGTCCCTTTCCTGAGAGAAAGGAAGGAGTCTGGCAGAGAGCGGTGCAGTAGGCCATTCAAGATAAGGGAGGTCCTACGAATTGTTTCCATATCTTATGCACAATCATGGAATGTGTTTGGTCCTGGGTGGATTCAGATTTTAAATTTTTTGTGGTCATAATCCTTGTAGTAATATATGCTTTCAAATTCCACATTTCAGTGACGCCCTGCCTCTGACCGTACATGGATCCCAAGAGATGTAGGACTATGACACAGAGTGCTGTCCACACCAAAAATAAAATATTGCATGACTTTCTGGTGGCCTTGCTGCCTTACTCAACACATCAGCTGTTTCTCTGGATTCTTCTCCAGTCAAGAGAGAAGCAAAGACAGAGTCATCTCCACATGTTTTGGTGAGGGCTTCAGGAGATGTTGGGGATGGTGTGGAATTTCTTTCCTCCCACATAGTCCCAATTTGCTAATTACCTCTCTTCTACCCTTATTGTCACTCTCTCCCTTCCATTTTGGCTTGTATTTTTAGCCATCTCTGAAACACTTCATACTTTGCCTTCATCTTTCTTTCCCTCTTTTAATCTTTTCCATCTTTTCCTTCCTTCCTTCCTTCCTTCCTTCCTTCCTTCCTTCCTTCCTTCCTTCCTTCCTTCCT
>JAJKFI010000022.1:10132491-10160893 GCA_029204185.1 Lerista edwardsae
TCTATCTATCTATCTATCTATCTATCTATCTATCTATCTATCTATCTATCTATCTAACTCCTCTCTCTCTCTCTTTCCTACCGTCACCTCTCTCTCTCTCTCTCTCTCTCTCTCTCTCTCTCTCTCCCCACCCCTGTCCTTTCCCATTCCCCTCTCGCTCACTCACCCTCCCCTTCTCCCCTCTCCCCCCCTCTCTCCCCAGCTAACTGGAAGCCGGTTTCCGTTTAGATTAAGGCAGGGAACCTAATTCCAGGGCAGGGGATCGAAATTTCTGGCAACAAAGGGAAATAGCGTATTGATCAGAGGCTCCGGAGATTAAGAGACAAGTGTGTGTATCCATCAGCGCTAAACTGCCTCCCTGCGCCTGAGAGCGGGCCGGGCTGCGGACGCGCCTGGCATGGCAAACACGCGCCCCTCCGGGAGGGCAGGAGCGGGAGCCTCGGGGCAGCGGGGCGGGATTGGGGAGGGGGAAATCGGTCCCCCGTCTCTCCCCACCAACTGCTGCCCCCGTCCTTGGCGAAGGGAAACTGGAGAGGGTGACTAGGCAAGACCACAGAGGGCAGGCTTTCAAAGACTAGCCCAGCAGTCCATAAGGAAGTGGAAAGTCCTGCAGTGGTTAAGAGACCGAGGTGTCAGCCTCAAAGCAAAGACCGGAGTTCAGGTCTCACCTTACTCGACCATTAACTCATCCAGCGCTCTTAAACAAGATGCTGTGGTGTCTTCCTCATCTCCTCTGCCCCCGTTTATTCTGCAATCCGGTGGTCTGAATACCTTACCGGGGTTAAACTGATCGGCAAATCACTACCTCCCAGGTTCAAATCTGGTCTCTGCTATGTGCACACTAGGTGGCCTTTAGGTAAGTCACTGTGTCTCTAAGCCTCAGCCCTCCCCCCTGCAATCTCAGGACCAATAATTCTGTCCTACCTTACAGGCTTGTTGTAAGATGGTAAGACACACTTGAAAGCCTTCTACCAATAGTGAGATTATTTCCAGAGGAGACCCCAGAGGTGGGAGCTTATTTCAGAAGGAGACCCTCTTTCTGAAGAGATGGGTGGGTTGGGGAGCTCAGCTAAGATTACTTTCACCCTAGTTTTCCCCTCCCTCCATATACAGGACAGGGAAGAATGGGTCTCCCGTACCATAGATATTTCACCCCAAAGTACCTGGTCTTGATATTTGGGGAAGACAGACATTTAGCACTTCCTTCTCCCCTCACTTTCCATGGATCATGGTGTGATATGGTTAGGTATGCAGTGCAGGGAGGGAATCATGAGATGTGGGTATTGGGGAAGTGGTACCTCAAGAGTAGTGAGAAGGCAGGGATGGAGGTGAAGTGGGCAGGAGGAATTGGATTGTGATCCATTTTACCTTTCTGCCACTAGGTGTTAAGCAGAAACAGTGTACGCTATCTCTCCCCTCCACCAACCACCATAAATAATTGCACCCCTTCCAATACACACACTTCCTTCTTCTGTCATTTTCTTAAGAGTATCCCACCACCACGTCTTGGCTGAGTATGCGGAAGTTGTAAACTTCACAGTAACTTCTTTCCTCTGCTTCCTTGCATAGAGGGAGGTGTGAGTGTGTGGGGGAAAAGAAAATTAAGTGTTTATAAAACTATAAACTTGAATGTTTGCAGGAATAACACCCCCCCCCTTTCCAATAAGCAAAGATATCTTGGAGAGGAATGGGTTTGGGATTAGCCATAAATGGGTTTGGGAATATGAGTAATGGTATCAGGGCAGCACTCATCTAGATTTTGCCCCTGAATCTGTTTCCACAGACAAAAACCAGCCATGGGACAGGTAAAATAATGACAATAGATAGAGAGTGCTTTCCCTTTCCACACACTAAGCAAGCACAGCTAGTCTTGCACTTCCAATTCATCTGGAATTAGCTAAGCAAATCCATGGCAGAGAATATTTTTCTTCTGTACGGCACCATTTATTCCTTGAGAATGGTGGGCAGAGAATTTCCAGTGGTCTAGGGGTGTGTTTTGAATAAAGTCCTAGGAGGCAGGACCTCAATCATTCCAAAGTTTATCCAGTATAGAGGGACGGTGAGTTGGTAGCTCGTGGCTGAGATGTAAGGAAGGGTTTGGAGATGTGTGTATAGAGAAAATGCCAAGAAAGATAAGCAAGAGAGTGTGAGTGTTTTGGATACATAAATAATGATTTAGCAGCAGCAGCAGCAGCAGCAGCAGCAGCAGCGGTAGTAGATCAAAGGCCATGGCATGACAATTGCCTCCACTCCAGAGTTTACAATCTCAACCTGAAATCCAGTGCATGCTAATTTGAAAGTGGGACCTGTAGTGCAATCCTATGCACATTTACTGGGAAGTAAGACTTACTTCTAAGTAAGAATGTATAATAGTATTGCAACATTCTAAGAACACTTCAGTATGATTGCACTACACATTAGGCAGTGGGAAAGCTAACAGAGGGGAGTAGAGCCATCAGGGTAGCAAGAGAGAAACCTGAGGAATGGTTGTGTTCATACATGCATCCCCAAAGTTGGGTATAGGTAGTCTTTTCTGCCACAGCCCAATTTATCACCCATTTAAGTCCAAGGACCTAGATGTCAGCCAATCGATCCCCTATTAAAAGTGACCAGAACGAAACTCTCTTAGTTCAGTCAACAGCTATTTCGGCTTAACTGCATAGTGGTTCGTGGAGCTGCAGCAGAACTGAGTAGTTAACTACTCTCGGATTAGATTGAAGCGATGATTTTGCAAAACCAATTTAGACTTCCACATCTCTCTGCTCACGGAGAAATTCTCACCAGATGGATTAAATCTATGTAAAGGGTTCTTTAGGGATTTCTCTCATTCCAGGCTAAAGCTATTGTTGCCTAAAGTTTTGCTTCCTTCCGTGGGTTAATTATTTCACTTGGGTCCACATATTTCTAACTCATACCAAGAGATAAATTTTAACTGATTTTCACTGTTCCTGTAACTGCCAATGGCTGCATTCTACAACACCATTACTATGCAGCAGAACCACAGACCAGTAGAACTACTTGCCCTAACTGCAATGGGGCAAATGCAAGCAGCTGTTTAGAATATAAATGTAGCATACCAAGACATTTTTTAATTGCCTCTAAAAATAATTTATTTTATTAGGAAGACATTCCCAGTCTTCCTCATATGTTATTGAAAGGTGGTTGTGTTGAATGGAAACCAGGCTTAGGTGCTGAATTTCTCAAAAGAGCTGCTGCCGGCAAATCACACTCCTTGGTCTTCTAGCTTCAAGTCATGGTATCTTAAAAGCATGCCCAGAGCCATTATCCTGGTTATTATTAACTTTGGGATTATCTTTTCCTAGAGATTTTCCAAACCTGGAGCCTGTGGCCTAATCAGCACATCATGAAAGTTGGATAAGATGAGGGGATTGGCAGAATGGACTGAACCACTTTAGGCTGCAGGTGTGTGGGCCCAATCCTACCAACTGCCCCCCCCTTGCAGGATACAGTGCATGTCCTGGTGGCATGGTGGCATGGCTGCATCAGTGCTGGAAAGTTGGATATTATTGAACCCTGGCTTTCCATTCACAACTCTGGATGCTCCTTACATTAAAATAAAGCAACCTCAATGCAATTAAACACACACACTAGAGAGAAAACTTCTAGCATAGCATAGCATAGCATTTTCTTACCACGCAGAGCACTTAATGCAGCTATTTTCAACCACTGTGCCATGACACATTGGTGCGCTGCAAATGGTCCCCAGGTATGCCGCGGGAATTTCGGAGAGAGTCATTTATTAGTAGGACCATTGAGGGATATAAGCCTCTCACTTGCAGCACAGTGTGCCTTGTCAATTGTCAAAAAACTGATGGTGGGCCTTGACAATCTTAGTGCCTTGACAGTAAGCCGTGAGATGAAAAATATTGAAAATCGCTGACAATGTATTTTACCATGCATGTATCCTTACACAATGCTGAGAGGAAGTTTCTTGTTTAAAGCCATATGGTGAGTTCATGGCATAGGCAAGATTTAAACCTGGGAAATCCTCAGCTGAAGCTTGTTTTGTTTAGTCAGTATACCAGCTCTCTTACAGGGTTGTTGTTGTTTTTATATATATATATAAAGTTCCTTAAAAATAATAAAGTGATTCCCCTACATATACCACTTGGTGGTACTGTCCATTCTTCTACCTCAGGACTACTACCAATGCATGTGGAGACCCATCTCTCTTTGTCCTCCCAAGACGGTGCAAAAGGATAGGAAAATTAACATATTTACCCAAGGTAAGCCTTTGGGATGAGGTGTGATATATATATCCAATTAATTAGTGTGTGTGATGTTGTTGGGCTTAGTTGCATGTGAAAAGGCACTTTAAACATGGTTCAGCACTCTGTTACTGCACTGACTCGAAGGCTTTGAGATAGGTTTTTAGATTAAAGTTAAGGCCCATGTGGGTTCTAGCTCTATTCAGGTCTTGCTTTTTACTTTCACCCACAATTCCTTATCTGTACAATGACTATAGTAGCAAACTCCCTTACAGAGTTTGATATAAATGTGATGTGGAAATAACATAATCTTCCCTGCAACTCAGAAATAGGGTGGGCTATAAGTGGGTACAAATGGTTTGGGCTTTAGCATTCCCAAATGCAAGTTCTCTTTCTTCAAATGTAGTCACTTTCTCTGTTCTATCATCCACTGAATTACTATAATGTTAACATGTTAGATTTGTAAGAGGTGGTGTGTGTGAGAGAATTTCCTCACCTGGGTGGTCTGCGGTTATTTTCCTTTATCCCATAACAGCTGGCACACCAATTGTAAGCTCACTTGGAAATAAATCCCATTTAAACAAATCAGATGTGCAATGAGTGTCATTTCTCAGCAAAACCTGACCTGACTCCTCACAAGATTAGGATTAGCTGTAGAAAACTGCTTTCAATTTCTATTAAGGGTGCTTGTTCTCCCAATATTTTTTGATATGTCCAAGCCACAAATGTAAACCTGATTAACTGTCTTGACTTCTAAGAAAAGATACTTAGATGGACAAAGAGTTCTTAGCCACCCTCATAAAATTACAGTTCCTAAAGTTCATTAGGGAGAGCCATACAAAAGCTTTCAAATGGGGAGGAAGATGGCAGGCTATAAATAAATAAAGTTTAAATTGTTTGGAGCCTGTGTTAAATCTGTAGTGTGACTGCATTTTAGGAAAGGCTCCTTCATTCAGTGTATCCTATGATCATCCTCTTACTTCAAGGAGTACTCCATTTGGAATTGCCCAACCCTAACCCCAACCCTGCAAAGAAGGGTGCAAAGAAGGAAATGTATTGCAGGACTGTTCGAGTCCCCTAGAATGAGATCCTGATATGAAAAGTCTACTACTGGAGTAGTATTTTACAGCCATAAGGAGAGTCTTTTTTATGGTAGCAGCTAGGTGGTATAACTTCTTGCCTGAAGGAGATCCCCCAGGATCAATTTGTTGCCCCTCTGTATACTGTTTTCACTGCCACCTTCTTATTTAAGCTGCCTTTTAGTCCAGCTTGATGTTCCAGTTGTGTTATTTAACATGTTTTTATAGTCTATGTTTTACTAAGTTGTTTAAATAGTGAATTTTAGACTATGTTGTAAGCTGTTTTGTACAAGGGAATATAAATATTAAATTTGGATTTTCATTCAGTTGAGAAAATTAGGGCAAAGGAAGGATTGATAAGGCATGAGTAATGAAGAGCCAGAACATGTAGTATAGTTAGCATTTATTTTGATTGGGGATGAAGTCTGAGAGCGCAATCCTAAACTGGAGTTAGGTCAGCATAAGCTAAGGCAGCAAAGTTTGGCCATTACAAGGGCTACCATAAAGCATGTTTGGACTACTCTCAGAGTCAGGGAGGATGGCACACATCTGTGTACTGGCCTCTCTGACTCCGAGCATGGTCCAAACATACTTTGTGGTGTCCCTCGTGCTGGCCAAACTTTGCTGGCTTAGTTTATGCCGGCCTAACTCAGTTTAGGATTGCTCCCTGAGTCAAAGGTTTCATGGAGGTGAGTTTTGAAGGCAGATTTGAAAAGAAAGAGTGAGTTGGCACAGTCTACTTACTTAGAGTTTCAGGCACAAGGGACAGCAAGGAGAAAGGATGCCTGTCATTTAAGAAATGAAGAAACTCTTGGATGGTCAGGGAGGGAAAATTAGAGGAGCAAAGGTCATAGGGAAAAGATGTAATGGAAAACAAGGGCAGAAAGAATAAGAAATATAAAATTGTGTAGGATTTTAACTTGCTTACATGAGGACTTTTAAATAGTGTCATACTGAACATTCACTGAAGCCAAGGGGAATAAAAATGCTTGGGGTTCTTCAAGTGAAAAACAGGCAACATTAAAGGTAAGCATCCTGATTGGTGATGCTCCCTCTTTTACAGGGACCAAGGAAAGGCACATCATAGGAAAAGGAAAAAAGTCTCTGAGCTGTGTTGATCCCCTGTGATGCTGATATAAAGCCATGGCACTCATAGACTGAGGTGGGCAAAAACTACACACACACAATTAAATAATATGCTTTGAATAAATCCAACTAAATGCTTCTTTTAATTTTATAGAACATAAAGATGCCAAGTAATATTTAGCCTTTCTAGGACAGAGAATGCTGGAAGATGGGTGTCAATTTACTTCTTACTTAATGCTGAGGAATGGGAGGGGGCGGAAATACAACCTGCATGTTTTTTCTCAGATCCTTATATGCTTCAGGTTGTTCATACTTTTCTTGTGTCAGGCCCTGGGTAATTATTGTCCCTATTTTTGTCTTTTGGGAATGCCTTATTAAAATGTCATTTTTGTGAGAGCTGCTGAAGAGGGAGTGGTCATCCTTTAGGGTTCATCTTCTTCACTGTGATCTCTACTAGTTAAATATCTGAGTGGGGGATAAATACACCTTCAGTGCACGTCTATGTAAGTGCATGTGCATGAACACTAAGGCACCACACAGTGCACAGTCTGCCTTTTCATACACTGCTATTAGGCATATTTGAACTGGGCATAATAACATACCATATATATTTTTCAAATATATATTTTAATCAAAACAACAGATACAACCTTGGTTTTACAGCGCTATTGTAGAGAAAATCCCTGCATATATCAGAGGGAGCAGAGTTTTCAGCAATGTACAGCACAACAATGTGTAATGGGTGGCAGCTTGGGTTGTGATCTTTGGTATAAGAATTGGGGTGTTAGAAGCAGGTCCCTGTTTTCTTCTGTGAAATTTTGGAAGACATTATAAACCCTGGCTTAGGCCCTTTTTGGAATGCCAGGACTAGGGTCCTGCACTTGATCCACTTGGTTTTGACCATTTTTTGTGATGTGGAAATTCAGTATTTCAAAATCCAAGCACCTCTGGTATAGAACAAGAGGAATATTAGAGGGTCCACTGACAGTCCAGTCCTATTTAGGGTTGTTTGTACAGTGTAGATATGTTCATGTTAAAATCAGATAGTACCAGTGATGTCATTCAGGGGGAACGGACCAGAACGGGCGTTCCGGATCCTAACAGGCTCCGTGGCTGCTTCCAGGTTTTGTTTGTTTGTTTGTTTTCCCCAACATTTGAATTTGAACTCAAAAGTGAGTTCCTGTTCCTAAATCATTTGAATGACACCACTGGATAGTACCATCTGATTCTGCTGCCCCATTTCCTAGGAGCTCTCCTTCCCTTATTTTCAGCTATGGGTAGGAAATTGGAGGCCTGAGGAAACGCTGCCTTTCCCACTCAATCAGCCTAATGGATGTACCTATTGAATTTGCCCCCAGAGCCTTGTGTGGCCCAGTCCCAAGGGCCAATTCACATTACCACTACTTAGTAGTTAAAACAGGAAAAAATGCAATATGAGAGAAGCAAGTAGTTAAGGGGGCTAGAAGGCTGAAGGCTGACTGCGGAACTGGGGTTCAAATCCCTGCCCAGCGGATGCTCACAGGGTGACTTAAAGCTAGTTGCTGTGTCTCAGCTGAACCTACCTCAAAGAGCTGCTGTGAGAATAAAATGTGATAATCTCTTGGGGTATAAATGTGATAGAGACAGACAAATAAAGCACAGCCCGGGAGGGTGGAATATGGGCAGTAAACATGTGTTTCATCACTAACACCACAGATGCATCGGGAATTAGAGAAAGGGTTCCTTGGATAGATGGGCTGACATCAAGACAGTGCCCTGTTTCTATGCCTCATTTTAAGAAATCAAGTGCTACATATTTTAGAAAAGAAATTTATGCTAACCCTAGGTTTTAGATCACTATTCAAATTCCATAGAATACTTCATAGAAAAAGTTCCATGTAATTCAAAAGCCTGCCTGTGTCTACACAAACAGATCTGATCAGAAGATGTTGAATTCCCAGTGATGTGCTTGACTTTATCTGGGACCAACAGGGAAACAAATGTCTATGCCTTTCCCCCTTTGGTGCTAGCTGCAGGCAGAAGAGGAGGCTGGCTTGTGGGCTGTACAGATGAAATAGGCCAGGATGTTGTACTTGAGAACCAATCTCCTCTTTGACGGGTTCCATCCCTCTTCTTTACAACCTTCATTACTGCTGACTCAGGCAGGTGTTGAGAGGGGGCAGGCAGGAGCAAGCTGGCTGGCTTGTCTTACACCCCCTTGATTTCCCATCTTTGTGTGCATTTCTAGTTTGCTGGTATTTCTTTCTGCATCAGTATTTTCCCATGAAACAATTTTAAGTTAAAAACTTGCAAATAACAAATAAAAACTGCATGCATGGAATATCCTTCTTGTTGTATTAACAATAAGAAACCAAATGTGTTGTTAAAAAAAAAAAAAAGCAACAAAGGCCAATGAATGCAACCATTAAAACATGAAGTGTAGCATAGCTGAAGGATTTACATGTCATAATGTTAGCTGGCCAGCAGGGCCAAGTTAGCATGGTACTGTATAGTCACACAAATAGCCTTAAAAGCCATCCCAGACACCACTAAGAGTAGCAGAATGGGAGATGGACAGCTACGTCTCATGGGGCACAATCCATTAGAAAATTGCTTCTGCACAGTAAATTTTCTAAAATTTTAATATTAGGACTCAACCTTCATACAGCC
Source organism: Lerista edwardsae (assembly GCA_029204185.1). Classification (NCBI taxonomy): domain Eukaryota; kingdom Metazoa; phylum Chordata; class Lepidosauria; order Squamata; family Scincidae; genus Lerista; species Lerista edwardsae. The sequence goes on from JAJKFI010000022.1 coordinate 10,141,535, forward strand.
CTGTTTCTGCCTGCCAATGCAAGCCAAAGGGTTTAGTTTAGTTTTTTAAACTCATTTTGCTTCTGGAAGACACTGTCCTGTTTTGAGAGATTTAGAACAGACAAAATTTTTTTTACCCAGCATGTAGTTAGCCTGTAGTACTCCTTGCCACAGGATGTGGTGGTGGCATCTGGCCTAGATGCCTTTCAAAGGTCAGATTTCTAGAAGAAAGCTATTTTCAGCATGCTGACTTGGTCCATACAGGCAACAAAATGATTTGGAAATGAGGTGAATCTTGAGGTGTAGAATGGGCTATACCACTTCAGGCTGCAGGTGCATGATCACATTTTATAAAAATCACTGCAAGAAGAAAAGTTGCACCGCAGGAAGAGGGATAGTTTAAAAATTTTCCTCCCTAATGTTCCCTCCCTAATGAGAGCATTAACAAAAAATAGTATCACCCCACACCCTGCAACCTGAAGTGATACAGTCTAGTCTCATGATTCTGTCACCTCATTCGTCTGCATATGAAGACCAGGTCATTGATACCTGCCTTTGGAATGAGTGTGGTCTTCAGATCAAATTAATGAATCAATAAAATGATTATTGTCATTTAGAAAAATGTATGAATCACCTTGCTCTTTGATCCCTTGCTGCACAGTCTGTGTAGCAATTCATGAGGGCTGGAAGGAAAGGATTTCTCTGCCAGATCCTAACCCCTGTTCCCAGCCTGGGTAGCCCTATGTGGGCTGCTTGGATTTGCGCTTTGTCATCCTGCTGTGATTCATTCAGAAATGGGATGCAGGTGAGAAATGGGATGCAGGTGACTGTACAGAAAGTACTGGCATGCCCTGGTATCCACTAGGGGTCTGTTCCAGACCCCACCATGGATACCTGATACTGGGGACCCTTATTTAAAGATAGGGGAACATCAATGGTTTTGCGGCAACAAGGTAAAAAAATGAGATTTGTTTAATGTTCCCCTATCTTTTTAATAGGTGTCCCAGTATCTATTATACCTGTGGATAACTGAAACAGTGGATACCAAATCAGTGGTTTCTGGGGCATACCTGTATAGGAATTTTCTCCTCTACTTGCAGCTATATGGTGACTGAACATGATAACTGAGCATGTTACACCTGCTCCTCATTTGATGTTGCTATAATTCAGTGATGAAGGGGTCTGTCTGTCTGTCTGAATTCACACCCGTTCATAAGAGAGGAGTAGAAGGAAGTCAAGTAGGAAAGGAGAGGGGTAGAGGCCTTTCCAGGATGAGGAACTGGTAGGGCATCTGATCTGCAAGTTAACCAGAAGCAAATAGTTGGTGCAAGATTGAGAGGGAGGGGACAACAAATCAGGGGAAGAAGGAGCAGTGGGGTCGTTTATTCATAAGGGGAAGAGGCAGAGATGAGGAGCTGCGGAAAGAAGCAAGAAACTTTAAGTGCAGCAAAGGTGAGAGGATTCAAAGGGCCCAGAGATGAGTTCTGGGAACGAAGAGGGTAAGCAAAGAAAGAACAAAGGGGTATCAATCCTTGGAAGAGGCAGCAAAAAAAAAGGAGGAGACTAGAATCAAAATGTGAGAGAGAGGTTAGAATCTAGGCAGGAAATAACGATGGAGGAGGGTGCCGAAGAGTGTGCAAAGGGGAGCGGTGGGACTTGGTTCCCCCCCCCCATAGGAAGTTAAAGAGAATGGGGGAAGTCCCACAATGGCAAGGGAAACGGGGTCCTAGCAGCAGGCGATGATCGGTGCAAAGCACTCCGGAGAAGGTGTAGGCTGCAGAAAGGTTGGTGGGGGGAAACTGTGCGCGTGAAGTGGTGAGTCATTCGCAGACGAGTGTCGAAAGGGGGGGCAAAGCCTCGAGAGAAGCAAAGGAAAAGACAGGGGTAGGGGAATGGGTGGTTGCAGGGCGCCGCCCAGAGGTGAGCGGTGGGCGCCAACAGCGGCAGCGACGATTGGGAGACTCGAGCGGCGCTGGCTGCTGGCAGGGGAGGGCGCGGGCAGCCAGGCCGGGCCGGGCCGCATGGATCGATGGAGGCAGAGGCGCCCGGCGCGAGGATTGCATCTTGTCACAATAATTTATTGCTCTCATCCCCGCCTGATCGATGGTTTGAATTAGCGAAGCGCCCGGCTTTAATATTTACCCTCCGCGCTGCGCCTCCAATCTCAATTCTAATTGATTCGGACACGGGCAAGCGCTGGGCAGGGCGGGGAGGGGGAGAGGATCGGGGGTCTCGGCAGTGGGCTGGGCAGGTCTACCGAGGACCTACTGGGGCGGCGGGGGAGGGGGGGGGGCTCTAGGGAATCAGAAAGGGGATGCGCCGCGCGCGAAGAGTGGACCAACGATCTGGCAAGGGAGCGGGTGGCCTTCGCTGCACGTGGGGATGTTAAGCAAGATGATGCAGGCCAGGGTGATATCCGAAACGGTGAAATTTGAAACGAGGATGAGATGGGCTAGTAGTGGATAGGGTGCTGGGCAGGGGTCCCGGAGACTGGAAAATGAGAGTCAGGTGACTGGAAGTAGTATTGCCTTAAGTATTTGGGAAAGAGAGGGATAGGGAGAAAGTTGGGGTGGCAGCATTTTGAAGGAGGTGCAAATAGTCCAGGGAAGAAGCAAGATCTGAGGTGGGGTGTGACGGAGGAAGGGGGGCAGATATGGAGGGAAGTTAGGTTGAGTATAAGAGAGAAGACAAAAAGAGACAGAGGTATTTCAAGTCTGAAACCCAGTGTAGTGGGAAATCAGAGCGGAAACAGTACTTTTGGAGGAAGAGGGTAGTGGAGGGCCTGATATGAGGAATGTGCAGCCTGGTGTGAAAAAAGATGGTCTTCTTTTGTCACTGAGTTTGGCATTTTCCATTTAACGGACATAACAGGCAAGGTGTGAGACTGGGCTGACTTGGGCCTCTGTAACTGGCCAGACATTAGATATGGAGTGAAACAGATACTGTAAGACTTCAGTGGTCTTCAACCTTTTTTTATGCCGTGACCCCAGCAAATAAATAAATAAATAAATAAATAAATAAATAAATAAATAGTATGAGACTGGGGACCCACCACCATCCTGCCCCCATCCCAGGACCCAGTCTGCCCTCATTGCTGCCCACCCCTGCCCCCGCATGCCCCATTTCTCCCTACCTCTTGGGCATTTACAACAACCCTGTGAGGTGGCAGCCCAAGCCAAGCTGGCCTTAGGAGCTGCCGGGCAAGGCAGCAAGAAGAACCTGTGCAGGATTATATCACGAACTCAGCTTCGACAAGGCAGTGCCATTATTGGATTGGGTCCAAGCCCTCTCTTGTGCAGACTTTGAGAGTTTGCCATGATCCCCGAAATGTGGCTTCGTGATCTCATTGGGGTCCTGACCCAAAAGGTTGAAGAACATGGCCGTAAGATGTTGAAAAGCAAGGGAGGAAAGAAGGAAGATCCTACAGTGAGAATTTAATATGCATTTACTATGTATATTTTCTTAACCTGAATTTATGCATGCCCCCCACACACACACATGCACACTGCCACAGATAAAATTAGACAGACACAGGCCCCAAATCTGCTCACAAAATATCCACACCGCTTTACAAGCATCGTCATCTCGAAAGCCAGGAAGACATTATATCTCTGTCCATCCGTCCATTATATGATCTGGGCCTGTCTCTAATAGGGATAGACTATTTTTAGACAGATTGCTCTGAATTCTCATCTCCTCCAAGACTGCTTCAGACTGCCGGCTATATCACAGGGCCTTCAAGTGGCTAGAATTTACTTCCATGTATCTGTCCAGATCCTGTTTCCCTGCCAAGGAATTTTGAAAGGCCTTGAGTTTGCCACAGGTTCTTGGACATTCAATAATCTTTCTCTCAAATTATCTAGGAAGATAATTTTCACCTGCAATGAAGTTAATTTGAACCTTGAGTTATTGCTGTTAAAGAAGCAGAGGCATGTATATTTTATCTTCAGCAGGTTTTTTTTTTTTTAGTAAAAGCAACATTTTATGAAGGCTCTATTTCACATTCAGAGCTGGTCTATTTATTTGGCAGATGGGCTACTTTTCTCATACTGTGGGCCAGAAGGATGCAATAAGCAGCTGTTTTCTATCGGCAGGGTTGCTAAATGCCCAGTCTAATGAAAGTGATGGTAGTGCAAATTTAAATGATTGTCCATTGGGGGGGGGGCGGAATCTGCTGCATTTAGAAAACAAGCATGTCAGGCACAGGGCTGAGCAGAACTCTTTTCAAGTCTCCAGTATGTAAAGAGCTTTTTGTAACAGAGGGAAGTTCAATCAGGCAATCTTCCACCTGCCATGGTACGGTCTCAAAATAGTTTTGCCATGTGATCTTCTGTTTGTGTAGGGAAAAGATGAAGTGGAAGAGAAGCAGTCTCTGTTTTGGGGGACAAGGGATAGCAATTTGAACACAGCCTGCAACTTTGCAAGACTGCCTCTGTTAAAATATAGGATTTCTTGATTTCTTTATCAGGTCATCCAAACTTTCCTAGTGAAAATTTAGACTCCTGTCTACAGGGGCAGACCTAGTCAAAATGGCGCCCGGGGCACCCAATAGAAGTGTGCCCCCATGGGAGCCAGGTCTACCCACCAGAAGCAGCCCCGGGTAGACCTGGGCTCTACGGAGCCCAGGTCTACCCATTGGGACGCCATGGGTAGACCTGGGCTCCCCTAGAGGGAGCCCGGGTCTGCTCGCGGCTGGTCCCAATAGGTAGATCTGGGCTCCGGACCCAGGTCTACCCACGCAATGTTGTGGGGGCCACTGGCGCCCCCCTAGACGGCCCCAAGATGGCGCCCAGGGCTCATGCCCCCCCTGCCCCCCTAGATCTGCCACTGCCTGTCTAGCAAGAGCATTTCTCAAACATTGTCACATGCTGAACTTCTACATGGTGAAGAACATGGCCCATAAGAGGTGGGGATATATTGTACCTGGGCCCAGGGTCAAAAAGGGGGCCAGAAGCCAAAGGAGGGCCCCCAGAAATCTCATGTGAAACATTTCTGGTGAAACATTTTCATCAGGGCCCATAAGAGGTACCATCAAAAGTGAAAGTATTGGGCGGGGAGGGGGCTAAATTCCACTCCTGGAATATACAGAATTATATCAATCATTCTACATTATTGAGAGACCTTTCTGTTTGTCTTGGCTTATGAAGGCTGGTGTTAAGCCAGCAGAGAGTTGGAGGAGTTTAAGATCTGTTATGTTCTTATGCGTTTTAATTGATTTTTAACAGGATATTCCTATTTGCTTTTTAAGCTATTGTTACCTCTGAGCCTCTGGGATGGAATAGACTATAAATTTAAATACATTAAAAATCTATTCTCTCTCACTCTCTGGAATACTGAGTTGTCCTTGGATTCCAACATATTAATTGACATTATAAAAAATCATTTTTGGAAGTATTCTTAAGCAAGGTTTGCATGGAAATACCACTTTGGTCATTTAGGGCTGGGTCTGACTTTGCTGGTCTGCATCACTTTAAATTTAGGGTGGTGGTGGGACAGTTAGGGTGGGATATATTTGAATGTTCCCTCATTGAAAGGCTTATTTGCAGACAGAGCCAACCCGAGATCTCCCTGTGCTTGAGGCAGCATGCCAAATTCTGTCCCCCTTACCTGGTGATGTGGCAGTCTCCACTACATCCACACTCCCTGGATTGGGAAAGGAAGAGGGGACAAAGCAGAAGTGTGGCCTTGTTCAGTGTTCTTCAGCCTTGGGGTTGGGACTCCAAAGCCTCAGTTGTGGGGTTGTGGCAATTTATAGGATTGAGAAAAGTTGAAGACCACCGGACTACAGCTCCACCAGGTTAAAGGGGGAGGTATCCGATGTGTCCCTTCAGGTACCAGGAGATGGTGTCCCAGTCATGCTCAGGTTCTTAGAAACTGTGCTAAATTGCTTTTACTAGTGCCAGGCTCCATGATAGCTTTTTTCTGCTTTCTCTAATTAGAGTATTTAGTTACAGTGAACAGTGCAGGGAGTGGGCAGTGATAGGGTGAGCGGATAAGTCTTGGGAGGGGAGGAATCAACAGTGGGTCCCCAGCCTCATACCTTATTTATTTATTTATTTATTTATTTATTTATTTATTTATAACATGCGCCAGAACAGCAAGGCCATCCAGCCTCCTGCCACTGGAGCCTCCCTGGGGGAAGGGGACATTTCTGTTGCCCCAATGTGGTTGTTTGGATCTGCGCCTGCTCAAATCGGGCCCAAATTGGGGCCATGTGGCCTAGGGAACGGAGGCTTGGATGTGGCCTAACAGCCGCATCCCAACTCCCCCCCCCCCTGGGACTGGTGTGCCAACACACAGACGTGCACCATCCTCCCTGACTCCAAGAGTGGTCCAAACACGATTTACGGTGGCCCTTGTACCAGCCAAACTTTGCTGGCTTAACTGAGCCGGCTTAACTCCAGGTTAGGATTGCGCCCTTAACTATTTACTCCTCGTCACCCTCCTGTAAAACTTTAAAAACATAGTAACCCCTTAATGGGCATATTTAGTAGTACAGATGTATTAATATTTTTAATACAGTATTCCTAGCAGTAACTGTTATAATATTAATGCATCTGTTAACAAGCTAAACTGCTAAAGGCACGCATACCCACCACGGCACAACCTGTTTTCAACTGCCATAGCATAACTATATTTACTGCAGTGTCTTAGATTAATTAGCGCACATTAATTCATGTCAGCTCAAGCAAGGCGAACAAATGTGAGGAGGTTCTATTATTTATCAGGCTCTGGGAATATTTGCTAAAGGGACAGGGAATGACAGATTTGATCTACCCTGGAGATAGAATTAAAATGGGACCAGCCAGCCATCCTGTGGCACATGCACACCCACAGCAATGGCCCCACTGGAGTCTCCCCAGTTATTAAGGTCCAAGTATTTTAGGCATCCTGCTAAAAAGGATGAAAACTCAGCCAGTTCACCATTGCTATAAACCAGCAGGCTCCGAACCACAGACCACTGTGTACGGGGAAAGCCTAGGCCTTTAGCTAGTAAAGGCCTAGTTTTGGCCTGAGAAGCCAAGTTGCTTCAAGAAGAACCAGTGAGCTGCCTGAGAGTGTGGCGATGCAGGAACTTGGGAAGGAGAACTTTTCCTTCCATTTTGTAATAATATAGAGTAGAATGCACCAAAAGCGAATAACAGATGAACTGCAGGGAAAAAATGCTTTCGAGTCATATTGGTTGAGACAGCTCATGCAAGACAGTTACTTCACAAATTATTGTGGGGAGAAGTCACACATTATAGAGAGAGATCAGAAAATATAGAAGAGGGACATTTGTTTGGTTTATTACTTCCCCATGCAAGAATAGAATGAATGGCTTCTGGGATTAGAGCTGAAATTCATGGGAGGATGGCTGAATGCAAATTCTTCCCGTTTACATTTGTTTGCAAAATTTCAAATTATTCTATTCTGATACAGTATTAAATTTAAGAGGTGAATGTATCCCGGGACAATTGCTATCACCTATCCTAGGAATACCAAGAATTTCAAGTGCACACACCCAGCAGGGGAATAATAATAGCAAATGCCAAATGAGAACAAACCTTAGGGCTGGACGGACTGCACCCCCCCCCCCCAGCCCAACCCCCCTCTGCTGTGCTTTTTTAATTGAAGCGGTTAAAAAACTGACTGATAGGCACATTACACAAGCAGATGAGACAGTTCAAGTGAGTGATACAGTACAAAAAAAAATTGCCTCCAAACATAGGAACCTTCAGATCCGAACATCCATTCACACACTAGCGTTCTTTGGTTTGTTTTATCTTTTTCTTTTTCGCTAACCAACAAACAGCTTCCGGTGCAGAAACAACAATATGATTTCTTCTTTGTTTGGAGGGGTCTTGTTATTTCTATAACCTGCTGTCCTCTCTGATCTTATCCAAGCCCTGCTGAGCTGAAGCTGCAGGCCAAGTAGTACTGAGAAGCGTTGCCTCTTCAAAGGACATATAATCCTGCGTAGGCCCTTCGAATATGCTTTCTATGCATACAAGGATCAACCTGCTGGCAAATGGGTGGTGGGTGACAAGCCAACAGAAATCCAGCTTTAAGCTTGTAAGCCTGCCCTAGGCATATTTGTTATATGCCTCTTCATAAAACATGTACATACATAAAACATGTATGGAATTCATTGCCATATGACATGAAGAGGGCTACTGGCTTAGGTAGCTTTTAAAAAAGGATTCAACAATGTATAATTAAGGTCATAACTAGAGCCTCCATGTTAGAGGTAGTGTATCTCTGCGCAACAGATGCTGAGCGGACAAGCAGCTGAGTGGACAGCCATCAGTTCTTTGCTCTGCTTGTGAGCTTTCAAAAGCATTCCTCTGGATGCCCTTGGAAACAGAATGCTGGGTCATACACTGGTCCAGGAAAGCAACTCATGTTCTGACAGGCACTAGGGACCTGCAACCAAAGACTTGGCTTGCATGTTATATTTGGAATGGAAAAAATAGCTACATTGTGGCCCTTATACACCATTCTCATAGCCCAGTGTAATTCAAACTGTGGGTCAGGACCCACTTGGTGGGTTGTGTGACCTGATGTCATGTGGGTCATGTGGAAAGCTGAGAGCAGCCATCTTGGAAGCTGTAGACCTTGCTGTTGTGAATACTGGATATTCCTTTTGTGAGTATTGACAATTTTAATTTTCAAGTGAGGGTTTTTTTGTTTTGTTTTCAGTCCAGTGCTTTTACATAATATTTTGTCCTAATCCTTCTTTCTGTCAGGGATGTATCATGGTTGTACAATTACTGCAGTCCAATAATGCCAATTTGCATTTCAAGAGTGTCAATTTATTAGGTCACAATGACAGCACTTCCTGCCATAAAATCACTTCTAGGTTAATGACATCACTTCCAGTGGGTCCCAATACGAGTGTCATTCTAAAAAATGGGTCCCAGTCTAAAAAGTTTGAGAACCACTGTCATAGCCTATTCTGTTCATTCTATTAAAAAAAAAATCTTTATTCTGGAGTCTGAAGCTTCATATCAATCAATCAATCAATCAATCAATCAATCAATCAATCAATCAATCAACAGATACTTATATACCGCTTTTCAACATGAAGTTCGCAAAGCGGTTTACAGGCAAATAGTAATAATAATAAAGTTAAATGGCTAAAGTTACAGTTAAATGTACATATATTCTGTTGTTCTACTTCAAGAGGATGCTAGTCTTTAACCCATTTGGACACACAGATTATTAAGGAATGCATCCTAAGTTTTCCTTCCTCCTGCAGAAGAAGTCTTCCTTAGGTGGAAGAACTCTGCAAGGAGTCCTTCTGCAAGAGGAAGGCATTCTGCAGGAAAAAAAACGGAAGGAAGAACCTTTAGCTTATTATTTTGTATTGCTTAGAATATATTCAGTTTTCAACAAAAAGGACTTCTAAGCACTTTACCTAGAAAAATAAATAAATAAAATGATGGTCCTCTGTCCCAGTGGGACTTGCCATCTTAAAAAAAGAAAAAGAAGAAAGACAACACACACCTGCTTAACAGCCACTGCAACAGATGGTATGTTTGGATGGACAGTAGCTACCCCTCCCCCCACCCCCTCACACCACAGGCTAAGTATCACTCTATGCTGCAAAATAGACACTTTGACTGTAGCATGGAACGTGTAGTATGAGATTACCCATATTTTCCATGTGGTTAAATAGTCATATTTATTAACACGGAAAAGTCTGCAAACAGGTTTTAAACAGATAATAAACAGGCCTCTCCTCAGGCCTGTATTTGGTCACTTTTTATATAGCCATATATGAATGTTGTTGTCTGTTGTATGTATATTGTCCTTGCTAATAAATGTATATTTTTACATGTTGTAACAATACACAATGAATGTTGTGTATGTTATGTATTTGTACCTTCTGGGATTTTTGCTGCTATTGCTCTACTTTTGTTAGAGTATATTAGTATACATGTGTGAATGCTGGTACACAGCTTGTGTGTAATTGTAGGCATTGGTTGTATGTTCTGATTCTCACATTCAAACATGTCGCTTGATTTTCCTGCATTACTGTACACTTGATGACTTGCAGCTGAATGAACTGACATCATTTCAGGGGATGTGAGGCAATGCAATGCATACATACCTACAAGCCATTGCACACATGCATACAATTCACACAGACAAGCCGTTGCAATCTGCATATGAGGAACATGTATGGGCAGTTATTCTTTCTTGCATTGATTGTGTACTTCTACTTCCCTTTGGTCTCAAATCTCACCATAGCTATGAACTCCCCCTGGGTGGTCTTAAGCAAGACCCATTTGCTCCAGCACTCCTCTGCACTCCAATCACAGCACTAGTGTAATTGTACTGCCCTAACACAATGCAATATCAATTGGACATAGTAATGACTTACTTTCCTGATCATGACTAAGTAAACCTAACCTACAATGCTAGGTGAGCAGTTTAGAAGTCTTAGTTAGACTTCTAAATGTTAGACATTGTTGTGATGGACATGCATGTGTGAACTGCCCTTAATCTGGGCTGGCAGGAATTGTGTGTGTGCTAAGATTGGTACCCTCTGACATGGCGTCTACACGTCACAGGGCTGCATACAGTTTTCAGGTAGGTAGAAGGTCGTTGGTCAAAGAGCATTGGAAGGGGTCCTGGCCACAGTCTCTCTCCAGACTGCTTGATCTTGATGTCTGTTTTAACCCTTGTTGGCATTTCGGACTTGGCTCTCTCCGTTTCGCTGCTGTGATGTGAGAAGTTTTTTCTCCCCCCCCCACGCCACGATTGCAAGTCTCCTTCCTCGCTGTCTTCTTGTGGCTGCCAGAGGCGCCCCTGACAAATTGGGTGTGCGATTGGGAGCCTAGAGTTCAATTAGCAAACACACTGAGCGAGCCATCGGCGTAAGTGACCTTACAAGTTTAATTAACGTCCCATCATTATGAGAGATTGGGATCAAACTGCCGTCACTTTGATAAATTAACAAATTATCATCCCGAGTCCTCCACCCCCACCTCCAGCAATCCGAAGAGTGTGGTCGGATCCACTCCGCGTGGCCGGATTGAGGGTCTCAGAAGCTGCGCCTGCTCGGAGCGTTCCGTCTCCGCATTCCTGTTCAGTCTTTCCTCCCCCGCCCCCCCATTTCCTCCTCCTCCTCTGTCTATGCGCTTTCTTTGGGGAGAGAGAGGGAGTGGACAGATCCTGCATCCAAACTGATTGCTCTTCCTCTTAATGCCCCAGTTCTAAACCTGGGGAGCTGGAAATAAGATCCGTCCAGTTTAATGGGATCTGGGAGCCGCGAGTCTCCGAACTGCTATCCTGGAACACATCAGTTCTCTGGGAGGAGGAATAGGGGGTCCATTCGAGACCTCTGGGTATGCCCCTCCCACATCAGGAGGCAGGGCCGGCAAACAGGTTTGAGGCATCTCCCTGTAGCGGGCATCCCAGCCCAGTCCGGCTCTGCCTCCATAAGGGACAGGTCGGTTTGTCGCTGTGCTCCATAGAGCTCCATACTTTCAGAGAGTACTGAGCTGCGAGAGCCTATCTGAAGAGTTGGGCAAGGGCTAGCGGGAAGTCCCCCATTCCCCGCCCCCCAGAACAGCCCACTCAGGCCTGCCCTTCATCACAAAGGGAGCCTGAGCTAGACTCGGGTGGTGGTTTCCACCTGGTGGGTCGTGACTCTTTCGTTCGGGCCATTCTCTTGTCTTTCGTTCAGGCTCAAAAGTTATAAGAACATGTTTTAGGATTGAGAGAGACTGCGCGTGCTCTGACCAAAAAGGCCTTCTATTCCCTCCAACTCCACTTCTGTGGATAGCGATTGTTGTTACTCCGTCGTGGGCTCAACCTGGAGCTATTAGTCTGTTGGCGCAAAACAGCATATATACCCACCTGTAGAGCCTTACAGCAAATTGAAGGCTAATCATTTATTTCATCATGGTGGGCGTCTTGTCCGCATAAAGAAAACAATGAAGGAAAGGGACTCTGCATAGCCTCAGAGGCGCTTAGTATTGTTGCTTCTTATATTCTGGGGCTTGTCCCTGAACTGAGAAAAAAGAGTTCTGGACCTCCAGGGATCCCCGACTCAAATGAAGCCTGAAATGCTTACAGCGGCAAAATAATTTATGATTTTAAAGTCGTGTGCTTCAGATTTCAAGTGTACAGCCTAAAAATACTAAGCGTCAGACTACGTCACTTGAATCAGGGCATGTTCACGCATGTCACCTGATCTGACTTCTTAGCCCTTCAATTATTCAACACTCAGGCAGTTGAATGTGTGTGAACGGGTTCCACTGAAAAGCACAGAGGCTGAGACGTCTTTCGCTTATTATATCCAAAGCCAGGAGTGCCCAACGGTTTATCCATCCACACGAGTCATCAATTGATGCTGCAGCCTTTCTGAACTGTGTAGCGTAACCAGGGAGAGGCTGACTTCTCTCTCTCTCTCTCTCTCTCTCTCTCTCTCTTCATTTTTCTCTCTCTCTCACTCTCTTCATTTCATCTCTTATTTGTTTTGCAATCGACACTTTCCCCCTTGAAGCTTCAAGCCAATCCACCCCCTCCTTTCCCAAAACTCCTCAACATCCGCCTGCCCCCGCTCCCTTCCCCTCTGGGATCAGCAGCAGCACAAACAGCCCTGCAGCCTGCTGGATGCTAATGAAACACGGGGTGGGGACGGGGACTGGTAAAACTTTGCGCAAGTACATCGAGAAAATAGAGGTTTCTAAACATAGTTGGGAGGAATATTTTTCGTTAAGAGGAAAAATAATTGTTTTAATTTGAGATAGGGTTACGTCCATCCCCATTCTGAAATAATCGGAAGGTGGGGTGCAGAGTGAAAGGCAGGCGGGTCACCTAAGGACAAGAGGAGCGCGGAAGGAGATCTTTGGGTTGATTTTTTTCTCTTGCCTGTAGCGCACAGCCTTTGGTTTGGAGCTGGATGGGGAGAGTCGCTTTGATTTGACTGAAGATTTCTCCAGCCCCCACCCCTTATTACTTCCCGGCCCCCTTTTGCGTCTTTGCCATAATCTGGCGCGTATTAGACTGGCCTAATTGCAAATCGATGCCGTTCACAGCCCGCTGGGTGTTTGCAAAGTGGTTGAGGATGTTAATACCAGTTCAACCCCCCCCCCACTTCGCCAAGTAGTCCTAAGTATCTCTCACACCGTTCAGATCCACAAATATGGATCTGATTCACCTAACTGGATCCTTGTACATTTTGGGTCGCTTTTTTTGTTGCCTTTCTAGTAGAACGCATGGACGGAAACGTTTCCCAAGAGAGGAGTACTTTCTCATGCGCTTCTGGAGACATTGACTCTGGGCACTGCCACCCACTCCCCTCCCCCACAAAAAAAGCCTCTTGGCCTCCACAGTTCTGCATTAAAGCAAGAATGGTATCAGGTCAATGGGGCGTGATTGGAGGATTGGTACCTCTGGCATACATTGCTCACGGTGCAAGGAGTGGAGAAAGGAACTCTAAAGCTGTCATCCTAAAAGGACTTACTAGGGCAGTGCTTCTCAAACGTTTTAGCATCGGGACCCAGTTTTTAGAATGGCACTCATGTGGGACCCACCAGAAGTGTTTTTATTAACCTGGAAGTTATGTCATGGCTGGAAATGACATCATCAAGCAGGAAGTGCCATCATTGTGACATAATAAAATGGCACTCCTAGAATGCAAACCGTTATTCCTGGACTGCAGCAACTGCACAACCTTGAAACATCCCTGATGGAAAGCAAGATTAGGACAAAATATTATGTAAAAGCACTAACTTTTTTCAAAAAAAGCACCTCTCACTTAAAAAATTCGAACTGTTAACTCTCACAAAAGAAGTCTAGCAAGAGTAAGGTCTGCAGCTTCCAAGAGGGCTGCTCCCAGCTTTCCACGACCCACCTGACATCAGGTCACAACCCACCAAGTGGGTCCCAACTCACAGTTTGAGAAACAGTGTACTTGGAAATAAGCCCCATTGACCCGGTGGGACTAACGTCTAGTAGTTGTGACCCGGGCTCTCGGGCTCTGCAAAAACAAGTGCTCAGGAATAGCCAGTCCATTCTGGCTAAGTCCTGCTGAGACTGATAGCGGCGACAGATGTTTCCAGGCAGGCCCTTGCACCCGCTGTCGCCCTGTCACTAGCTGACAGATAGAAGACTGGGTCACACGTGCACCTTCCTCATCTGATGACTGCAGTACCCAGGAATGATTTAATATCAGAGTGGGTCGTCGTAGCTATAACACATATCTTCCTTTCTTTTAAAAACCTTTGTACTCCACCTTTCTCTTTCGCAACAAAAGATTCAAGGCGTCTTATAAAACACAACAAAACTTTTGTATTCACTCTACCCGGTGACGAGCGACTGAACCTGAGGCCTTCCTCCTGGGGGCAGAGGGTTATGATGACCCGTTAGAAAAGTTAGATCTGCAGTTGTCTGCTGTATTCACACGTGGAAGAAGTCTTTCACGTAGCCTGAGTGTTGGCAGACGAAAGACCCCAAAGCGAGCCTTTGTGTTGCCTAACATCCCCACGCTAGTGTGTGGAGGTGGTTCCCGCGTTCACCAGTCCATTCTGGGTCATTTTCCAGAGAGTGTTTAGCAGAGGAAATTACAGAGCCTTCTCGCGTGGCCGTGGACTCCCCTGGATTCCCCTGGCCCTACTGCTCGACTCTCAGAGTCTAAACATTTGCGCAGCCGGTTTTGAGCATCTTTTGGCCCACACCACACGCTCAATCAGCCCAGTGCTACTTGGTAGGCAGCACGGCCGGCGCTGCAGCAGCGCCCGGCCGCTAGTCCTGCCGCCCCCCGAGGATTCATTCGTCGCTCTGCAGCCAGCAACGGTTTCTTTTCCGCCTCCCTTCGCTGACAAAAGGGCGTTTCTGTTGGGTTTTGCATTTTCTTGACATGTCGAAAAGTAACCCTTCGTGTCAGTCTATTCCAGGCCCCGAATGTGCTTCTTGTGATGGGCATGGCGCTTCTTGGCGCAGAGAAGCCAATCTCCAGCCAGGGGAGAGGCCAAGAGGCGACGGTGGGTTGGGACTTTCCCTATTTAATTCTCCATGTGTGATGTGGTTGAGTGGATAGAAGGACGGTGAAATTAATGTGGGTGGGCAGTGAGAGAAATAAGGTGCTAAATGTACGAAAGAAGGAAGGAAAGAAAATTATTCAGGATTAAAGGGATTTACAAGAGATAAGCAGGCAAACACGTTGGGCAGATAAGCTAGACAGGGATGGATGGAAAGATACAAACAGTAAGACTATGTAGGGATTTGCTGTTGGACTCAACATATATGAGACGAACGCCTGGTTTAAAACTTTAAAAGAAATGCGCTTGACAGACCTTCACCGGGCTGGAATCTTTCTCCTAGTCCCAGATAAGTACGGCTGTCTGTACTGAGCTAGACTGTCTGTAGGTAGTTAGGAAGTGCACTCTGTAGCTACTCAGAGGCGCTCTATAGTTGAAAAGGGGTTTCTTGGTCATCTAGTCCAACCCCCTGCTTGAAGCAGGAAAATCCTCTCTAGACCATCTCCAGAAGAAGGTGCCTGGCCCCAGAAGCCCTGACCTCTTCTCGAAGATCTCCCGCAAGAGAGAACGTCACACATTCCAGGAAGGGAGAACCCACCACTTCCCTTGTATTGTAATCAGTTCCAGTGTCAAACTGTTTATAACAGGTTCCGGGGCCAAATCGGGCTGAACTCTGGCTCAGATTGCGTCCTGGATGGATGTAACTATGCAGGGAATAGATGTGTGTGGCCTCCCTTGAGACAACTGAGGCGAGCATCCTGCTGAGGTGGGAATCCTAAGGCGTCTGCAGCCTGGCACAAGCAGGCATAAAACACAAGGGGGCGCTGCAAGATGGATGGGCGTCGAATGGTCACTCAAGATGGTGAAAGTAAGTCCTATGAGACGGCGAGGACTTTTGTAGCCCTGCCCTATGCATGTCAACTCAGTCGTACTGGGTCAATGCGGTTTACTCCTAGGAAAATGTGCATAGGAGGATTGCAGGCTAAGGCCCCCATGGTCGCTCGACTCTCTAGCTCCCCCTAGGCGCGCTGGCCGGTGTCGAGTGACGGACCCATAGAAGAGACAGGTTGCCCTACTTGAAAACACACTAGTCGCTGGATAAGGCTGCAGGGCTTCTCTTATCTTCCCTAGGAGACCGCTCTGAATCCAACGAGCCCAAAGTTTTGCTGGCGCGGAGGGAGGTACGGCTTTCTTCCCTGTGTGCTCAGCAATGGTGGGAGACCAGGGAAGGCGAGAAGGGGTGGGTGGGGAGAGAAAGGAGGAGTGATTTCATCTCCCCGGATCCAGAGTGTATATATTTATTTATGATACTTGGTGCTTCGGGAGATGTTCATTAAGGGAGAAATTTCAAAGGGAACTAAGCAGCCTGAAGGGTCTCTCTCTCTCTCTCTCTCTCTCTCTCTCTCTCTCTCTCTCTGTGGGGGGGGGGCAACCGAGGAAGGAGTAGGTGATAATAATAGTAATGAAATTTACTAGTATCTAAACTGCTGGTAGTTTCTATTCATTCTTTTTTCTTAAACAAACAATAAATTAATTCTCTCCTTCCCCTCCCCCATTATTTTCTTTCCCCCCTTTTCCTTCGAGAGAATATTTTTCTTTTCTTCTGTATTTTTTGTTTTTCCTTTTTTGGTCTGTTTGCTGAACCCCTTTAGTCATTGTTTCATGACAATGAAACAGAGTCTCATGGGCTCTTTTTCTTACCTTCTCATCCCCAGGGAACTTGGGGAAACTCATTGCCACTTCACAGTTTATATATATGGACAGAAGTTGATTAAAAGATAGTTACGATGAATGTACACTAATGGAGATATTTAGAATTCAACAGCAACAAGAAGATTTTTTTAAAAGGTTATATTTGAAATGTATAGTGGAAGCAAAAGAAGATTTGGGCTGGGTGGAGTTCGGAAATGTGACTACAGACACCAGACCAAAACTTACCTATATAACACCCTCCTTGCTAGGCACTTATCTCTCTTCATTGGTGACACACCAATTTTTCAAACAATAATTAAAATATATATTTCCAGAGTTTTCTACTTTGCCCTGTCCGGAAATTAGGACTCTCCAGTGCCACTGTTCAAAAGGAGCTCAACCAAATTCTCACTCCCAACGGTAGAGTGACATGTTTTTTGCCCTCTCATTTCGATAGCCTCCCTCTCTGTCTGTCTCTCTCCCTCTCTTTCTGACTTGCTCTTTATTTTAGAAAGATCAGAGAAAATATGATTTTTCTTTAGAAAAAAGAAAAATCAATTTTAATTTCAGTTTAGAAGATTGTGTTAACAGGGGAGGGAGATGGGCCATATCACTTTAGTTGTCTCTCTCACTCAGCCTGTATGCCGTTCTTTCTCTGCATTGTTCAGACTGTCTCAGAAACGCACCTTCCCACCTTCACCAATCTTCCTTTTCTCCAGCATTCATGAAATGAAGCGTTTATTCCAATCCACTCCTGAAACATATGCTTCATTATCCTTGGATATTTGAGGGAGGGGTGGAAAATACGTACAGTAATTCTTCAAGACCAGCATCTCAGCCTATATGACAAGGTTGATAGTCTTTAAACAGCACTTTCCAACTTTCCGAGTAGGTCTTTCGTCCATGCTTCTCCCCCCTACACACCTTTCCTTGGAATAAAAGGGAGAAGAGGCTCTGTTGAGAGCAGTCTGCGGTCATTTTAGTCTTTTGAGAGGATGATGGGATGGCTCATATCACTAGCATTTTAATTAGAAAGCGTAAGTCTTATGCCCATTTTGTTTCTTGAGAGTAAGCCCTATTGAGCAAAGAATGACTTTATTCCGAGTTTAGGATGAGGCTGTCATTTCTCATTTCCCCATAACTTTCCTTGAAAACTTGAGGATACCTACGATTACATTGTGTTGTGTTGCAGGCTGTTTAGATGGTCTGGATGCCACCATCTCTTGTGCCTTTCCCCTCTTTTCTTCTTTTCTGTCAAAATTTGGGGTGCAGTCCAGTCTAAGTACATCAGATTTTATTTCTCATTGGATTTCCATAGCCATAAGTTGGGTTATTCTCAGCCATTTTTCAATAGCAAAGTAAATCAGAAAGGGAAAAAAAGCCTATTTACAACCTTGACACAAGCAAAACAACCACACAGTCCTCCCCCTTCCCAGCGTCCCATCTTCCCATATTTTCAATATGGTTGCCTAGGTGCTTCACCTGAAATTAGCTCGTGATCCCACTGATGGGAACCACTGATCGAGACCACTGTTTCTCAAACTGTGGGTCAGGACCCACTAGGTGGATCGTGACCCAATTTCAGGTGGGTCCCCATTCATTTCAATCTGTATTTTATTTTTACTATATTAGACTTGATGCTAATATATGGTGCATTTGGGGAAACATTAAAGGTCTGTACTTTTAACAGGCTGCGATGTATATGCTTTTAACAATGATAGTCAATGGAGCTTACTGCTGAATCAGTGTGGATAGAATCGCAGTCTTTGGGATGTTTGGGGAAATTTTAAAAAACTGATTAGCAACTGTTTGGGAGGGTTAGGAGGGTTCTTCTTTATTTTAAATATTTTTTCAATGTTTACTTATTGCAAACTTTTAATTTACTTACTTAATTTGATTTGAATTTGTCATACGAGGGTGTTTAAAATTTTCCTGCTTGTTTACTTCCAGCCATAGCATCACTTCCAAGTTAATGACATCACTTCCAAGTTAATGACATCATTTCCAATGGGTCCTGACAGATTTTCATTCTAAAAAGTGGGTCCTTGTGGGTCCATGTTTGAGAACCACAGATCTAGATGAAAATTATGTACATATAATACACGCTGTACTTCACTCATCTTGCTTAATCATGACTATATGCTACAAGAAATATCCCTAGAGAAGCTGTATTAGACAGGATATACATTAGGCAAGATCCAACCAAATTTCTCTCCATGTCTTACTGTAACTGAATCTAAATGCAGTACATATTGAAATAGTAGCATATTCTTCTTTTCTTTACCAGAGTCCCTTTCTCCCTCTCCTTCCTCTGTCATTTCCTGCAGTGTCAAATGATTGTGAGTCTGTTGGGAGAGAGACCTGGCCTTCATAAAGCACTGTGCACTTTAATCGAGTAACAATAAAATTCCATTTATTCTAATGGGAAAAACAGAGGACTACAAGTTCTTCCACTGAATTCAAGGGAAAATGTGTTGCTTGGTGGATCGGGCCCACTGTAGCTTGTATCACAACTATAGCATATCAATATGGTGTGTGTGTGTGTGTGTGTGTGTGTGTGTGAGAGAGAGAGAGAGAGAGAGAGAGAGAGAGAGAGAGAGAGCATCAGGTTTATTTGTCCAAAGAAAATAGTCTTATAGACTGGCTAGAAATATGTTGTGTGTATAATAATAATAATAATAATAATAATAATAATAATAATAATAATAAT
>JAJKFI010000022.1:10163049-10189958 GCA_029204185.1 Lerista edwardsae
TCTCTCTCTCTCTCTCTCTCTCTCTCTCTCTCTCTCTCTCTCTCTCTCTCTCTCTGTGTGTGTGTGTGTGTGTGTGTGTGTGTGTGTGTGTGTGTGTATTTCTTTCTTTCTCTCTTGTGCATGTATGTTCCACAAGATGTGTGCATAGATGGGCAGGAGATGCAGCCTTAGGTACATAGTGGGTGAGCGTGGGAATATGTCCATGTAGATTTTGCACGCGGGAGGAGTATCTGCGCTTCTGACTCCGTCGTTTATGCTGATTTACAGCTGTAGTAATAGACGCAATCCCAGGAAGTTAAGTCCCTCAACAACGCTTACTTCCGACTAAACAATGTTAGGGTTCATCTGGAAGCTTTGTTGGGCTGAAGATGAATAACTTACTGCTTTTTCCACCACCACCACCCAGAATGAACCCTATATAGCTCTATATAGATGAGGGAGGAAAGGACTCATTGGCGAAAATACTTCACACTCAGGCCCAGACAGAAACCTAGAAAATGGGGGTGCCTTGGAGGGGGGTTAAATTGGTAGTTTCAAAAATGTTCGTAGTGAACTCTGTTAGGGTGAACACAGGGAAAATTTTTGAAACCAGAAACAAAAAGAAGACAGGGAAGGAAAGCGCTCTCTCTCTCTCTCTCTCTCTCTCTCTCTCTCTCTCTCTCTCCTCTGTGTGTGTGCGTGTGCGTGTGCGTGTGCGTGTGCGTGTGCGTGCGTGTGTGTGTGTGTGTGTGTGTGGGGTGGTGGTGGTGGTGGTGAGGGATCGTGTCCTGGGTACTGGATGCTTTTTCTCTGCCTCTTTTTACAGATTTGCGGCTTGTTGGGAGCTACCATCCCCTCTTTCTTTAGGAATATGCAGAGATGAGAGGGAGCGAAAAAGAGGAGGGGAGGGGAGAAAGGAGGGGTGTGCGGAGAAGGAAAGGGAGGGAGGGAAGGAGGGGGAAAGCAAAGAAGGGAAAATTCCCTCGGCTACTTGTTATAACATTTCTCCAGGAGGTTGGAGAGAAGTTGAAAGCCTCGGTAACCGAAATCAAAACTAACAAGGAAATGATCTGCGCCTCTCATCTGGGCCCCAGCTCCTGGGGGCCTGCGGGGGGATCTGCTCGCTTCCTCTTTGATTTGTAAAAAATGCATTACCTCCCAAATCAAACGGAAAATTACTGCAACCAAGGACGAGAAGCTGGAAGCTGGCGGGAGGGTGGGAGGGGAGGGGGAGGGGGCGGCGTAGGTGACATCCCAGAAATGGGGGTGGGTGGGAGATGGGACGCCAGGATAAGAGCTGTGGAGGGAGAGAAGGGGAGAAAGGCCGGGCGGGGTCCCTCGCACTGGCAGTGAAGGTGCGGAGTGTTGGGTTCGGGGTGCAGAAAGCGAAAGAGCCGTCTCAGAATTGCATGGAGCTGTCCCTAGTGCTGAACTAGGCTGAACATTCAGTGCAAGGGAGACGATCCCCGAAGTCCATCGGTATTTCTGGAGCATCCATGCGCTCGTTTCCCTTCCTTCTGTTGCCATGTCCCACCCCTTCTTCTTTTTTGTCCACACTGAAATTTTTGGGATCGGATTGTGAGATGTTTGACACAGAAGCACTTGTGTGCCTGCGTGCCTGTGTTTATGGAGGAACTATAAATGCCTCCGCGTGTGTAAGATGAATAGAAATATACTGTAGAAGGGACAGCGGTCCCATTAATACGGGGTAGGTTTCCGTCTTGCCTGAATACCAGCCCGAGTACCATCTTACAAATCCTGCCCCCAAGTCCTTGATTCCCCTAGGTCCTAGAGGCTTTAGGATCTACAATCTAGAGGTAGATTGTACGCTTTTCTAAAAGCAGCGGCCCAGATACCACCCTTGTCAATACAATTCACTAAAAGAATTTTTGTCTTCTGGAGAGGGGATATGTTTCAGTTTACTATGGAAGGAAGGTGTATGTTGTCTTCTCATCAATTTTTTTTTAATTCAGTTGAATTAACTGAATGGGGGGACGGCTGAAGGCATTTATTCTGAAAGGGTACCAAGAAAATAATATTGTTAACATTTATCCCAAAAAATTGATAGTAGTTACTGATCTTAGTTACTGTCTCCTGGGTTGGATCGGAGAGTCTGGCTTCCTTCTTACTTACTGGGGAATCCAGTTGAAGGCACTACTGTGGACGCCATAAAATTGCGGTGGATTTTCTTTTAGGTGGATGAATCAGGAAGTGGCAGGTGTTAGGTGGGTGAGATTGGGGCAGTGTCAGACCAGCTTCCCGCTCTTTTCCTGTTTACTTTCGCTTGTCGTAGCTAGACTCTGCCCGGCCGCCCCCCCCCTTTACGCTGGAACTGTTGGAAGGACGTAGTTTCAAGCAAACACGCCCCTAATGAGGATGAACGGAGCCCGGCCGGGCCAAGCTCAGGTGCCGTTACCCTTTAAGATGCTGCCATTCAAACTTCGACTCTCCACCTCGCACCGCTCCCCCCTCCTCTCTAGCGCACCTAGAAGGAGAGAAGAAAGGAATGTGAAAGACCACAGACGACTCAGGACAGAGCAGAGAAGGGAAGGATTGTGAAAGGGCCCAGAAGGATGAAAAACAAAAAAACAAAACACGGAACTCGAAAAGTGGCCAGGAAGGAGGGTGGAAATGCGGACGGGACAGGGAAGGAGGGCGAGAGAGGAGGAGGGGAGCCTCAGGGACCAGGAGGACGAGAAGTGCGGAGAGAAGGGAAGGGGGACTCGGGAAAGGAGCAGGAACGACCGAGGCCGAGCGGGGAGTGGAAAGGCAGGAGAGGGGGGGTGCGCGAAGGCGAATGAATCGGAGGGAATGCGGAAGGGGCGCTTCAAGGAGGAGAGAGCAGGAGGTTCCCGGGGAGGAAGAGTGTGAGAAGGGTCGGAAATGGGGGCACAACAGCGGGACGGGGGGGGGGAACGCGTGAGAGGTGGAGAAGGAGGGCCAGACGGAGGGAGTGTGGCAAGGACCGGCAAGACAGACCCAGGCGCGTCCTCGCTCTCCCCCGCTCCCTCCGTCTCACTCTCGTGTCCGGGAGGCGAATCCATAAGTGATGCGGCTCTCCGGCCCGCGTGTCACTCGCCAGGCGCCGAGCGGAGTCGCCCAGGGCACCGGCTCCGCCGCGGTAATTATCTGACAGCCCGGCCAGCCGCGCGCTCGGCCCGGGGGTGGCTGGAGGGGAAGTGCGGGGGGGGGGGGGCGGCGGGAGAGGACGGGTAGAGTAGGGGGATGGATAGCAAAGCAGAGGGGGAATTGGGCGCCAGAATAATTCCTCGGATGGGGACGTGGCGGGGGGGGGGGGAGGGAAGGCGGGAAGCTGGGAGAGGTGAGGAGGAACTTTATTGTGAAATGCAAACGCGGGAGGGGGGATACAGCGGGAGGAAGACAGAGAAATACGCAGGAGACCGAAGAAGCTGGAAGGATGGGGATGGGGAACCAGCCGGTTTCGGGGGGAGGGGGATTGGGGGTGCAACGGCAGCATGCCTCTGCTGGGCTGCTATCGCGTCTGCTTCCTCTGCCCTCCCTCGGCTCTGTCGAAATGTGGCTGTGTAAACTCCTCCAGGCGGGGGGGGGCGCTCCTCCTTTTCCTTCCTTTTCGCTTCGGCTATTTTCTAAAGTGTCGTGTAATAAGTTGTTAATAAGGGCTGGAGGGCAGGTGAGTAGCAGGGGCTGCTGGAAGTCTGAAGTGGCATTTGGGGAGGGGGGGGGGAGCTTCGGCCAGCAGGCTGCATTCGGACGCGCGCGAAGAAGAGCCGTGTCCTGCGACAGCAGCTCCGTGAGGGCGTTTGCTCAGGGGAGGCTGCAAGTCGGAGTCTGTGCAAGAAAGAGAAGGAACTGCGGGGGAGAGAGAGGGAGGGTTTCTGTCCCAAATACCAGGAACGCGCCCTTCGAGGGGCTCGTGTTTGCGGGGAGCAGCACTCCTCGGCCTCTTGGCCTTGTGTGTCGTTCGACGAGTGACTTCTTCGGATCGCAGGCGGATCAGGCGCCCTGCCCCAGGGGCGCTAGGAGAGGGACGCCCCTTTCCCTCACGCCCACCTGTGGCTTCCTCGGGCTTCTCTCTTGTAATGACTCGGTGGGAGATTTGGGTCCACGTCCTAAACAGCAAGAGCCAAACAAACGCGGCTTTCTAGGGCGGCCGAGGCCCTGCGGGGTTCGGGGGCGGGGGGGGGGGGCGGCAGCCTGGACATTCGGAACGGAAAATACACTTCGTGCGAAGGAAACCGGCGGTGCGGACAAGGGGCGGGCCGCCCCCCCACGCGGGCCCCCCCCCCCCGGAATCCCCCCTCAAGAGACCCCCGGAGCTCAAAATACTTTTGCAGAGGATCGCACTGAAGCACCACACTGTGTCCACGGCCACTTCATACAGGATCAGAGGGGCTCCCCGGACCAAGCATCATGCCCGCTTCCTTGAGGCAAGCATCCCTGCATAGGCTTCGCATACAGCTGAAGCCCGCAGCACAGCTAAGCCGAAACACCCGGGTGAAGAAGGCTTCCTTGAAGCCCAGCCAATTCATTTGGTCGGTAAGCGCAATTCCACCCACTCCCGGGTAGCAAAGCCCGATTTACCATCCAGTGGACGTCCCGCAGGGAGGTGCCGCCAATCCGGCTGCTTGCCAAATTCACCTGCTTCCTATAGGTGACTACAGTCACGTGCTCGCCGCGCTCCCACTCGACCTGTCCAAGGGTGTGCTTACGTCGTAGAGATGCAGCTCACACACTTACCTGCGAAGCGGTCTTGCTGCCGAGTAATAGAGCAAAGGTCGTTCTGCGTGGCCCTCTCCAAAGTAAAAAATGAACACATGGTGGACATGAGGTGGACATAGCTGGTGGGCCTGAGGACAACAAACGGTCAGCGATTCTGGCAATAAGGCAACTTGCAATGAAGGCAGCTAATAAGACACCATGTCCAGAAAGCGGGGCAGAAGCGTTTGTGTTCCGCCAGAAAAGGCGATTGTCCTAATATAACACACAGCGTGCTCGTCCTCCCCCACCCCAACTTCTTTTGGACTTTTTAAGGGGCCAGCTTGAATGGAACGAAACATGGGGGGGGGGGAGATCGGGCTGCTGGTGGGCGGGCCAGCTTCTTGCCCCCCGAGATTGAGACCGGAACCAGCCCCTAAACGGTTCCCAGCAGGCGTGACGTGAGGCTCCGCGAGTGGAACTTCCCAAATCCAAAAGTACCTGCGGCGAGGACGGGTCCCGATTGGGTCGAGACCACAGGAGAAGGGGGATTTTGCCTCCCTGTCTATTCCCCATACAGGCAGGTACGGCCTACAATTCGCCTGCGAATACCCTTTGCAGCAGGGGTGGGCAACTGAGGCTCACATCGCGCCTGCAGTTCCGGGAAACTTTGTATTCTCCCTCCTCCTCTCTCGGCCTCTCTTCTCCAGTGTTCGCCCCTTCCTCCCCTTCCTGTCTCTTAATCCGACCTCGCTGCTTTTCTGCAGGTGTAACGTTCCTTCAGCATGGACTGTAACTGCGTCTCGGATCTGCTCCTCACCTCACCGGTTCCAGCTCTCTGGACTCCAGGTAACGCGAAATTCATCTTTTAACAGGTTAGGAGGTGGCTGGAGATCTCTTCAGGGAAATTCCCCCCTTACCCTGCGTAATGCCCAGCCAGCCCTATGGGGATCTTCGCCAGCCATATCACTGGCAGATGCCCAAGAAGCCCTCCTCTGCTAGTTAGGATATGGCAGAGGAGGCCTCTGCCAATCCCACCCCATCGTGCTAACCCTAACCCTCTGCCAATCCCACCCCATCTTGGCCTTGATCCGCCCCCTTCTGGTCCCAATCCACCCGCTCCTCCATCTCCCTGCCTAGAAACAGCCTGCCTCTGAAACTCCCTCTGGACATCCTCTCTGAGCCCAGAGGCGGATCTAAGGGGGGGGCAAATCTGTAAGTTTTGCAAGAAGCCTTACCCTGTCATGTAAATCCCTCCTCTCCCTTGCTGCTGTAGCCAGTAAGCAATGCCAGGATGTTGCTGTTCTCTGTGAGGATTGGCTAGAACAGTGCAGGAGAGGAGTGTTTTCCACTGCAAGGTAAGGCTTCTTGCAACACTTACAGATTTGCACCCCCCCCCCCCGATCCGCCTCTGTCTGAGCCTCTGCACCACGGAGTGCAAAATGTACCTTCTCCAGCAGCTTGAATCTGGGGCAGGCCAGCCCAGCCTCTTCAAGAGTCACTGAAAAGCACTTTTATAGCCCCTTTACTCTGGCTCACAGCAACATAGCAACCCCTGTGCCTGTGCCTCACAAACAGAGAATTGTGCTCTCCCTACCCATAAAAACAATAAAAGGGCAGTCTTTAAGGTTGAGGGTCCTAAAAACCATTTATTGAATAATAAGAAAATAAACTTGATAAATAAATGGATATTGATACAATGAAATACCCTCTGGCGTCAAATGCATATGCATATCTCAACTATGCAGGGATTTCCTGACAGAGAATATACCATCCCTACAAATGTATCTAGATTTGCAACTGGACTCAGAGCCATCACAGATTGCACAATTATCCTCTCTCAGCTGTAAACAAACACAAGTCTCGTACGCACTCGTTTTACACAGCTAATAATCGCACCCTCCCCCTCTCTTACAGCAAAATCTCTCTCAAGGGTCTCGGCAGTTCTGGAGTTTGTAGCTCCAAGCTGAAGGCTGGGGGGCAATAGCGACAATCAAAGGAGTTGGTTTTAACCGCAGGGCACTTTTTCCCATGCTGGGCCTCTGGGGACCGAAGCCTTGCATGTTTCATTAGCCAGCTGACTCCATTTTCCCCCCATACACCTGGGCTGAAATCGTGGCAGGGAAGTCATAACAAGAATCTTATCAATCCAGCATGATCTTGGTGGGGAGGAGGAAACATGACTCGCTTGTTCCATGCATGTTTCTACATTTGTATTTCAACCTACCTCCAAGGAACTTAGGGCTGACCATGTGAGCCGGCCACTCCCCCATTTTATCACTAGTGGCAAGCTAGTGTTACTCCTGTGGCACTAAAAAACCCCAGTGAGTTTTATGGCTAAAGGGGCTTGAATCAAGATCTGCCCTCTCTGAATCCAATCGTCGCCACAGGTTCTGTTTCACATAGGTGCAATGTACATTATTTATATTTCTTTACTGAAATATTTATACTGTGTTCTTCCACCCATGTAGGATTTCAAGGCAGCTAACAATAAATCAGTGACAAATACGTAAATACTGAGAACTCCAGAACCAGAAATCAAACTACAGAACCATATAAGAGGACCACCCATATAATCTATAACTGCCCAGTTCAAAGATGTACTGAAATACAGAGGCAGATCTAAGGGAGGGCAAATCTCTAAGTTTTGCAAGGAGCCTTACCCTGTCATGTAAATCCCTCCTCTCCCTTGCTGCTGTAGCCAGTAAGCAACGCCAAGATGTTGCTTTTCCCTGTGAGGATTGGCTAGAACAGTGCAGGAGAGGAGTGATTTCCACTGCAAGGTAAGGCTTCTTGCAAAACTTAGAGATTTGCCCTCCCTTAGACCTGCCTCTGCTGAAATAGCACAATCTTGAGGTAGCATTTAAAAACAGAGGAAGCCAGCCAGCCAAATATCCTGGAGCAAAGAATTCCACAAAGGGGGAAGCTACAGCTGAAACAATCTGTGTCTCCACTGGTGATGGGACCCGGAACAAGGTCCCATCTATTCTTTTTCCTTTCAACACAGAGACTGGAAGGGAACAGGAGTTGTGTTCAGGACTTTCCCTTCAACTCCTTGAGCCTCCTCGGGGAGGTTGGCCTCACACTTTGAGAGCCATGGCAGTCGAGTGATGTATCGCGAGGCCTTCGGGGGGGAGTGAATGCAATTTACTGCAGGGGTGCCAAAGGTGCTTCTTGTAACTGAAAATCAAGGCATTGATCAGCAGTTCATTAGGCCTGTTAATGATAGATTCATAGATAGAGGCACAGATCTGAGGAGGCCGGCCTGACCTCTCCGCTGCAGAAGAGGCCAGAGTAGCTCCCTCCGCACCTTCTGCTTGAAGTCCATCCCCCAAGAGCTGTAGAGAGAGCTCAGCTTTTAGCCGTGATTAATTAGTCGGGGTGGAGGTGACCGAGCTGGCGATCCCGGTTCCTCGGAGAGGCCTACTTGAAACACAGTGTCGGGTTGTTATTAAATCCCACTGTGGAATTAAGATCCAAATGTGGAAGAGGGGAAATCAGTATAGTGAGTGGAGCACTTCAACTTTGGGCAAGAAAGCCCAAAGAACTTGGGCAGCGTTTTCTAAGCCGTACAAGAGGAAAGGGCAGTCGAGGTCTTGCACAGGTGCAACATTTTATGAGTGTGGACTCAAGAGCTGGACTCGAAGCAATAGTGCAGGGAACAGTTCCCAGTGGTCAGGGAACAGGGATAAATTACCCCAAATGGGGTAAAAATGAAATTCCTGGGGGTAATGGACGGTTGCGCTGCCGAGACACAGCCGGGCATGCATATGAATCAACTTCATAGCATTAATTAAGCGCATTAATTAATCAAATAAAAAGCAATGGGTTCCAATACGTAATTTTTTTTATTTTGTTCTGGCGGGGGGGTGGGGATGGGACTGGACGGCGTATCTAAATATATTTTGGGGTAAAAAGTAAAAAAGTTCCCTGACCCCTGCAATAGTGCAACACAATATACTTCCACCAAGCAGAAGATGTGAATATACAAACCAAATATACCAACAGAGCAATCATAACCGGGCATAGCCTAACCCCCTAACCTCCTTGGGCTGGGTAGTCCGGGTCTGGACCGCTCCTGGCTGCTTGGACTTGCACCTTCTTTTTTGTTGGCACAGATTCAAGCAGCCCCATAGGTCCCCCTTACCCTTACCCTTACCCTACTCCAGCTGCCCCCCAGCAGGCCTGCCTACTCCAATGCAGGTTAGGATTGGGCTGCCCATCAATTGAGTGATTAATCAAGGACAATTCATTGACTAATCAAGGATGATTTCTCGAAGAAAAACCCATCGTAGGTTACAAGCCATGATGGGTATGTGCCACCTCCTGCTTCTAGAAGTAGACCACCTCAGAATGCCAGCTGCAAGGGAGTGGCAGCAGGGGGCAGGCATCTTGTTGTCCTGTATGCCACCCCCCCGAGGCATTTAGTGGGCCACTGTGGGTTACAAGAAGCTGGACTAGATGGGCCTTTGGCCTGATCCAGCGGGGCTCTCGTTCTGTTCTTTGACCATGCTTGACGATTTCCAAAGACACCCGTGCATGTAAGGATGCAGCATTCCACCTTTCCTTTGCCCACTGGTAGAGAAACCTGCCACTTTCCAACGTTCAAGGGCACAGGGCACCCTCACTCGATGTACCCCCCAAACTGGGCTACAATTCATCTCAGGCCTCCTTCCTCTGTGCCTGTGAGAAGCTCGTGAGGAAACACACAGAGCAGAAGTGAGCTTCCAAGCTGGCCGCAAGCAGGGCTCCCTTCCAGAAAGCAGCTGGTTTATCTTTGTCTATTTCCTCCTCTCCCCTGGCAGGCTTTGCTTTCCCGGACTGGGCCTACAAGCCCGAGTCGAGCCCCGGCTCCCGGCAGATCCAGCTGTGGCACTTCATCCTGGAGCTGCTGCAGAAGGAGGAATACCAGAACGTCATCGCCTGGCAAGGGGACTACGGCGAGTTTGTCATCAAGGACCCGGATGAGGTGGCCCGGCTGTGGGGCATCCGCAAGTGCAAACCCCATATGAACTACGACAAGCTGAGCAGGGCCCTGAGGTGAGGCATTAGGTGGGATAAGGGAGCACCCGGAATGAGAAGCTGCAAGGGACCCTGCCCATTTCAGCACTGACGGGGGGACAGCGCCCCTCTGCAGAGTCACCCTCACACTTCAGCACTGTCACGCACAGCACCACCTCCCTTCACTGCTGTGACCGGCTACAGTTTAAACCATTCTTTTCTGCAGCCTCTTTACATCCTGGCTATGGTGTCCT
Source organism: Lerista edwardsae (assembly GCA_029204185.1). Taxonomy (NCBI): domain Eukaryota; kingdom Metazoa; phylum Chordata; class Lepidosauria; order Squamata; family Scincidae; genus Lerista; species Lerista edwardsae. Next base: position 10,172,961 of record JAJKFI010000022.1, read on the forward strand.
CACCTTGTTTCATGGCACTTGTACTGGCACTTGCAGATGCAGTATAGGAACCGAGACCGTGATAGGAGTGTGGCAGACCTGAGGGGTAGGGTCCGGAGCTCCCTTACTAGGGCGTAAGAGCCACAGAAGTGGAGCAAATATTGCTCCTGAGTAAACCTGTTTAGAGCTGCATTATATAAGCAAGTACTCCCCCTTCTCGCACAGGCATATATCCTCTTAAAATGTGCTTAGCTTTGGTTTTGTTTGTTTCGCTTTGGAATTATTGTTTTAATCATATGCAAATTATGCAAATTGAACCAACTAATTAACCAATTAAAACTTGTATAAATCAATACATTTTAGCTCATGTGACAATCGCTAAGTATTGCAGTTACCTAAGTTTGCTATCGTGCCACAGACCCCCCCCCCAGCAGCCCTCCCTCTGTAATTGATCCACAGCAATATTTGTTATTGCTTATTAATTAAGAGTGCCTCTAGTGCCACTTGAGATTCCACCTCCCTAATTAATATTTATGAGGAGCTAAGCGCTATTGATACTTCCTGTTAACTCAGCCTGGGAATTTAGCTCGGTTGTACTCAATAGATAAATTCTGAAGCCGCTCTGATAAACCCCACCTCTCTCCACAGAGCACTGGCTTGGAGGAAGCAAGGATAATTATGGCTAGTGTTCAGTAAAAAGAGTTTGCCAAGTGTTAGAGCTCACCAGGGGGGTGCACTCCAATTGGAAGCAGTGCTGCTGATTTGACTCCACAGTTGGAGTCCATCCTCCTCTTCCACATCATTCCCCTTGTCCTTTTCAAGGAAGAAGAGTGGTAGAGCCAGGTGGAGCAGGTAGAGGCAGACATCTCTTGCCAGTCTGCAGCCGGAGGCAACCACCAGCCCTGGCGCAGGGATCGACAGCCACTGGGCTCGTTTTCCAGCTTCCTCACGTTCCTCTTGCTTCTCTTCCCACCAGGTATTACTACAACAAGAGGATCCTCCACAAGACCAAGGGGAAACGGTTCACCTACAAGTTCAACTTCAGCAAGGTGGTCTTGGTCAACTACCCTCTACTAGACATGGCGGCCAATTCCCCGTTTCTGCTGACCCAGAACCCTTTCAGTGGGAGCAACCATGGGGCTGATTGTGCCCCACTTACTCCGGAGGTATGACGAGGCAAAGAGAGATGAGCCTTTGATGGAGGGGGAAGCACGTCCTTTGCTCTCCCCCTTCCAAGGGCAGATGCTTCAGGTCAGGGGCCAACCTTGAGTTCTGATGCCAGAGCTCAGTGCTGGTGGTGGCTATGATTTAAAGACAAGCTACGGCAAGCGGGGGTACCTAGATTTGCTTCTTTGCCCTTTCCCTACGCATTCTCCCTTTCCTTATTTGCATTGTTGCTTTTTGATTGGAAGCCATTAAACTGTGAACCACCTTAAGTGCCTTGGTAGAACAGTGGGGTGCAAATGCCACGGGGCGTATGCAGAGTGCCATTTCCAGGGCCTCACAGAACACTAGAGTGCCTGTCATTCACACTGGCAGGGAACCGAGCCACGGGATACAATTTTCCAGCCCTGTCACTTCTCCTTTGCCACTAGTCATTTGGGCTACCCCATCATTTATGCCCCTCTCGCCTTCTCCACCCCCTCCTATAGACCCTGCAAAGCCTTTTCTCCAGCCCTCGCTTGGGGGACCCGGCCACACGCACCCCGCTCTTCGAACGCCAGACAGACACTGAGAAGCTGCGCTTGGAGGCCACCTTCCCTTTCCTCGGCTCAGGTGAGAACAAGCTGCTCTTCCCCCCCCAATCCTCCCCATCAATGCTGGGAAGGCCCTGATCAATGCTGTAGGATCCCTGGATTTGCTTTTTACGGCCTGTGGTAGGATCAAGCGTCCAAGAGCCTCATGGGGTGCAGAGTGGTAGGCTGGAGCACTGCAGTCAAAAGCTCTCCCCACGACCTGAGTTTGACCCAGTTGGGGTCTCAGGCAGCCAGCTCAAGGCCTCCATCCTTCCGAGGGTCACCCCTATGAGAATAGTGACTTGGTGCTTTGCACAAACCCCCTTGGGCCTGGTCTTGGCTCCTTTTCCATGCCTTGGATTCATCCCAAGCCTGGAGTACGTTGCATGATGGCAAGCTATTACGAGCAACTTAACACAAGAAGAGCCCCTTTGCTGGACCAGACAAAGGCCCATCTAGTCCAGCTCCTGTATCTCACAGCGGCCCACCAGGTGCCCCAGGGAGGCATGAGACCACAAGATACTTGCATCCTGTGGCCACTCCCTTGCACCCGGTACCAGTAGCCCTCCACCTTTGTACGGAGGTTGCACAATCCATCATGGCCTATAGCCCACGATGGACCTTTCCTCCAGAAATCCGTCCAATCCCCTCTTAAAGGCATCAAGACCAGATGCCATCACCACCTCCTGTGGCAAAGAGTTCCACAGATTAACTACCCGCTGGGTAAAAAAGTACTTCCTTTTATCTGTTTTAACTCTCCCACCCCTCAGTTTTAGCGGATGCCCCCTGGTTCTGGTGTTTTGAGAGAAGGAAAAGAACGTCCCTTAATTGGCCCAAGGCATTATTGTTATTATAAATAAATAATTAGCTCCCTGTCCCCAAAGGGTTTTGGCACCAACAGTTGAATACAGGATGACCCAGTTGCTCACCTCTCTTTCCTTCTCCCCGCAGGTGTTGCTGGCTACACAAAGCCCCCCAGCTTGCTGACCCCCTACAGCAGGAACGCGTCCTTCCCCGATTACCCCTGGAATTTTAACCCCTACCTCTCCAGCACCTTCCCCCTGAACAGTGCAAAGCTTCCTGCCTCCCTCTATTCCCCCCACTTCTACCCCAACCCCCTGTCTGGGTCCCTGGCCCAGCTCTCGGCCCCCATCTCCCTGCTACCCGGAGACAGCACCGAGCGGGCTGCAGCCCTGGGGGCCGGCTCTGTCCCCCGCCTCTGCCTGCCTCCCCATGGCACAACGCTGCCCCTGCGCGGGGAAGGGAATGGGATGAGCGGCCGGGATAAGGAGCTGCTGGGCAGCAGGGCACAGAGCCCAGCGGGGGGGGAGAGGGGCCAAAGAGGACCCCGGTTCAGATTCTGAGCTGGAGATCACAGATCTGAGTGAATGCAGTTCAGAGAACGAAGGCTGCGATTTCAGCCCCGACAGCTTGGAGGCACTGGAGAGCCAAGTGCAAAATTACAAGCCGCTGGAGAGTGATCGGACTGTGGCAGGGGCGACGCCCAGCCAACCAGCGGGGGCAGCGGGGGGGCAGCCTGGGCACCGCCAAGGAAGGGAAGAGTCTGCCAGGCAGCTGAGCGCAACCCAGCCCGAGTCTGGGGCCCCCCTCGCCATCAGCAGCCAGACTCTGGAAAAAAAAAAAGCTTAAAACAAACCCCCTCCTGTCGTTTGATGTCTCTATTTTTATAGGAAAAACTCATTCAATATCCTCAATCTCCATCCCCCCCAAAAACATCCCTTGCTTCAGCTCACCTCTTCTTTCCCTCCGGCTGGAATACTGGGCTACTTCACATTTATTAACTGCGGGTCTTCCTCTTTACTCGCTCCTCCGATAGTTGAAGAATGAGCCTGGTGCACATGGCACCATTCTGCCAAAGAGGGACAGAGGAACTGTGCAGGCGGCCTGCCTAGATCTTGCCCCTAACTCCAAGCACTTTTACCAGCTCTGCCCTCCTCCCACCCTAAAGGAGTCCCTGAGGGATCCCACATGCTAAGCTGCTCCTGTTCCATGTTTCCTTGGCCAAGACATTCCCTGCCTTTGGGAAGCATGTGCGGCTTTCATCTTTGTTCAGGACAAGTGCCTAGTCCTCAAGGGGGCACGCAGAAGTAGCTTGCCACTAAGACTGGCACCAAGGCAGTTGGGGGGGCCTGAGACAGAAAATCCAAATGTCCCCCCCCCCATCTAAATCTAATTAACACGGAATCCAGTCCACTGGGAAGTTCTCATACACCTGTCTGCCTCCTCCCTTTTGATCGTGACCCAAGGCTGGTACCAGAGGGCGCTTGTTCCCTGTTTGCCACAGAAGGGGGCACTCTTTTAGCAGCCTTTGGCCCCCATCTGTGTGTCCAGGGTGGAGCCACTCAGAGCATACTCAGAGCATGTGAATTGGTTTTAAGAGCAGGAAGCAAAAACACCATAATCCCCGAGTGCCACAAACACTTGTAGCCTACAGACACACCTGTCAGGATCTGTGTGTGAATGCCACGCCCACGGCGTATACACTTCCAAGGTGGGCTTGGCTTTATGTGATGTGGGAAATAGCCCCAAGCGAGGTGTGCAAGCTAGGGGTCCGCGTGTCAGTAATCTCCAGCACTCACCTCTGATTTCCATCCTTGAAGCTAATCTCAGTCTCATAAATAAAAAAACAAAATCCTAAAGGCTGCTGTATCCTGAGGGAGGGAAGAGCTACAGTTAACCCCTTCATGCCCCGTCCCCAAACTTTTCAAAGTGCAATATTGTCTTGTCATGCTCTGGTGTGACCCTCTCCTATGTAAAAACACGCCACCCCCCCCGCCCTCCAAAAAGCAAAAATGGTTTTCACCTAAACCCTGTCACTGTGCTTGTGTCTCTGTGTTTTAAAGAACAAAACTGTATTTGTGTGGTTGATATGAAGAAGCTGTTTAACCCCTCCCTTTTTTCCCCTTTTTGTTTGTAAATAATGTATTAATTTATGGAGTGTAAAGAAAAATAACAGATGGAAAAAATTTTTACCTGCGGCCGACCATGATCCTGTCGGCCTCTAAAGCAATAAAGTATCTATTCGTCGTTGTGGTTCAGTTCACAGGCAACGTGGGCTTGCACAGATGGGCAGGCACACATGAGAGGACAAGCAACTTGATGCTTGGACTCTCGAAAAAGTCACCTCCAAAAAGGGAATCCTGAAAACACTGCAGCCAGCTTTCTGCACTTCAAACGCCAATCGACGTCAGTGGGACAGGGCTAGCATTCTCCCACACTCTCCTAAGGCCTGTCCCCTTGACATTCTCCCCCCCCCACTTCTAAATAGCCAAGTCCTAATCCTTTGTGTAGACACCCAAGAATAGTAGCTAAGGGGGCAAAGCGCTGCTCAAGTTCCCAGTTGGCTTTTTGTTGCTGTAAAAGAAAATCCATCACTTTTAGGTATACCTAGACTACCAACCTACATCCATTGTATGCCATTTCAGCTGTTCTGGCTTTGACGAAGAATCCTGGAAACTGTAGCGTGATGGAGATCACTAACAGCAAATTCCATCTCTCATAGCACTACAGTTCCCAGGGGTCCCTGGTAAGGGGAAAGACATTTCCACAGCACCAATGTAAGGTAAGTAAGTGAGTGAGTGAGTGAGTGAGTGAGTGAGTGTGTGTGTGTGTGTGTGTGTGTGTGTGTGCGCCCCTCCTGCAATTGCTACAATTTGAAAAGGCAGGAGCCAATACCTTTGGGCACCGTTCCTTCCGGGGGTCAATATGGCAGTGCCAACAAATCTGAACAGAAGCTAAACCTGGATAGTATCAAGGCTGTCAGATCTTGGCAAGCGCCCTTTTATACGGCTGTGAGTTCTCTGGAAGAAAGGGCAGGATTGAAATGCAACAAGAACCAGACAGAGATTAAAAGGCAACAGTGAAGAGCAGATGATGAATTCCAACTGCAAAGACACTGGCAGCTATGATTAATATATATTTTAATTTGGCATCTTACAAAAGTATTCTTGGCTCAGTCGCTCTCCACTCCGACACATTCCTTTAACCCTCTCTCAACATACAGAAGGCCTTCAACTTTTCTTTAAACAAAGGGAGGGAAGGAGGGTGAGAAAGAGGGACACAATCCTCCGAAGGGACAGGATGCGAGTCCTCCTCTCTCCCCCACGTTGCCTTCCATCCGAACATGATACAGATCTCAACTCTCACCAACACCCCATCTCTGGGAGAAAGGGGCGTTCCCACACATCACGACTCCCATCTGCAAACCCCATCAGAAAACCTGCTGAGTGGAAATGCCCTCCTACATGACACTCCTACCTGAGCCAAAATCCAAAAAGCAACTGTCACACTGAGGGCGGTTAATTCTGGCCACTGCAAGAGCATTCTCAAGATCTTTCACCACTTCAAGATCTTTTCATCTTTCTAGCCAGCCCTGGGTAATTGCTTTTTGTACACACACAGGTGGGAAGAGGAACCAAGCCCAATGCGCACTCTGATACTGTGTTTAGGGACCCACTTCTGTCCGTTTGCTCCTGTCCACTCCGCTAATCCTCCTCCAGAACTAGAAAAGGAAGAGAGGGAGAAAGCAGGAGGGCAGTGGGTTAGAGTGTTGGATAAGCAGAAGTTGGCACACCAGCAGGCAAAGGGGGTAGTGTTTGGCCTACTGATTCAGGCACAGGGAGGTCTTGTGCCAGCCAAGCGTTGAGAGATGCATCCATAGGATGTGGATCGTAGAAAAGGTAGCAAAGAATTTCAAATTGCTCAGCTCTGCACTTGTGTATTCATAGAAAAGGAAAATAGAAATGGGGGGGGGAAATATGGAGATGTACAAGTCTCTGAATGGCACGCTGGAAGTCCTACGTACTTTAGACTTCTGAGATGTCATCCATCAAGGACGAGTGTTGTTTCTTTCCACTTTCTTAAGGTCTAGAACCTTAATGATTGGCTTTTATGCCTTGCCATTTGCAATTCAGGGGATGCTAAAGTTTGCGTTTCTAGACTCAAAGGCACAATGGCAAAAAGGAAAGGACTAGCCTTCTGCCTTTGCTTCCTGTGCAATAGGAGGCAGGAAAGGTACAAGGCCAGAAACAAATATGGCTGGCACTTTTGTATGCACAGAATAAGGCCACTACAAGACAAGCTAATCCATTCAACGCGATCTTGAGAAGGCTCCCCAATGAGGAAGGCAGCAATTGGGAGCCACATCGGAAACTGTGAAAATAGATCCTGCATACTGGCTTTTTAATTTTTATTTTTTTATACTGGACTCCTTAATCCAGACTTTTAAAGTATGACTTAAGAATCTCCCTTTCTGACTGTAACGGATTTGGTAGGGGCTATTATACATTCCATAATACTGGACAGCCAAGAAAGGGGTTGAGTCACACTCTCTGAATAAACTGGTTTATACTCTTTGTACAGTAATAGACAAAAAAAAAAACCCTGAATGCTAATATATAGATATGTATACATATATAATACCACTCTATGTAAGAAGCCCTGGGTTTCCTTGTTTGCAATCCCAGCTAAGGGAGTCAAAGCTATTCCCTTGTATTCGTGTGTGTAAAAAAAATATCCCAGCAAAATACGAGTTATCTTAAAAATACAAAGCACATTATCAACAAATATAAAGGCACTTAGAAGAATGGGGTGTATACAAGAACAGAGGGACAGTTCAGCCTCTGACAACACAGAGGGAGGTCTGGATCTGCTAGCTTAACTTCTCCACCCTGGGGTCTGCCCCCTTTGCTTCCCTCTTGGGGTAGCCCCTCCTCCCTGCTTTACCACCCCCTCCCACCACCACGCAGACCAGACCAGCCCAAATTCTCCTCCGAATTGTCCTGTCACCCACATTGACACCCTGGTCAGCCGCTGGTGGGAATTTTCTCATAAGGAAGGTGGAAGCGCTCTGTGGTTGCCTAGCAGGCAACACACAACCCTCTGATTTAAGGAGGCATTTGGGGTCCAAGTAAGCGTGGGGTGTCATGCGGCAGAAGTAGCAAAACCACAGGGCTGAGAATGCTCTGCCTTTCTTGTAGGGCCTTTTGAAGTGACAAGAAGCAGAAGCTGCTCATTGCAATATGCAACCAAGAGCAGCTCAGAGACAGAAGGAATGGGTGCTCCGCTACTTCCTTCCTTCAAAGTGCTGCATAGGTGAATAATCCCAAAGGCCTTGTATTGTGCAAGGGGCAGAGGTGCTCCAGGTATGTAATGACATGGCTCCACCTGCTGTCTGTTTTGTGGAACTGCAAGTCACAACAGGACAGAGAGGGTAGTATTTGAGGGGCAGACCTAACTCCAATTATCCCCCAGGAAACTTTCATTACATGGGTTTTCTTTAGTTTCCATATGCTGTATCAGTGGCAGTTTCATGGCACAGTTCATGGCTAAAAAAACATGCAATTCCTGGCATGTCTGAATACTGTAGACTAATTGTTAAGATACCTCTTGGTAAACGCAGGGTGGGTATTTAACCCCAAGAACCCTTGGATTTCTTGAAATTTGCAACGGAAAGAGAAGGAAGCTGGGGAGGACACTGGCTGGGTTTTCCCTAAAGGCAACCATGTCAAACGTTCCACATCCAGAACTGTCTGCAGTGGAATCTTGCACCTTGCAAAGGATTCTGGGGCATGGGCCAAGAAGAGCAATTTGCTGGGAAAGCCTGACTTTAACTGGGAGGGTTAGCTTAGTACACAGTCCTGCAGGCAAGATTGAGTCCTACCAAGGCAAGATTGGGGTGATGGATAAGCTCACTTTTAGGGAAATTCACCTGCCACCCAGGGAACACCTAGCGTACTCCAGAACAATGCCCACAAACAACTTCCTCCAGGTTCATCACCATCTTTGACCCAACAGGAAAGTGAGACCCATTTTTCCTTCCTTTCAAAATCCATTCAAAATCCTCCCTTCTCAAAATCCATTTATCTGCCTACTTGGACCTGTTCAATGATTGAGGCGTTGGGCTAAGTGCATAATCCACAATGGAGCGCCAGTTTCAGATCGGCAGAGGTTCACTGTTTCACCCGTTAAAGACAAAGTGTGTCACAGCTCTAATACGGAGACTGAGGGGAAAGGGAAGGCCTGTTTGTAGGGGCGCTTTGATCGTTCACAGCTTCCTTTTTTAAGGGTCAGATGCATACATGGAAGACAAAATTCATCCCTTGCCACGAGTAATGATATGCCTATAGGCAACTTACATCACCAAAATGGAGGACTAATAAAAGAGGCGGGGGCAGGGTAGATATTGCTATCATGTCCTCCTCGCGTCCTTCCCTGAGGTGCTGGCTAGCCACTTTTAGACGCCCAGTTCTATGGCCATTGCTCTGAACCCAGCCAAATAGAGGTGCTCTTCAAAGGGGTTCTGTGGCGCTCAAAAGCCTGGCTCCCATCTTTGGTTTACCAGCAAGCAATCACCACAATCTTATTTTTAACCTGTCCCATAGAGGGACCAACACTGCAACTCCTCTTTCAAGGAAAACTAAAGGGAAAGGGCACACCCACCCCAGAGCACCGTTTAAAAACCTGACGAAACAGCCATTCTGCACCCCTGCAGGAAGGCTGACGCAACCTTATGCTACTACATCTCCCTGACTTCTAAATATGGCCCCCTATAGACAGAAGATATATATACGACTCCAGAATCTCTCCTACACTACAAGTCCTCTATACAAAAAAGCAGCAAAGGTCCCGTTTGTTTGCTGATGATGGGAAGAACCTTCTGGCAGGAGAGGGCAGTTGCCACAGAAGCTTCCTCCTCTTTGCTTGGGATGGGCCTAGAGAGGCAAAAAGAACCGAGATGCAAAAGGCCGTTAATACAACAGCAGAAACAGCGATGATGCTTGATGCGGCCGAATGTTCAGAATTTGGGAGAAATTTTCTCCAGTTTGAAACACCAGAATTCATTACAAGTTAGGATCAAACTTTCCAAAATTCAGGCCCAGTTTTAATTCCCTGGGCTGGTATTGGGCTGAGCTGGAATGAATTAGGGTCAGGCTTGAGCTGAACTGAGCCCAGACTGTTCAAGACAAGCCTTTGGCCTGATCCAGCAGGCCTCTTCTTGCGTAAGTTTTCTGGAAAAGGGGGACAGGTTTCTCAGCAGAAGATAGAGACTAGGAACCTGGTGTCTGCCTGCTATTTCCCCGCCCCTCCCCTCCCCTCCCCTCCCCGCCCCCCACACGCTACCTTTTCTGCCCAGTCAAGTCTCATGTGAAATTGGACTGCTGAGACAATTTGAGTTTGCCCATCAGGTTCTGCAGGCGCCAAAAATCTGCTTCGATGTCCTGGGAGTGAGAGAGACAAACGTATTGACAAGTATTCCCAAAAGGGAGGAGGGGGAAGATGGGGCCAAAGGGAAAGCGCGAGAGAAGAACTGTCGGAAGCTCGTGCTCTACCCCTCCTGATGGCTGGGAGCAGAGCCCCAGAGTCATTCTATTCTCCGTGAAAGTGATCTGCCAGGTTAGCTGAAGACTAAGAATTCTGAACAGCGCACACTGAGCAAGAGCAAATCCCCCCTCTCTTTTTTGGCTCTGTCTAGTGAAGAATACAGCAGAGATGTTTATGTGAGGGTGGTCGATATTTCACAAGCAGAAAAGAGACTCGAAGTTTCTTATTAGTCTCAGCCTGCATGAGTTTCTAGTTTTCATGAATGCAGAGAAGAGTCTGTGGTGTGTGTGTTTTTTTTCTTACTGAAAGCTATAGAGTGGAAAAGGGGAGGGAACTGCCATGTTCAGGCCACGGCGTCCCACCCACCCCTCTCTCCACTCACAATCTTAACATGGGCCTGGAGCTCTGTGCTCACTCACCCTTCTCACTACCGCAAAACAAAACCATAAAAAAAAACCTCACACACCTGCTTCCTCTCTCCACCCACTTAGCTGGCGATTTCAAAAACCTTTCAGCATTGGCAGGCATTCAAAAACTGGAGGCCAAGGTGGTATTGCACGAGCAAACAGTCTCTCCTGAGCATGCAGTGTGGCCTCGACAACTACTGGGCGTCCGCACAACCTTCTCTCACCTTCAAACTCTGAACTGCATCTTCCAGAAGCCGCAGGTGATGCTTCACCCCATCTAACTGCTGGTGGGACAGGATGAATGGGGAACCGAGCCCTTCCCGATGGAGGTGCTCCGGGCTCCACTCTGGCTCCTGGGGGCCGTTGGGGGCACCTCCTGCAGGAGACAAATGTTTTCAGTGTTACCTCTGGCACCTGTGTTCACACGTTGTACTTCTCTCATTCTTGCAACAAATTTAATTTCCCATTAAATTCACTCTCCAATCTCTGACAAACTATCAAGTGTAGCCCTGGCCATTGCATGCCTCTCTTCCATCTGCACCCCAGAATATGCCCTGTTTATCCCTGATTCTACTAACCCAATGTCTTCCCAGCATGCCTCTCTCCTCCCTCCTGTTTTCCCAGCATGCTTCTCCCCCACTCCTGCGCCAGATTTCCCAGCCTGCGCTGGTGTTCATACCCTCTTTTTGGTGCCTCCTGCTGCTCTCCGATTTGGTCCTGTGACCCACATCCCACTCTTCTTCCTCCTCCCCCTCACGGGGGTTCCCGTTCTCTGGTGGGCAGTCCGTGTGCTCTGCTGGGAAGGCAGAATCCACTTCGTCCGAAACCTGGAGCAGCCTCTTCAGGGCCAGGACTGCAGGGAGAGAAGGCTTCCATGAGATGACCTCCCTCATACCCTTGGCTGTCAGGAGAGAGACCAGCTCAGCAGAGAGGTTGGGTTTGAGGTTAGGGGGACATTACGCACTTCTCTCCTGCGCCGCAGCTGCCAAAGCCCCCTGCCCGTCAGGCTGAGCCTTGTAAAAGGGGAGCACGTCGGCCACAAACTCTTCCACCGCCTTGCTCGGCTTCCGCTCCTCGAACTCTGCTCCTTCTAACGACCCGTCTTTCTCTCGTTCTGGTTGGAGGGAGGAAAGGATCAAGCAGATTATTGTTCCCAGATCTCCCAACTTCCTCTTCCACAAGCATCTGAGTCCAGCAACCACCCGAGAGTTCTTTCCCCACTCCAGAAACCCCAGCCACAGTTCCGAGTCACTTGCCATAAAACTCACCCTCCGATTTGAGAGTGCTGCCGTTCTCCGTGCCTGGCAGCAGCCCTTCTGTGTAGCTGTTGGGGGAGAAGAAAGGGTATAAGTAGAAGTGTCAGCCCAACAGTTGCTTAGTGTCATCACAAGCGTTTATGCACCGGGGAGTTTAGATTCTTGCTCCCCCTTTTGCTTTCAGGAGTGAGGTGTGTGGCTCCCAATTTCAGCCTCCAGTTTGAGATCCCAGGCCATGTGATTTGGCAAGAGTCTGTCTGAGTTTTGCACATTCTACTGCATACGAAGAAGTAGTTCTATACTGGCCACACAACTTTGCAGCAGGCTGCCGCATTTGTATGCCATGGTTCTAGTGTCATTTTGGGGAGATGTTCTATTCAATTGCTGTTGTTTAATCTTGAGGGCGCTTAACCCTTGGTGACCTGGACGAGCTTTTGATACTCCGGACCTTTACTATATACAGACTCCTTTGACGGATGATGGTGAAGCACAGACATTCAGGGAATCCTTGCATCGGAGTCCTACTAGCCTGTGGCCTTGTTCTTCTAAGCTTCCTCCACCACACTTGCCCCACCTTGGTCCCGCTCTACTCACCAGCCAGGGCTATGTGGCGGCGCCCTTGGGACCGAGAGGCGTTGTTTAAGTTGGTTCGTACTGGGCAGCTTCAAACACCCAGCAGTCTCACTGATCACGCTGCACCAGCTAAGACAGGACGAAGGGGAAGGCGTCAGGCGCATCCTAAAATAGCCAGCTACTACTTTACAAAGCGGTTCCAGGTCTTAAGCTGACCTGGAACGCCAAGCCTGGAAAGCCTTGCTCTGAAACACCAAGCGGTGCTGAGGCTCCCTGTAATGATGGCACTCTGCACATGCTTAGAAGGATACTTCAATTTCACTTGACTTCAAGGACGAGTCCTGACTCAAATGAAGCTAATTTGCCAACCCACCTCCACACTCTCGCAAATGCCCCTCAAATCAAAATGAGAAGACGACATTCCCCCATCACTAAGCCCTCCACCCCAGCTCTGGCTCATTTCCGCCCTGCCCACAAACTTGCCAGCCCAGAGTATCTCAACTCCCTCTTTCCTGCCCCAGTTGCTTACGTCTTCCTTTCCGACACAGTCTGGGCCACCAGCTCGTAGATCTGAGCAGAGTTCTCCCAGCTGCAGAGCACATAGAAGGCTTTGTGGTCTAAGAGGAAAGAAAGAAGGGTGCGGAGGGGTCAGCAAAAGGAGGAGACACCCCATGCCAGCCGTCCAGTTGCACATGTGATTAACAGGCAGCTTTAACTCAAATCTAGATCACAAACAGAAGAAAAATGAGGATACTCCCAGCCCCCACACAATGCTCCCACGTTTGGGGCTGGCTGCCTCCCTCTCACCAGCCCTTCCTCAGCACCAACCTGTGGCCACCTCCCGAGTCATGGCCGAATTCAGCTTGATGATGGGACTGAGCATCTGCTTCCCGTCCGGGGTCGGGGTGATGGTGCGGCTGTGGCATTTGAGGACCAGGCGCTCTTCCTGCTTCTGAAGGAGCACCAGCATGTCGTCCAGCAGGAGAACGTGGACGTCTGGAAAGGGCAGGGCAGGAGGTGGGAGAGAGGACGTGAGAAGGAGAACGGGACACCTCGCTGTCCAAGCCTGGCCGCTAACCCGTGGCTGAATGAGGGCTTCGTTCAGAACAGGCGGTAAAAACTCCAAGGCTCCTAGAAAGCCCCGCCCCTGAACTGATGCCACGCCCACCAATTCCAAACTGGGCCTGCCCAGACTTGACATAGTTGGATAGTTGCCCAGAGCCTCATCAAGTCTAAGGAGCCTCGCAAGGCAAGTCCACTGCAATTCCTCCTCCACACTCTCCACAGTTCTGGAGCGAAGAGAATCACTTTAATTGTGGGAATCAAAGAGTGGGGCAGGTCTATTGCCCAGGAAGCAAAATGGAAGACCTCTTTCCCAGATCTCCTACAGAAGAGGAATGACTGCAATTACTCCACGGTGAGATAGTGTCCTCTGCACGTGCGCAGAGGCACCTCATCCTTATTCTTATTTCAATTGCCCCAGTGCATCAGGAGTATGCCATTAAACCACCTGGTGCCATTAGCCCACCTGGTGCCATTAGCCCACCTGGCATCAGGAGTAGCCATTAGCCCACCTGGTGCCAAAGGCAGCACAGGGCACTGAAGAGTTCAGCTCACCTACTGCTTTATCCTTGGTAACGCGCCAGGTCAGAGGCCCCTCGTAGACCAGGTTTTTCAAGGTGATGTCCGAGTTCTACCGAAAGAGGTTGGTTACATTACATTATTCGAGGCACAGAAGCTCTGTCACCCTGAGAAGATTCTTCCTCCAGGAGAGAAGCTGGGACTGCAGGGGAGGGACATTCCGGCTACAGGAAGTTGCACCGCCCGCTGTGGAAAGGGAAACGGGCTGGAGCTCACCCTAAATTCACTCAGGATGGAATCAGTGCTTTGCTTGAGGTTGGAGAGGTCCAGTCGACGCTGATAATCTTTGAGTTTCTGGAAAACGGTGGAGAACAGGCTTCAGCCAAAGCACCGACACAAGTCACCAAAACAAGGAACGTTTCTGAGCTGGCAACTAAAAACCTCCCCAAAGGGCAGATGGGAGGACCCTTACCAGGAAGTTCTCCATGTTGCGCACTTCCTGGTTGACATGGTTGAGAATCTGCCGACAGCAGTCTGCCGCCTTCTCCACTTTCTCGCGTTCCTCAGTCTCCTCTGCAACACAGATCAAGAAAGACAGGAGTGCTCAATCAGGGTTCTGTTTCAATACCGCCCCAGTGAGTCTGCCACTGGTGCTCAGCTCAGGTTTACAGCAGCTCTGCGTAAGATACTTGCAACCCAGATACCACCGCCCGGATACCACCGGTTCCCCCTTCACACTTACCCCAAAACCACAGCCAGCTCTGCCCTCCCCACACATCTCCATGTGCTCACCAGTGCATTTGGCAATGTTTTGAAGAAGCAGAGGGTACTTGGTAAGTCTCTGCATTTCAATGGGGATGATGTCCTTCAGCTGCAGCCGGCGGCATCGGGGCTGACTTTCAGCCTCCTGGAGAGGAAGAAGAGGAAAAGCCACCTCATAAAAACATAAGAAGAGCCCTGCTGGATCAGGCCAAAGGTCCATCTAGTCCAGCTTCCTGTATTTCACAGCGGCCCACCAGGTGCCCCAGGGAGGCACGAGACAACAAGATGCTTGCATCCTGTTGCCACTCCCTTGCACCCGGTACCAGTAGCCCACCACCTTTGTAAGGAGGTTGCACAATCCATCATTACATTGCCTATAGCCCACGATGGACCTTTCCTCCAGAAATCCATCCAATCCCCTCTTAAAGGCATCAAGACCAGATGCCATCACCACCTCCTGTGGCAAAGAGTTCCATAGATTAACTACCCGCTGGGTAAAAAAGTACTTCCTTTTATCTGTTTTAACTCTCTCAACCCTCAGTTTTAGCGGATGCCCCCCGGTTCTGGTGTTTTGAGAGAGGGAAAAGAACATCCCTCTATCGACTCTATCCCTTCCATGCATTATTTTGTATGTCTCAATCATGTCCCCCCTCAGGCGCCTTTTTTCTAGGCTGAAGAGCCCCAAACGCTGCAGTCTTTCTTCATAAGGGAGGTGCCCCAGCCCCGTAATTACCTCAGGGGGAATTTTTTTTATCTGTACCCCTGTGCTTCAAACTCAAGGCCAGCCCAGTAATCCAGTTTGGCTGCTCTGTTCTGCACCTTTTCTAGTTCCACTATGTCCTATTTGAGGATATCCTTTGTGGAAAGTGGGCTCCTCTACATCTCCTCCAACACATCTCCTCTGACAGTTACCTGGATAAACTGGTTGAAACGAGGCTCTTTCTTCTGCTTGCCCTTCAGCTGCTCCAGAGCAAAAGACTGGCGACTGCAGAAGCGGGCTGAGATTTTCTGGAACCACTTTCCTTCTTCTCCAGCAAACTGAGGAAAATATGAACAAGGAAAGATCTTCACACCTTGGCTTCACCCCTAATTCAAGATAACCTCAGCCTTGAGCCCAGAAGAGCACAGCTGAGAAGCAGGCACTGGACACAAAGAGTCCTCTTCCAGTTTCACTCCAGTCCTCATCTTCTGACCAGCCTGTCAGGTCTCTGAACTTTGTAGTAAAGCCCACTCTTGCTATCCTTTTTTAATTGTTCAGATTTCCTTCCAAGCTGCTGTACTTCCTGCTCTTACCCGAGCAAGCAGAGTATTTCCAATCTCAGAAACAAGGGAATTGTTTTCCTCCCTCAGCTTCTTCAAGTTCTCCAAAAATGCTCCTGAGAGAGAAAATATGAATGAAAACAGGTGATAGCACAAAACCACCAAGCTCACACACTCACAACACCCCAACTTCCTGTATGTGTGCATCAAGCCATTCCTTAAATAAGTCAGCCTACTCTGTGGCTCCTGTTGCCTTGGCAATGCAGCTATTCCCCCCCCCCAGCTCTACAATGCATCCTCCCCACATCTGGGCCTGTGTCCGTGCGCCCCCTTCCCCAAGTAGCAGGTTGTGAAACCCTTGATGCATGTAGCCTGATCTGTCCTGTCGGTTTCACAATCCACCAAAAATTGGTTCGTGATTCACTGGTAAGCCACAGACCCACAGTTTGAGAATGGCTGATCTAGGATAATACGCGCAAGTCCCTCTAACATGGATACATTATTCCCATAACATGCGAGGAGCCATTTTGTCCCATCACCCTGTTGTTGTCGTCCCGTCCCCCCCCAATTCTCACTGTGTTCATCAATCAATTCCTCCAGGCTGGGGAAGATGTTGGCCAAGTCTTCCTCCACGAAGAAGCCCTCGATCAGTAAGGGTTGGTAGAAGAGCTCTAGCAACACCCGAAGCATGCGTAGGTGGGCGTGCTCTGTGATCAACAGCTCTGTGGGGGGAAGACAGAGAGTAGGTACACATCCTGAGAACCTATACAATTTGGATAGTTACACGGATATGGAACATGCTGAGGGTGCCTGATGGATGACTGAGCAGAAGTCACAGCACACCAGAGGAGAAAGAGAGCAAGCATCTCACAAGTTTCTGGTCCTTATGGTTCAATTAAAGGGCACTTGCAGGCCCGAGCATTCAGCCAGCCAGGGTGAGGAGCATGGGTGGCTGCAGAGGGATTGGCACATGCCCTGAGAAGCTACGAAGGGGACTGACTCTTCACAGCTTAAAGCAGAAGGGGACAGTTGACGATAATAATAATAATAATAATAATAATAATAATAATAATAATAATAATAATAATAATAATAATAATA
>JAJKFI010000022.1:10189968-10209315 GCA_029204185.1 Lerista edwardsae
TAATAATAATAATAATAATAATAATAATAATAATAATAATAATAATACTTGTATTTATATACCGCCTTTCTTAAGATCACTAGATTTCTCTAATGACTGTAACTCAAGGCGGTTTACATAGGCAGACTTTTATTCACAAACCCGAAGGTTTTTACAATTTACAGAAACGTTCTATCTTTCAAGAACAACTTTCATACAGATCTTTCTTTCTGGATTTAGCCTTCTTTATTAGCCATCCGTCTGCCTTCTGCTGGCTGATAAGAGGCTTCCCTGCTCCCACCAGAGACACAGCTGACTTCAGCACACTCCTCCTCCCACGAGGCAGCTGGAACTCAGCTTTTAATCAGCTGCAGTTTGCAAGGTCTGCCGCTCACAGAGACTTCCGGTAGTCTCGAGCTCACAACCTTCAGATCTTCAGCTGTTATCTTCGGGCAAACGGAGGCATTAACCCTCTCGGCTAAATCTTCTGCCGCTATGCAGTAGATCTTGGAGTGATTTGCAAAAAATCAGCAAGGACTTCTGACACCCAGCAGGTTAGCACTAGTCAGTAAAACAGTTCAACAGAAATGTTCTGCCAAGACTGGACTTGTGCTAATTTGCTGTTCTCTCAGCCTCACTGACTGAGAGTATTTACTGACTGCCAGCAGGCCTTTCTAGGACTTTGCCGGTCAGCCCTAGAGTTGAGCGTTAGCATCCCTGGCCGTCTGCAGACCCCTCCTTGGGCAAGACGCAGGACCCCGCCATCCCCACCTGGGTCTCAGCCTTCCCAGGGGGCACGCAGGGACGGGGGCACCTCACCCACCATTGATGACCTCCTGCCGCTTGACTTCGCTTTTCTTCAGCCTGAGGAGGGTGTCGGGGGGGACGAGTTCCCGCCAGTTTGGCGGTTCCAGCTCCAGCTCCGAAACACGCGGCTCAGTCTCCTCAGACTGGGGAAGCAGAAAGGACGGCGGGGGCTCTCCTCCCCCAGCCCCCCCTGGTTCCAAACTGTGTGGGTCAAAGACAGACAGAGAAACAAGCCGATGGTTAGAACAGGCCCTGTGCAAAGCAGGGGAACTTGCCAGCGGCGTCATGCAGCCGGAACGCTGGGCGGGAGGAACGGGTGAGCGGCAGCCCGCCCGTTGCGTACCGCTCCGTTTTGCCGTCTTCCCCACCCCCCTGGGGGCGGGGAAGACGGCAAAACAGAGCAGTACACAACAGACGGGCTGCCACTCACCCATTCCTCCTGCCGGGGGCGGGGAAGACGGCGAAACGGAGCGGTACGCAACGGGCGGGCTGCCGCTCACCCGTTCCTCCCGCCTAGCGTTCCGGCTGCATGACGCCGCTGGAACTCGCCCAACCCCCAGTGTTGGCTCCTCCCACATTCCAAAATGGCCAAAATAAGAAATTCAAGCGTGACCTTTCTAGACCCCTCCTCCCCCAATCAGTCCCATCATCCAGATAATTAGCCTTAATACTTCCTGTAGAAACGTTCAATTGAATTATAGCAAGAACAAGTAGTAGTTTACTTTTTGCCTCCCGGACAGCTTGAACAAAAATAATTGTGTGGATAGTTTGGGAGGTGCATGGAACCATTTCAGTCTTCCTGGGCGGAATAAATATTGGGATAGACTAACCACATCCGATCAGAGAGTTGGAAGGGTCCTACAAGGTCATCTAGTCCAACCCCCTGCCCCTAGCAGGAAATCTTCCTGGCACTTCTCCAGCAGGTGCCAGTTGAACCTCTGCTTGAAGATCTGCAATGAGGGAGACTCCACCACCACCCTCCAGTGGCAATCTGTTCCACTGTCAAACTGCTCTTATCCAAGATGGCATACTCCCTATTCCCCTCGCTCCAAATCATGAAAACTGCCTCACAGCAAGGACACCCCAGCTGGCCTGCAAAGCCCTAAACCTGGTGCATGTTGTCGTTGCCCCATTTGGGGGCATTTGGAGGGGGGCACCTCACGTCCCCTCTTCACCTACTTGCGGCTTCCCTGCTTCTGCCGAGCCTGCTCTAGGGACGGCTTCTCCTCCAGTTCGTTGGCACGGGCAGCGGCCTCGATGTCCACATCGCTTCTCGAGCGTGGCTGCTTGCCCTTGGCCGAGCCCCGCTGGGATCGCTTTCGCTCGTAAACCCGCAGGCTCTCCGAGCGGCCCAACTTTCCTGTCAGCCTGCCAAAGGATGGGATGGGCGGAGCCAGGCCACAAACACATGAGACACGGACCGACCAGAGGCAAGGGGCGCGGGGGGGGGCGAGGAAGCAGGGATGGGGGCAAATGTTGGGTTCCACGAACCCATCAGAGACACGGGGTGATGAAATGAGCCATGGGAGGGCCACAGACCAATCACAAGAGACACAGAGGCGGGCAGGAAGCCACGGAATGTTGGCACCGTACACCAATAGGATTGGAGATGGCAGCAGGGGGTGGGGCGGGCGCACGACAACCAGTAAGAATTGTGAGCCAAGCGTAACATCCAACGGGAGAGGAAAAACACCAGCACATGCAGGGGTGGAAAGAGAAGAGAGCCATGAGAACCACAGAACCAGTGAGAGATTCATGCGTCGGAACAGGGATGGGTGGAGAAGGGCAGGGGTGCACTGCTGGCAGTCCGAACCCCACCCCCACCCCAAGCTGCCATGCCGAGAAACAACCGTGGTCCAGAAGGAAGGTGAAACCTCAAAAGGAGCATTCAGGACTCGAGACCAGCCGTAATCCCCCAGTTCACCATCAGGGGGCAGCACTGAACCAGTTAGGCACCAACGTTTAAAACGGTGCTGTTTTCACAAGCAAGTGAAGCAAGTGACTCTTTGACTGTGGGACTCTTTCACCAAGACAGCCCTGGTGGGGAGCGGGTCATACTTAACTCAGTCTGTGTGCCTTTCCCTGAGGAGGAAATTCATGCAAAAAGGGTGAGGGGTGGGGTGAGGTGGGGAAGTCACCAACCTTTTTCGCTTTCTAGAAGGAAAGAACAGAATATAGAAGAGTGATTTGTTTAAACATTCAGAGGACAGAAAGCAGGAGTAAGGGGGCTCGGGGGGGGGGAGGAGGAGTGCAATCCTCAAGGTAGTGGCTAGCGCCCGGGGGCAATAGGAATCCAAGGGTTTCTCTTCCAGGGGCACATTCCCCAAATCTCATGTTTTTCACTCCAGATCAAATTGTCCAGAATAACCGGCTCTAGGTCAAAACCACCAATACAGATCCTGAGAATCACCAATCCACACATAGATGGGGGGAGGGCGGTATCCATTTATGTCCTCCCCACCCCCTTGTAGGCCTGTCGCGGCTCCTCCTCACCTTTCATTTTCCGCGCCGTCGTCCACTGGGGGCTGTTCCCCAGACGGTGCTTGCTCCGTAACAGGGGAGTCCCCTGCATCTGCTTGAACCTGGCTGTCCGTTCCTGCGGGGAACAAAGGGAGGTCAGGCCGGGCGCAGCAGAGCATGCATGCGCGCACACACAAGGTTCTCCCTCCCTATCTCCCACCTCCTGCAGCGCATTCCGTCTCTTACCCTGTTCTCCATCGTTGCCCTCTCCGGGTGGGGGGTGAACCGTGACGGACACTCCCGAGGCATCTGATCCTGAAAAGCTCCCCTTCCCCCGCCCTCCAAGTCCCTCTGCTAGCTTAGCTCCTTTCTTGTCCAAGGCTGGCCCCTTGTCACTTGCTGCAGGGACAAACACACAAAATGTGAAGGGAGACAGCAAATGCACACAACTTCCAATATCTTCCAATACATGGCGCTCTCTGCCCGCTCCAGCTCCCTGGCCAAGAGGCCACACTCCCCGCCGAGGGCTTATGCACAAATTAGCCCCTTAACACAAACAAACTAGTTTCTCACACACACAGAGACACACACACTTCATTTACCTCTAGGTAGATTCCTACCTCTGAACAGCTGCAAATCTAACTGGGGTAGGGGGCTGAACTGCATCGAAGAATATGACAGCTTTTAAAATAAAAAATAAAACCAAACTTCTACCACCAGGTAGAAACTCTGCATTGGGAAAAGAATTGTTTAAACTGTATGTTTTTAGGGGTTATTTTTAATTGTGCAGGCACTTAAGCTCCTTTGAGAGCTCCGAGAAGGAGAATTAAGTACATACAATAAAACGAAACTAACCACAGACAGAGCTCATTCACTCTGGAGAAACCCGTACAAACACACATAATTTGTGCAAAAGGCCTTGGAGGAGAGCACAGAACCCAGGAGTCCGGCCCTTCCCCTGCAGGCAGACATAGAGAAGGACAAACACAGAGAGTAGCTATGAACACGAGAGTGATGGAATTCTACAGAGGTGTGTGTGATACTAATTAGTACATTATTACTACGGGAGGACAGATGACATCGTTATGAAGGACCAAGGATACAATGAAGTTAGCACCTGATGTTATACCGGGGGCGGGGGTGGGGTTGATATTAGTTTTGGGTGGGTCCCTCTACAAAGGGACAACGTGACACACCATGCATTATGGGAAGGTGGTTTGGAGGGGAGAGGGGTGGTGTACCTTCACCCTCAGCTTTGGACTGTCTGTAATCAGAATCTGCAAAAAATGCAGGAAAAGAGAGAAAAGACAAAAATGGAGGCAAAAGAAAATTGAGCAGGGAAGAGGAAAGTGTAACGCCAATCCCTTCCTCCCAGGAGCACCCTGTGTCAATTAAAAGACTCCACGTTGGCCTTGTGCATTGGTGCTGCTTTGTGGGCGGATACTGGCTTATCCGCTAGACGTCTCCAGCCCTCTTCCCTCCCGCCCCCAGTTCTAAAATGCTAAAGAGGTGTTAGGGGAGGCACCTCCTTTCAGAGCTTGCAGTCCCCGTGCGGAGTCGTGAGCCAATCCCTTCATATGCAGCAGAACAAGATGCCGTCTGAGCCATCTGAGCTTCCGTTGAGTGACAGCGAGCCAAGCCAGCCAGCCCATTTCCTGTCCCACCCCTGACTAATAGCATATTTTTTTGACAGGAGGCAATTTTGACTTCTTCATTGGGTCCCTCGGCTTCCAGGGCAGGGTGGAAAAGTGGCATTCTGCCACTCCTTGGCAATCTGCCTTCACCTTCCCTAAGGAGCACCCAAAGGTTTCTTTTCTTTTCGCCTAATATAAAGGAAGTTACTTGGCTGGAAAAGAAGCCCAGAACCCTGCGCTAAGCAAAGGTGCTTCAATGCCTACTTACAGTGGGAGTCACCACGGTTCCAGCGGGCAGGGTCCAAAATGCTAAAGCCCTTCTTGGGCTTGGGCGCCTCTTCAGGCTTCTTGGTCCCTGAAATCTGGATTAGCAGGGAAGAGAGGAAGGCAAAGAGCACCTATCAGTCTCACAACACAAAAAACCCTGGTGAGAGCCACACGTGCACAAGCTTCAGCACCTCCAACACAGTGGTGTTCCTGCAAGGGGGGGTTGGCACCCAGGGCCACACCTTCAGGGGAGTTGCACCCCCCCCCCGCTGCCTCCCCCCCCCAGGCATTCTGAGGACCGGAGGCTGTCCACAGGCTTGGCCCTCAGAGGCCTTTGGGGAGGCCAAAATCACTTCCGGTTTTCAGACAAAACCCCCCGGAAGTGATGCTTTTGGCCCTTTTTGGCCCTTGCATTCAAGCAATTCTGGAAAGTACATGGTTACATATAGAATTGGCCTCGATAGAGTTGCAATTATTGCTGGGCCAGTTGGCAAACAGAGGGAGACAATCTCGCAGTGGGTCAATGCTCAGGGTAATCTGCTGGTGGGGGCTTCCCCACCCCTCAGAAGACCCTCTGGGGGGTGCTCTCCTCCTCATCTGCTTTTTAAAAAGTGGAGGAGGAGGGCAGCCCCCGGAACAGAGTGGTGATGGGATGCTGCGAGCGAGGGCGATTTTGCCACCCCCCTCCCAGCCTGGCGTTCAAGGCACTTGCCCCCCGCCCCCCCCCCCCCCCCCAGGTAAACCACTGCTTCAGGGAAGCCATCCTACAAAATACTCTGCTCCCTCAATCTGGACCCTGGAGGGCTAGTCTGTAGGTAGGTATCTAGTGATATATAGCTAATCTCTGTAAAAACCAAAGCCCCAACACTTTTTTTACACCCATTTCTCAGGGTGTCAAACTCATCATTAAGGCCAAGGGTGGTACCTGCCACCTCAGCCCTCCCAGACCTCATCCCGTGACCACAAATCAAACCCTCCCTGTCTCCAACCTTTGCCTACCTTCTTGCGGAAGAAGTTGGCTTTGGACTTCTTGCTATCAGCTCCTTTCGTCTTAACCCCCAGGTGCTTCATATAGGTCACGATGGCAGTGAAAATGGCAGAGCTGAGGGGGCAGAGCAGAAAATGAGATCCAGACAGCACCACAACACGGGGCGAGCGGGACAGAAGGTGGAAGCCAACCGGTCTACTTTCAGCTTGAGTATCTTTATAGATATAAATGCCAGATGAACAGGAACAATATCTCCATGGGCAAGACCCTTGGTAAGGGGCTGCCTATTGAGTTCATGGTTGCTGTGGGGTGAAGGGGGGGGCTGCTATTTATCTCACCTCTGAGAATCAAGTCACACACTATTGGAGAAAAATGGTTGCATTCAAGCAATTCTGGATAGTACATGGTTACATACAGAATTGGCCTCGATGGCGTTGCAATTATTGCTGGGCCAGTTGGCAAACAGAGGGAGACCATCTCGCAGTGGGTCAACCCCAATGCTCAGAGTAATCTGCTGGTGGGGGCAATGGGGGGGGGGAAATAATGCTTTGACAAAAGACCTTTGCCTTCTGCAGTTTAACCTTGAAATGGGTGGGGCAAGAATATCAGGCCTTCAAATGAGCTGCTGCAGCCCACAGGGTTAAACGTTTGTAGTTTGTACAAGTGGTTTATAGATTTGTACAAATGTTTGCACAAATGTTTGGAGTCTGTGCCCCCCCCCCAAAATGTGTGGGGAAGCAAGGAAAGGCACTAGGTAGATAGGAGCCCCTTCTCCCTACAATACAAAGATGCCTTCAGACAGATACGCATAGGGGGCAGTAAGAGGAATGTTCTCAGGAAGGCTTCTTTGCCCTATGGTAAGGCTCTGGGTGGCCAAGGCGTAAGCAGTTTTAAAAAAGCTCCCTTCCCCCTCCCCCACCCACCCACAAACCACTTCCTGAGCCATGAAAGAAGTATATTTGCTGGCAGGAGCATCCGGCAGCCTTGGTAACATGGCAACCCACGGGGGAAGGGCGGGGGAAGAGTGGAGCTCTTGCAAAAGTAGTACTGATCCCCCCCCCACACACACACACCACACACAACCCAACAACCTCTGCATCTCTCCACACTGTTGCATCAGCCACGTACCATTTCTCCTCGTCTGCAGATATGGTGAGGCTGGAATTAAAGAGAGGAAAATGAGAGAAAGACTTGACTACGAAATGCACAATTCTGCCATTAAATCACACTTGCATCCATCATTCTCTCCAAAAAACTGACTTACGTGGGGCTGTCCCATTTTCTCCTCTCCACAGCCCCATCAGTGGGGGCAGACTGCAAGATGAGCAAGCTGACAGATCCTAAGAAGCTCCTAAGAAGCCTCTCTGGCCAACCCCCCCCCCCCCCGCACCAAGACAGCTGCACCTCAAAGCAATCTCGCTCTCTCTCCTCCTCCTCCACCACCTCCCAGGTATGCTTAAACTCACCAGTAATTCAGCCCCATCTTTGCTTGGTAAGAAAAAAACAGTCAAGAGACAAATGAGCATGATCTAGACGGCTGAGTGGCTGAGGAACGACAACTGCTGGACCAGATCAGATGCACAACTGAGGCGAGGAAGGGGGATGCTGGGGTTTATACACCCGCAGAGGATGATGCAACAAGAGGCAATATCCCAGGGTGGGTGGAGGACAGCCCCCTCCTTCCCCCAATCCCCCCCCAACTCAACAGCTGGCTTCCATTATCCAGTAGGACTTTGGCAGGGAATAAGCGTGGGGGAGGCCACAGGCTCAGCCACGTCCCCTTGTTCCTCCAAGACAGAAGATCAGAGCCTGCGGACAATTTCTGGCCACGAGCCCAGTGCAGGCGGGCTGGGTGCCAGACTCCAGAAGCTCCTTCCATGGGAAAAAGGGGTGGGGAAGAGTTCTGTGTCGGAGACTCTCCAGTCTCCGACACAGACCCATTTCTCTAGCTTGAAGCGGCAAGTTTCAATGGAGTTAGGGCTCTCAATGGTGGTGGTGGGTGTCTCAAACTAGCATTGGTTCATCGTCTATAGTTACCACCACCAGCACGACCGGAGCCGACAATGGATCGGTCCACTGGTGCTGTCCACCAACAGGTGTAGGAAATGGAGCCTTCACTGAATAGACCCAGCCAGACCAGAGGACGTTGGAGAAATTGCACTGGGTTGGGTAGGGAAACACAGGGAGCTGTGTGTGCAGGCCAGACCGCATGGCAGGAACCTGGGAGGAACCGTTCCCCAGGTTGCAAAGGGCAATGGCGGATCTAGGGGGGCAGAGGGGGCAAGAGCCCTGGGCGCCGTCTTGGGGCTGTCTAGGGGGGGCGCCAGTGGCCCCCGCAACGTTGTGCGGGTAGACCTGGGCTCCAGAGCCCAGGTCTACCGAGGGAGCCCAGGTCTACCCGCAGTCATTTCAAATGGATAGACCTGGGCTCCCTCGAGGGGAGCCCAGGTCTACCCGTGGCTGGTCCCAATGGGTAGACCTGGGTTCCCATGGGGGCGCACTTCTATTGGGTGCCCCGGGTGCCATTTTGACTAGGTCCGCCCCTGGCCAAGGGATGGAGCTAGGTGGGTGAGCCCACTGCTAAAAGCTCAAGAGGGAGAGATCAGGGCACTCCTCACTTACTGCATGTCCTCCATCCTGGCAAGCAGGATCTCGGCGAGCTGCTTCTCTTTGGCCTCGCGGATGCCCTTGTCTTTGGTCCGGTAGCACTCCAGCTCAGAAAGCTCCACCTCCCCTGGAGTCATCCCCATCTTCCTTTTTTCCCTGCGGGGGAAGCAGAAGAGGAGGCCGTTAAAACCCCCAACCTAAGCAGGACGAAGTGAGCCCTGCCTCTTCATGCTTGCCTGGCCCCCAGCTGATGCTCTCACTCCTTCCAAAGCTAGTGGAGTCAAGGAGGAAGAGGGAAACAGCAGGAGAATGGGGGGGCTAGCCTGTCCCCCCCCCACCTACTACCTGAGGCAAGGTCTTCAGCTGGCCTCAAAGATGGGCCGGGCTTACACAACAGTATGCCCACCCTCCCTTGCAACACGCAGTCACAGCAGACAATCAAGGATGCTCTGAAGCATCCTGCCTGCTCCTACTGGCTGACAGGTTACACCAGTTCCCTTCCCAAACTGTGTGCCCCATTATAATTTATTACAGGCTGCATTTTTCCCCGATGTGCCACTCAAGGTGCACAGGGGGTTCCCGGACAGTCTCCCATCCAGGCACTGACCAGACCTAGGCCTGATTAGTGCCAGCAGGGTGGCTATGACGGCTGCCATTAAGACCACACCATGGGCCTGCCCCCAGATCTCCTACCACACACAAGGCTTTTTGTAGCAGTTCCTTGACCAACGAGTCAAACCAACCAACCAACCAACAGGTACTTATATACCGCTTTTCAACACCAAGTTCACAAAGCGGTTTACAGGCAAATAGTAACAATAAAGTTAAATGGCTCCCTGTCCCAAAAGGGCTCACAATCTAAAAAAAGGCAGACCACCAGCAACAGCCACCAGAAAGACTGCGCAGGGGTGAAGAGGGACAGTTACTCTCCCCCTACTAAATATAAGAGGAACACCACTGGAAAAAGTGCCTCTTGCCCAGTTAGCAGGGGTACGGTTTGACCCCAAAGCAGGAAGCACGGTTTGACGTTACATAAACCAAAAGCTTTGTGGACTCCCATCTCCTCTTCCTACTCTACACTGGCTTCCTTATTTGGTGGGCCATGCCGGCTTCCAAGTCAATCCAAGCGTTTTCTTTTCAGTAAAGAAACATCACCCTTCCTGTTTTTGTCCTCTCTGCGATTACGCTTGTTGCATTGCAAGGAAGTGTGCCTCCTCTGGCTTGTTAAATTCTAAAATGGGTTGAAATCACTAAAAACGTCAAGCTCAAATAAAGGCTCCAGTCCAAAGCCTTTCACCACCATCACTGCTAAGTGTTGACCTTCTGGAGTCTTAGCACTTATTGTTTTCTCCCGCGTCCTCCTCCAGCCTCTCTGCTGTTTCACCAGGGCTCAAAGGCCACGGGATCAGTGATGTCATGCAGGGGGAACGCGGGGGAACTCAGTTCCACTAGTTAAAATTAGGGCTGACTCCTCCCACTTCACTCCCCCTCCTCCCCCCTCCCAATTCCTCTGCAAAGAGCTTTTCTTCTTGGTTGGCCGGCACTCAGAGGGTTAAAGGGAGCGACTCCAGATTCCTAGGGGGGCGAGGGCAGTGATGTCATTCAGGGGGAACGGACCAGAACGGGCGTTCCGGATCCTAACGGGCTCCGTGGCTGGTTCCGGGTTCCCGACAAGTGCCAATCAAAAGTGAGTTCCTGTTCCTAAACCATTTGAATGACACCACTGCACGGGATCCAGACCTGAAGTCCTCCAGCTGCCGGCCAATCTCTGGTTCTTGGAAAGCCTGGATGTCCTGAAGGAATCTCCTCTGCTGGTCGTCAGGAAGGAGCTCTGGCCGCGTTCGGTCTGTGAGAAGAAGAAAAGCCCTTTATTTCGGGCACGTTGCAAAGCTGTGTTTTGGCCTGCAGAATCCTTTTCGAGATAAGTTTAATGTCACATATGCAAGCTCTCCAAGGCTGGAGAATTCTCCCTGAAACACATGAGTTTTACACCATCCCTGGACAGTTTCCTCTCAGTAAATCTCCAAACCATTAGGCATTTCAGGCTCCCCTCCTACCGAGAGACAGTACAAGGGTGGATGTGAATCCTGCATTTAAGATAACCCTGCAGAATCTGCAGGAGCCAGGTTCTGGCAACTTTAGTAACAGGAATAACTAACTTTGCAGAAAGTAGTCAATGTGCAATCTGCATTGTTCTATGCAAAAATATTTATTTTAAAATAACTTGGGAGGAGCCAAGGAGCATCCCAGATTTTTTAGGACACTGCTCTTTGCTTCCTTTCATGGTTCCCATCCTTGAAGTCCAGAGGGGAACTCTTGTTGCTATATTTGCACAAAAGCAAAACCACCACTAACTGAGAATAAACTCCCCAAAAGTTCCCTCAGCTGTCCTGGCAGGAGGCCCGCGCGATGAACAAACACGCTCACCCTGCAGCAGTGACTTAGGAACAGTCGGGAGGCTGTTCCAAGGCACACACCCCCCGCCCTGTGCACATCAAAGCAAATCACTCACAGCTGTTTGGATGCCCCTGGCCTTGGCCCGCTTCCAAGGTGGAAGCTGCCTCTAGAGCCGAGCAAGCTGGCCCAGACGCATTGCTAGGATGCAGCCGTCTCTGGGGTGGTGCAGCTGTTTGTTTAGATGCAGCTCCTGTTGGTGGGTGAGGTGGGAAGAGAATCATAGCCTTTTCTGCATTTCAGACAGCTGTTCTACAACACAAGGTGTACACTACCAAGACCTTCTGGCATGCAAAGATTCAGTGCCTGGTGGATCTCGAAGATCTGGACTGGGAGAGAGTTTTTGCCTGGGGCTGATTACCAGCCAGAGGAGGCGATTAGCTTCATGCATTTGGACATATGTACAAAAAGCTTTTAACTGTTGACAGGCTGGCTGGCTGGCTGGCTGGCTTGTGTATTTTTATAGTTGATTTTATGATCCACTGGGCGTGTTGTTTTTTAAATTGTATCTGCTTTAATTTTGTTATTGTATTGTTTTTAACATTGTTTTTAATTGCTTTTTAATGTTAATTTTATATTGTATCTTTTTTATATTGTAATGCCGCCTTGAGTGCCTCCGGGCAAAAAGGCGGGGTAAAAATCAAATAAATAAAATATGTACAAATCACCCCATCACCCCTCTTCTTGTAGTGCTGGCCGGAAAGGTACCGTTTCTCTGAATCACTTCTGAATGAGGAAGTTCACCCGTGTTCCCGTTCCTCATCGCCCCCCCCCCCAACAAGGACTCTCGGTATGTATACAATATTTTCAGCACATTTTCTCTCTCTATTTTTTTTTTGTTTTTGCAGGAAGCAGTGACAGGATGTGACCTTGCCCTCCCAGTCCTTTCAGTGTTTAAGAGGGTAGTTTCCTCCCCGTGTGCAGTGCAATGAAACTCCTCCCCTAGCCTTGTGGGGTTGAATGGAGCTGCAGAAAGTCCTTTTTCCAGAGAAAGACAGCCCACACGCTGCCAGGAGGGGTCAGTTGCCATTGCCAAGCCAGGCCACTAGATGGTGCCATGAGGACACAAGATTGGGAGGTCTGGGTAGCTCTTCCCCCTCTATCACATTGCGTGGCAAGGCTGGGCCAGTCCGTGGCTGCCGATGAGCTAATCTATTGGCCTGGACAGCCCAGAGACTAGTAGCCCTGCCCGCTGCTCTCCGAGTCTTCCAACTCCCTGCCTTTCACACAGTTTCACCAGCTGGGTGCGGCCCCCTGACAGCTGGGAGCAAAAACGCCAGGAGGGGGGAGTGACCAGCCACTGGGGAAGGGGGCATGGGGGCACGGAGGCAGAGTAGCCTGGACTGGAGCAGCAGCAGCAACAACAAAGAGATGCTTTGCAGTTCCTCTGAAAAATTCCAGATTTATGGCTGCATAAACGTGCAACAATGGCAAGTTAACAGCGGGGCCTTTTGTTTTTTATCACCCACTGCAAATATTTACTCGGAAGCAAGTCCTAGATCAATGGGACCGGCTCCTCAAGGAAGTGTGCAGCTTCTCCAGCTGCCCTGTGCAATGGCAAGAGGGGAAAGGAAGCAGCGTCTGTGATCTTCTATGCCTGGGGTCTTTTTAGCACAAGGGCCACACTGTATATTTTGCAAATTGTTTTTGGGCCGGAAAAAAAAATAGTTTTATAAATGAATGACTATGTTTTACTTGGATTTTTTTTTGTAATCAGTACGATATGAATCAGAACAAAAGAGAAATGTGACAATGACGAAGAAACAAGCCATTCTTGAACTGAGAATATATAATCAGTAAAAATAGCAAACATTAGCAAAAAAAATTAAAGTCTACAAATTGCACAAATCTACTCCTTCCTTTCCCCTATTCCTTCAAAGTTTGCACTCGCATACAATGCAGAACTATCAGAACATTTACCTAAGCATAAATAGGTAGAAGCCCGGGACTCTTTGGATGTTGACTTCTGCAGTCAATACACAAATTCGGTGGTTTTTCCGTGACCATGGGAATTGGAAAACACACAACACAGGGCCCTGCAAGGACTTTATTCCCCAACACTTTCCTGGGAGTGTGCCACACCGAACACAGTGGGACTTATTCCAAGTCATATCCCAGGACATTGCTTCGGTAGCAGTTTCATTAGTAATGGAATTATTTCTCTTTTAATTTTTTAGTACGTGAAATTATGCAAAATTCATCAAAAGTGATTAATTTGCATGACTGCAAAACACAGTGGCACAGAAGATCGCAAGATTGTTCCTGGTTGATCTCTCACCATCCATTCCCCCCATCACACTCACACACACATCATTAACCATGGCTCTTACCCAGCTCAAATTGCACAAGTTGCGGGACAGATACCCTCAGCAGCTGCAGGAAAGATCAGAGACAACAATCAGAACAAGCAGGGGAAAACATTGCAATGAAGAAGCCATCACAGAGGCAGAGTTCAGCACAGCCATGAGCCATGAAATCAAACCTCCATGTACAGAGGAAGTATACCCTCAAGTACCAGTTGCTGAAGACAAGCCAAGAATGGCTGTCACCTTCGTGCCCAGCTTTGGGAGGGGGGGCATCTGGCATGAATCCCAGCCTAGATGTTTATTTGCTTTGATCCAGCAACACAATTTTAGGCTCTGCCCAGCTGTTCCCTCTGTCATACAAACAGGAATTTTATCCCTGCGTAGTAAACAGGAGAGAGAGCACATCCATGCTGGCAGGGAAGAAAAAGCAGGGTGGAGACTACGTTTATGTCATGCCATTATGCATTTGAGTTCAGTTTCATTTCAGGTTCCTCAATCGATTTATTTCATCATTAACCAATTAAAATTTTTAGGTTCCCTTATAATTGTCCAGCTCAGATACTGGCATTAAAAAGTGGCTCGGAAACCAGTTCAGACACTTTGAATTGGTTCTGATGTATTTCTGAATCATAATATCAGAATCTCTGGCTTGCTGCGTAATTCTGGGAAACGAATAGTCATTAACTATTTAACCTGTTAAAATAGTATTATTGTTAATTATTGCTCAATTTTTAAGAAGAAGGGGTTCAACTCTGGTTCACACCAACCCTGGGGTTTTAGGTTTGAACTCTGGTGCACTGAAAAAAGCTCTCTGAACTGGTTTGGGGGACCAGTTTGACTGGTTGCTTCTCAGGGATAGTCAGACATCAGCCAGGGCTTCCTTGGGCTCATTTGTTTGTCCCTAGTGCCTGTGTCCAGCTGTGTCATCCGGCAACGAGCTGCCGGAACACTAGGCGGGACTTACCGCCTGATTGGCTGCCCGTCCGTGATGTGTCGCCGCCTGCCCGCCCACCGCGCGGGCACCCCTGGCTTTGGAGGGGGTACCCGCTTGCCTGGGGGTGCACCGGGTGCCTGGGCAAGCAGTGGAGGGGCACACCAACCAGAGGGAGACTGCACGGCGGGCGGGCGGGCAGGCGGCAACATGTCATGGACAGCCTGTCAATCAAGCAGTAAGTCCCGCCTAGAGTTCCGGCAGCTTGTTGCCGGATGACACTACTGCCTACGTCCACCACAGTATAACATTTTCCCCCAGCATTTCTTTGCCCATGTCTTCATTGGGTTTTTGTTTTTAAGACTACAAGCTCCTTTGGAACAGGTAACCTCAAACCTCTAATAATAATTAGAATTAACCTACACAGACACTTTTTCTGTACAGTAAAAACACTGAAAGATACTGCCAGCTCGTCACACTGGATGAGCCCTAATCGAGTGCTTGAAAGTGAATTCAGCTGCTAAAGCAACAGAGATTTCTAAGACAGGAAGGGGGTACATTCAGCAGTCATCAAAAGATTTAGGGGCTGGGGGGAGCCTAAAAGAATCCCACAGTGCTTACTGACCCCAGCTTTGTCCAGGAAGGTATGGCAGAACTCCACAAACTGCTTCTTCCCTTCTTTGCACCCCAGGTGCCGAATGAGGTCCGCGTGCAGGTAAGAGAGCTGCAGAAGAGGGAGAGAATTGAGAGGCACCTGACAGCTAACACAGGGTGTGTCCAACCAACCCGTTCCCTAACCCGGCCACTTCCCCACATCTCCCCACCCAAGAAATACTCCAATGTTTTATAAACCACTGGTTCCCAAACTGCTGGGATGCAAGGAGGTGGACCATGAGGTTTCATGGACTTGCACAGCTTGCCCAAAACTTTCCTGGCCTAACTGAGTCGGCCTAACTCCAGGTTAAGATTGCGCACTTAAAGGTAAAGGTTTCCCCACAACCAGATGGTCTAGTCGTGACCGACTGTAGGGGGCGGTGCTCATCTCAGTTTCAAAGCCTGTAGAGCCAGCGGTTTGTCCGAGGACAAGTTTCCGTGGTCATGTGGCTGGCATGACTCTACTCTGTAGCGCACGGAACACCGTTACCTTCCTACCGAAGTGGTCCCTGTTTATCTACTTGCATTTAGGTGCTTTCGAACTGCTAGGTTGGCAGGAGCTGGGACAAGCAACGGGAGCTCACTCTGTCGCGCGGTCTTGAACTCCCAACCTTCCGGTTGGAAAGCCCAGCAGCAGCAGTTTAACCCGCTGCGCCACCACGGCCCTTATTCTAAAACACTTACAAAACATTATCTTTAAGACTGTGGGCTGCTAGGGTGAAGAATCTAAAAAATGAAGACTCTAAATAGCATTACTGGTCTTTGAATGTGGAGTCCATGGCATCTGCGTTCAAAAACATATATTCCATCGTTGGATTGTAGGTGACGTTGTTTAATGAAACGACGTTTTACCAGTTATTCTGCTTTCAAAAGGTGACCGTTTCCCTCGAGGGAAATGCAGATGATACAACAAATGGATTCCCAGATAGGTGGTGGGTGGTTTTATTTTAGCTCTCATTAGTAACTTATGGAGATTAGGAGGTTGGCGGAAGCCATAATAATGTCTGATGGCTTTAGCAAGGTGTGGTGAATTCGCCACAGAAAGGCGACTCTCCTTTGCAAGGTCAGGAATTTCTGGTGGGACATCTTGCCACAAAGGGAACGTGAGCTTGTGGAGAAGGACAGGCCCCAGAACAGAGATCGCCTGTGAATGAGGCATGCATGGAAAGAGCTACTGTTCTCTGCTGTTGATCGTTCACTTATTTCTATTACACAAACTCCTCTTAGAATCCAGAGCCTACTTGAACTGCGGTAGTTTTTTTTTGTGAACTGGATTAAATGGAAAGCCAACTCTCTGGGCCAATTTGGTCTAAAAACACAAACTTGCCTGTTCCTACCAGCCCCCATCACTACCAAAGACGACAGGGAAGCAGGCACACATCGCTCGCCCCCACGGACAAAACACAGACACACAAACGCCCAAGTCTCACCACGGGGCTGGAGTCGAACTGTAGCACCACGTGCTGCAAGAATACCATCAAATAGGCTGGGTGCTTCTTCAAGTTCTCTAGGTTTTGAAACAAGCCGCTCTGAGCATGCGGGTGCTGGAACTGGGGTGGGTGGGGGGGAGAGAAATCGAGGCAGGAAGTCAGAATGAAGGAAGCAGCGGGAGCTCGCAGAACACATGGTTTGCTTTCAAATGTTCCCAAGTTTAAACCCTGACACTGCTGGGAAGGAAGATTCTGTCTGGATTCACAGACAGCACTACCAGGCTAGAGCCACCAGTTTATGACTCCATAAATAACAAGTGTGTGGGTTCAAAAATCACCCCAAGACCTGCTCATCACCTCCCGCCCAGTTTCCTCACATGCTTAGCAAATCCTTTTTCCT
This sequence comes from Lerista edwardsae, assembly GCA_029204185.1. NCBI lineage: Eukaryota > Metazoa > Chordata > Lepidosauria > Squamata > Scincidae > Lerista > Lerista edwardsae. Next base: position 10,206,886 of record JAJKFI010000022.1, read on the forward strand.
TCCCATCGTAACACCTGCCTGTCCTTTTTCCATCTTACTCCCAGTTTGCTCCCACCTTCTCCACGTTTCCTCTCCTACTCAAGACCGACTCCTGGTGTCTTCCACTTACGGGCTCAATGTCGTTTTCGAAGTCCTCGTCTTCCGCACCAATGATTGCCATGGCTGACCCGGTCCGGGCACCAAGGGCTGCACTCTGATGAGGAAGCAGCACTTCAGAGATGGCATAAGAAAATCCCACCCTATCCTGCTGGGCTGACCCAGTCACTTTTGAGTTTTCTTACCATTTCAAAGATTTTCAACACGTCTTTCAAAGCCCTTTCTCCCCCTGCCCCCCACCCAATTCCTAATATAAACAAGACCTTTAGGGAAAAACCACAGATTCCCTCCTAGTGTCAATCAGTAAGTCATAAGAACAGAAGAAGATCCCTGCTGGATCAGGCCAAAGGCCCATCCAGCTCAGCCTCCTGTATCTCACAGTGGCCCACCAGGTGCCTCAGGGAGCACATGAGACAACAAGATGCTTCCATCAGGCAATGCTTAATTTAGTCCTGCATATTTTCTTTGATGTCACCAAACTGTGCAGATCTCCAAACTGCCCCTCAGTCTTCAACCACTACAAATACAGCTATTCCACCCATTGCTTCTACCTCTAAAACATTACCTGCAGCCTCTGGTAATGAAAAGCAGATCCTTTTTCCTGTGTTTTGAGGTGCCTTATATATACAGCTGTCATATATATAGGGTTACCAATAAGAACATAAGATCCCTGCTGGATCAGGCCAAAGGCCCATCTAGTCCAGCTTCCTGTATCTCACAGCGGCCCCACCAGGTGCCCCAGGGAGGCATGAGACAAGATGCTTGGATCCTGTTGCCACTCCCTTGCACCCGGTACTCTGAAGTGGCCTACTACTAATGTAAGGAGGTTACAGCCCATCAGTCATAAGAACATAAGAAGAGCCCTGCTGGATCAGGCCAAAGGCCCATCTAGTCCAGCTTCCTGTATCTCACAGCGGCCCACCAGGTGCCCCAGGGAGGCATGAGACAACAAGATGCTTGCATCCTATTGCCACACCCTTGCACCCGGTACCAGTAGCCCAACACCTTTGTAAGGAGGTTGCACAATCCATCATTGCCTACAGCCCACGATGGACCTTTCCTCCAGAAAGGTCCCACGATGGACCTTTCCTCCCCTCTTAAAGGCATCAAGACCAGACGCCATCACCACCTCCTGTGGCAAAGAGTTCCACAGAGTCCAATTTATAATGCTCCTTGCTCCTTGTAAAACCCTTCTGGGTTTTCCAAGTCCACCCTGATCCTGCGCCTGCCTGCCCGCCCACCAGGTTACTCACCCCATTGTATGCTTCCTCCAACTCCATCCTGCCCCCGGGCTGGGGGGGGGGAAATCCCCAGCAGTTTCGTCAAGGGGTCCAAGCGTTCGGGATTAGTACGTACCTACATCAGACCCCTAAAAGAAAATTCACCAGACAATTATCTCAACCTCTGCCAAAACCATCCGACACGCTCTTCAGGGTGGTCTTTCCCCTCTCTATGGCAGTGGGTTTCTCAAATCAGGAAAGCCAGAGGGGTGACTGGGGTAGGGTAGGAATCAGCAACGCGCAGTCCCCAGGACAAGATGAAATGTGATGCAGAAATGAGATGGAAGGCTCCCAGATTACAGATGTTAAGGTCATATGTTGGAATACTTCCCATGCAACACACACACACACACACCCCACTCTGCTAATAGTAAATGAATACAGATTTGCTGATTAGCTACAGGCAAGGTGGGGTATTTTTGCACAGAGGAGACCTTAAAAAACCCTGAAAAAAACCTGAACTAGGAGAATTCCGACACTTGATTCTGCACTATTTATGTCTGTCCGCTGTATCCTGCTGTATCTCAAGGGCTTAGAAAGACTTACAGTGTTCTTTTTCTACACGTGAATCGTCCCTTCACCATGGGATTCGGTCTTAACAAGACACAAGAAATGCAAACTAGGCCCAAATATACCCCTCACAGTTTGGGGGCAAAACACAGTTTGGGGGCAGTATTCTAAGGAGAAATGGCTGTGGTCCCTCAACAAAATGGACTCCCTCGCTGCTGACTGGAGCCCAGTTCTCCTAGAGCCCTGGGAGAAGCAGCTACAGCCAGGAGAGCAAAACGGGAGAAGGTGGGGACAATTTGCACAGACACACACAGAGTGTGCCATTGCTGCTGCCCCCCCTCCCGTTACTCAGAAATTCCAGCACAAGGTGGAGAGACACCAGGGCATGAATACCACCTCTGTAACCTACAAAGAGGCCTCAGAGAAACGGAGGGAAACTCCACACCCCGCAGACAGCCTGACTCATACCGGGCATCTATCCAAGAGGCTGGCACTGGTGCATGGAAACCCAGGCAGGGTGGAGCCCGTTTTGTGGGGGGGGGGG